>JAVUPR010000181.1:2400000-3000000 GCA_036785695.1 Gentiana straminea
CCACTCCATCTCTGAATTCCTGGAATCTGGTCTCATAGATTTGAGATCCATCGTTCCTATTCCAGCCCGCATGGAGAAGCTTGGTAGCATCAACGTTGAGACCAGCTATTTTCATATCCTCAAGGGCTGAGGAGTACCCAAACCAGATAATGGGGGCAAATAACATCTTGATGCTGTCGGCTAGCTCGTCAGATCTCCTATAAGTAGCAAGGGCTTCAGCAATGTGCTCAGGCAGCTTACTTTTCAAAGTGTCTCTCTCTTTCTCAAGGGTAGCTACCATCTCTTCCAGTTTGGCTTTGACTTGAGTAGCCATGGCTAGTTGAGTCTGGAACTCGTCGTTTTTGGCTTTCAGCTCATCGGATAAGGCCAGTTTCTCAGCGGCAGAAGTATTCAGTAAATCCTCATACTTGGCTTTCCATTCTGATAAAGAGTTGGCTAAGTCTTCCTCAACCTTACCAGAACTTCTCAGCCGGGACAAAATTTCCTTACCCAGTTTAGCCCCCTAACAGAGAAGGCAGGGTGCACAATCAGCCTATATATTTTAAATGAGACAGGTTATTATCTATGAAATGAAACACTTACAAATGTTGATAGATCCTGATGGGACCACTCTCTCCAATCATATCTTTCTCCCTGATGGCGTTCTGAAGTCTCAGCATCCTTATCAGCTCGGTCCTGAGATCTGATACGCTTTGAGGCACGTCTGGTCTCATTCGTACTCTCTGTCAAAGCATTGCGAGGAACCATCCGATAGTCGTTGGTCTCCTCAGAGTCGCCATCAGCCTGATCAATCTCGTTTGAGGGCTCAATCGGATGACTGCTAGCAGGTTCAGTAGTCTGTTCTGGCACATTTGGATTGATACCAGGGTCGGATACACCCTGACCTCGGGGAGGCGAACTCTCATCAGCAATCCGGATGATATCAGTAAAACTTGCCACTGCAAATACCAGCAAAAAGTCAAAAACATGCCATAGAGGAAAAACAAAAATGTTCAAAATAAGAGATCCTACTCAGATTATATCTCTCCTCTGGTAATTCAACATAAGGCTCTGGACCAGCAGTCTCCAGACGGGCAGCATCGATCAAATTGGAATTATAGTGTCTCAAACCCAGGTAAATGGGGGACACCCTAATATCATTTAACAACTTCCTGTCCGCTTTGATTTCCAGTGCATCACTATTCTTAGTCGAGGTATTCCATTTACTTAGATCCCTGGCAGTATTGTGCCTAATGTAGAAGAAGTGCCTCTTCCAGTCAGAAAAAGATTGATATGTCTTCTTAATTAACCGGACGTTACTCAGGTCATCAGTTCTCCTACAAAAGCAGTACCAGCCAGGACTCTTTTTTACTTTTTTACACTGATAAAAGCTTCTAAAGAGTACTAATGAGAAGGGGTGACAAAACACCTACACCAAATCAGGAAACCTGTATAGCTCTTATGCTATTTGGGACTATCTGAACAAGTCCCAAATCATAGTAGCGCAATATCTCCAGGAAGGCGGGAAGAGGAAATCTAAGACCACATTCAAACTGTTCCTTATAAACAGTACAATATCCAGCAAGAGGAGTAGCCGCGCTTTTTCCAGGTGCAGGACGGATAGGGGCATAAGTGTTCTTATTTATTCCAAACCTATCACAGATATCAGTGATATCCGAATCCTTTAGTTTGGAGTCGATTGCATGGCAAGCCATCATTTTCTTAGTCTCGTAGGTCCTCCTCAACGCACGTATCGGCGCGGACAGGCCGGAAATATTATATTCGGTTGGAGGCGATTCGACAAGAGTAGGAACGATAGAAGCAATCAGATGAGGGGGAAGAATAGAGAAGAGTGGATTTTCACCGGGATTAGGTATTTCAGGTTGATTTGGATTCATAAGAGTAAAAAAGAAAAAATTACTATCGCACAAAGATGAAGGACTTACTTGGTAATCGAGGGAGCAAATCTGCCAAATTGGACGTCTGAAGCCTTAAATAATGATGGGCGCATACAGAATCTGATAGATTTAATAGCCTTTTACCAAGAGATGGGACGCTTGGACTACGCGTCGTTTGGAGAGACAAAGCGTGTGCAATTATGGTGACGTTTGAGTTAACCGAGACAAGGGTTGATGAGACATCTGGACGGTACACGTGGAGCATTTTTGAACTACAGATCTTAATCCATTTCAAAGGCCAGACCTGATTGATTAAGATCTGGGGGGCTTTGATTGGGGGTAACCCGGTTCAGTCCACGTGTCAAGTAGATATAAAGCGCACCGGCGGAACAGGACAGAGCTGTACCCGATCTGGGTATCACTACGACCAGAAGAAGTAGGCTGATCGGGCCAGGGGAGACCCCTGACTAGAGGAAGCGAGCGATCGTGCCAAGCGGGCGATCGAACGGGCGGAGTCCCCGACCAGAGGAAGCCAGCTGATCAGGCCAAGCAGGTTGATCAGGACAGGGCAGGTCCCCGACCAGAGAAAGCAAGATCAGAGACGTACTCATCTGGACTACAGAGCAGTTATGATTAAACGTGAGGCGTGGGGGCTTATATAACCGCCCACTAGCTCCACTCTTATGAATAACCGCCTGAACTAGGGTTGGACTTGATTCCAAAGATATATTTGGATACGTAGGCAGCTTATTCTCTAAGTTCAGTCCATGACAATAACAACAATTATTCTCTGTATAATCCTAGAACAAGAAAGACCCGATTGTTTATTCGTTTCATTCACCAGTTCGATCAAAAAGCTTTTGATATCAACAGGCCTAAAGGACAGTAATGCCTTACTGAATGGGTACACGTATGTTTGCGTTTCCATTTTCTTCTTCTCTCCTCCATATCTTTACTATTGAAAACATGTAATTCTTGATAATTTATGGTGTTCTAGGCAATATAATATACTCAGCATAGCTAAAAGGATTGAATCCATAAAACTCTTTATTTGTATGATGGATTCCCAAACTAAGCTAACCCCCTTTTGGTTTTGTGCAGTGCTATTTCCCTCCGAAATTCGCCTTGAGTCTTGGTTTTTATTGGTTCTGCCTTCTCCACTTGGCAAGAATGTCTGGTACTATGTCTCTTGCTTTCTATAGTGAAGGATATCTTTCACTTTTGTATATTTCTGGCAGAAATACTTACTTTCTCTTTCTACCCTCCCTGCTCTTTTTTTGAAGGATGAAAGTACTAATTTTGTGAATGCCTGTTTACTGCTATGCTATGCATATATGGATTAAAAGCTCATGATGAACCATGCACAAAGAGATCATATTTTGAATACTCAGAAGATGAAAGTCAAAGATTTAAAATAGGAACTTTAACGAAGAAGGCAATAACCGCTTCAAACATGTTCACCTATTATGGTGCGTTGATAGTTTCTATTGTGTTATGTACATAAACTTTTATAGGAACTTGGTGAATTGTAATAATATATGTATTGTTTAATAAAAAGAAGTTTTTTAATGTGTACAAAGTACAATGTTCATATTCTAGTTTATGGTGTATGGTGTATGGTGTATGATGTATGTATGAAGCATTTATGGCATGCGTTAATGTAAATTTATGGCTTGCATCCAAATGGTCATTACGGCATGCATGTGCATGTCGTGGTAGATGCTTTTAGAGAATTTAAAACATGCTTTGTACATTGTAATTTGATGTAGATAGGCAATTTATGCGTGGTATGGTTTCAGTTTTACGGCGTGATCGTGCATGCCATGAACAAATTTTCATGTCGCTCTCGAACTATATTTATGGCATGCATTTCATGTCATTTATGGCTTACAAAAACATGTTGTACTTTTCAGCATAGATTTACGGCATGTCCATCAATGGCTTGCATTTGTGTCGTAATTTACCATCTATGGCATGCCTTGCACGTCGTAAATTGGCAACTTTCCTGTATTGTTTGTTGATTAAGTAGAAAAATATGCTGACAGCTTATGCCAAAAATCTCCTTGAAAAACCAACATTAAAGAGCATGCATCTTGCCCTCTCCAGAACTATTTTATTCAGCCTCTCAACTACCTCATTCTGCTGAGGAATATTCCTAAGTGTATGATGTCTAGCAATGCCTCCATTCTTGCAGAATTCATCAAACACTAACCAACAAAATTCTACAACGTTATATGTTCAAAGTCTCTTGATCTTCTTGCAAGTTTGATTCTCCACTAGAGCCTTCCACTGCTTGAAAATACTAAATGCATCACTTTTGTGTTTCTTCATCACTACCCAAGTCATCATTGAATAGTCATCTATAAAGGACACAAAATATCTGTGACCACCAAAAGATTCCACCTTTGAGTGCCCTTATAAATCAGAATGGATATAATCAAGAGATACCTTTGTGATGTGTATGCCTGATGAGAACTTGCTTCTATGTAGCTTCTCAAACACACACTGCTCACAAAAGTCAGGAATCTTGACCTTATACCCCCCAAGAAGACCTACTGAAGAAACAACATGCATTCCTCTTTCACCCGTGTGACCCAGTCTCACATGCCACAACTTGGTCTGCTGTGACTCGTGAATTTCTTAGGATGCTACAACAGCAGAGCCAGATACAATAGAGGCTTGAAATATTTACAAGGTTCCCTTTTTGATACGCCTAAGCACCATAGTTGAATCTCTGTAGACTTTCAGCATTCCACCTTCACCCTTGAAATTGAACCCTTTGTTGTCCAGTAGTCTAAGAGATATCAAATTCTTGATCACCTGTGGAACATGTCTATCATCTTTCAGTGTGAAGATTCTATCATCCTCTATCCTCATCTGAACTGAGCCAATTTCCACCATCTTGCAAACCTTGTTGTTGGCCATAGAAATATGTCCAACATCTATCTACTCATAAGTTGAGACCCACTTTCGGTGTGGAAAAATATGATGAGATGCTCCAGAATCTAAGATCCACACATGAACATGATGTTTTGAGTCCCTAGCTACTAAAACTATATCATCATCAAAGTGCTCAGCTGCCACCATAGGAAAAGCAGAGTGGTTATAGGAAGGAGGCATTGGTTTTCATTTCATTTATGTCCTATATACATGCCTTTACTCTTAAGATGTGGGTTAAGCTTGTGCACCGGGTGGGCATTTGGGCAGAATATCCTTTGAGCCTTATATGCTTTTTTGAAAGTCCTAGAATCCTTAGATCTTCCTAAAAGTATCCTTAGAGCCTTAATATATATACTAGTGAACGTGAGCCGTGCAAGGCACGGTGGGCCCAACATAAATCGTTACCAACGATAATATCAAAGAATAGATCCCCAACATGAAATAAATCACGTAAGCTTAAACCGTAACAAATTCAAGGCACAAGACAAAGAGAGCAACTGAAATATATCACATTCTCTGCAAGAGTTAGCTCTTTCTTAGAGACGTGAAGATTGTGAATCACTTCTCTTGTAGCCCTATCAGAAGTTTCCACCTACAAAATAAACCACAATATGATGTATCGGAAAACAATGTCATAAAGTCATCACTTTAGCTTCGACTTTACGTAATGAAACATTATAGAAAAACAATAAGCGGACCATAACTACACGGTCAAATCACCCGGGACGCCTTAGCTTCCAGATTATTAATATGCTTTAAAATGTGTTTCACTCATTTTCTATACGATCTGAAAGATATAAAAAGTGATTTGGTATTCCAACGTCAATTTTAGTGACGTTCGTACTGCAAACGGCCATCGGTTCCACCGACGTTATGTTTTTCAAATAATAAAAACACTTAATGTGGTGTCCACGTGGTCACATGTGGGCACACATTATTGGCGCAGATATTTGCTTGCCCTTATTTTTTTGTGGTTGTATTTTATAGCTAAACTTGACTAATCTTCCATCGTACACTATACATTAGAACTTCAAGTCCGTCGGTTTTTTTTTCTTTCCCTTTTCTGCACAAACTACTAACGGTACACGTTTGATAAAAAAACGTACACGGTTTTATTCGATTGTTGTACCGAAATCGAATCGAAATTTTTTGGTTGATTGAACTTCAACCTGAAACCGCACTGTCTGTTGGAGGTAATAAAAATGATAGGTTTTTGTCTAGAAGGACAAACTAATGTATTTATTAGGCTACAAGGAAATGGATTATTAATAGGACAAAACCTAATTAAACTTACCAAAATACCCTTTTTATAATTTAACCTAATTAGCCTCCTTCTACCGCCACTCTCAGCCGGCAACACTATGTTGCATCTGCACCTCCTTCTTGCCGGCAACACTATTCTGCTCGGATCTATCATCCTTTCCGGTGAGGCCCACAATCCTCTTCCTCTGTTGTTTCCGGCATACGATTCCCGTCAAGAAACCTCCTGTGATAGCACTTCCTCCTGCCTCCGATAGCTCCTCCTCCGACAGCAATTCCGACAATATCCGTGAATCGATTTGAAAAACAGCCGGTGACCGGAGAGAATAACCGCCAAACACCGGATCCTCTAGAATCGTCGGAACCATTACCATCTCCTCCTATCGAAACAACGAACCGCTACCTTGCTGCTGCTATTTCGGCTTGAACCACTGCTCCAACCGAGTCCAATTTCCGACAAAGAAGGCGCTACTTTGGAGAAGCAGGCTGTTTTTTTTGTTTTTTATTTTATTTTAAAAAGTTTAGGGTTTAGGGTTGTTACTATTAATTTTGTAACGTTACTACATTTTTTGATGTACTTTATCTATTTTATGGGTGTTACTACTTGTTTATTGGTCGTTACTACATTTTACGGGCTGTTACTACTTCTTTTTAGGCTGTTACTACTTGTTTGTTTTAGGCTGTTACTACTTTTTCATTGGATGTTACGACATTTTATGTGCTGTTATTACTAGTTTCTTGGCTGTTACTATTTATTTTTTGGCTGTTACTACACTTTATCTAGTGTATGTTACTACGTGTTTAATGTGTAAAAGGGTATTTTTGTCCATTTATTATGAATTTGTCATTTTTAATCACATAACACGTGTAGTAACGTCCTTCCGGACCCATTTATGATTTTTTTTGTCCTTCCGCAGGAAAAAAATTTGTGCCACGTGTCAGCTAATGAGCTAGGTTGCCACGTGGCCAATTGTGGAGCAACCTCTTTAGCACTTTATAGATATAAGAAGAGAAGATAAGATATAATATATATATATATATATATTTTTTATTTTATTTTTTTTTCTTTTTTATGCCAGGAAAGGAACTTCGTGTTGTTGTTGTTGTTTTTAATAAATTTTATTTGGGCAATGAGAAATGATAAGAAATAAAAGGTGTAAATTAACAAGCATCAAGACAGATCATATCATTACAGACATACTTCAACTTACATTTGGGAATACATAAATTTTTTTTCTTTACATCGAAATAGAGATACACAAATGCATACACATTTTCTACGGTTTCCAGCCATTTCCTCCAAGATCAATTCACCCTGAAAAGAAAAGGTGCACAAATAGTACTCAGTTGATGAAAAATAAGGATGGTATCATGCAAAAATCAATGGAGAAAAAAATGGCAGTATAGTATCTCTATTAATTGGAGTAGAAATCGTTTTTAAGAATCTTTTAATAAAATTGATTCATTTATATTTAAATACAAGTAGTGTTGATCTTTAGATAGATACAGGTATATATAAGAGATAAAATGTATGATACCTTGAGCAATCAATGTTGCGAGAAATCTTAAAGGGGACATTGGCACCACAGAGCTTTGGAAGACCTGCAGCTCTTTGAAGCTCTGAATCACTGGCATCAGTAGCAAGGGACTTAAGGCAGGTGCAAGCTGTTTGGCGATCATTTTTAGTCTTAGCTGATTTCACCAATGTTTTTAAACCACTACAGCAATCCGCAGGGACCTGTCCACCTCCTGATAAATAGCTCAAGCATGGAAGAAGATCGTTATTAACGTCATCACAGGTGATAGCGTCGACCCGGCTGGCCATGGGAGAAATCAACATCATGGACACGAAAGCAACAGCAAGAAGAACCCCATATGTTTTTGAATTCGACATTGCTATACCAACTTGGAATGAAGCGGCCCGGGAATGAAGCTTAATAATATATATATCCTTATTGAATGAACAATTATGTATAACTGGAACTTGGAGAAACATATATGATGGATGTTGATATATATAGAGGCAAAAACAAAGGTTATTATTTTGGCCTCATCATATTTTCTATATGAACATTTTCACAATAAAATTTGCTGCTTTCATTAGACTTCTACTTTGGTTGGATTTAGATTGGAATGTTGGACTCACCCGTGAGCTGGAGTATATGCTTTTCCCTGGTGTAACACAAATTAAAGGTTTTTAAAAGGAAAAATCCAAAAAAGGAGTCCATTTATTTCTTTCCTAACACAATAATTTGAAATTTCAATACAGAGAAAATAACACAAAGTCTTATTTTTTAGGCATTGGATTATAATTTGGCGGGCAGTGGGAAATAAGGTTGAGCACAGTGACGCCGGAGCGTATTGGGAAAAACAAACAGGGAAGCGAAAAAAATAGAGATGAACTCACAAGCAGGGTTTCAGAAAGTGCTCTGAGGGGCAAAATTTTGCATATTATTCAAGTCTGAGTAAAATCATCCCACAAGCCGGGATTTTATAGCTACCCGAATACAATACTTGCTAAAAATAGAAAAATTACAAAATTATTGCGAAAATAAATCAGAGAAGAAATCAAGATACTGAAATCACAGACTTTCCTAAACGAACGGATCCGAAATCGGATCTTTATTGAATGCGCAATTAAATTATCAAAAACGTGAAAAACGTTCTAAAAATCTTCGCCGCCCAAAATGGAAGGGAAAACATCTGATATTGACCTCGACCATGTCGTCGGCATCGGAAAGAGCTTTCCGAAATGGGGTCCTACGCGCGAAACGGACACCAGAGATGAAAGTTACCGCCAAAATAATATCACATGTCCGAACGCTCCTTTTTGTCCATGTAGTCGATTGCAATTAACGTGGAATCCGATAGCTCCGCATCAGATGCGCCCACATCATTCTCCCCGGGTTCAAAAGAACTCGCCCACGAGTTCACATCATCTACACCAAAATCAAGGACATAGGGACTCAAATGTTTCACATTGATCACGTCAGCAGTCTTCAAATTGCTCGGAAGACGTAAGCGATATGCATTATCATTGATTTTCTGCAACACTTCACAAGGCCCAATCTTGCGCTCCTTCAACTTATTGTACGATTCTACAGGAAATCTGTCCTTCGTTAGAATTGCCCAAACATAGTCGCCCACGTTAAACACCACCCGACGGTGATGGCGATCAACTTGTGCCTTGTACCCAGAATTGCTAGCTTCAATTTCCCAACTAACTTGCTCATGAATGCCATGCAAATGAGCAGCCATATCTTCCGCCTTAGGATGCAACTAGCCAACGCACGGTATTGAGCCAAGTCCAAACACCGCACAGGTTCTTTCCATAAACAACTTCAAATGGAGTCATACCAGTAGTTATGCTCTATGAACGGTTGTAGGCAAACTCAGCTTGCGGGAGGGCTAAGTTCCACTACTTTGGCTCTGAGCCTGCTAAACTGCATAAAAGGATTCCAAGACTACGATTGAGAACTTCAGTCTGCCCGTCCGTCTGCGGGTGATATGCACTGCTAAAGTTCAGCTTCGACCCCAACTTGTCCCACAAACTCCTCCAAAAATTACTAACAAACTTAGTGTCCCGATCAGAAGTGATGGAACGAGGAACACCATGAAGACGGACAATCTCTTTGAAGTAAATGTAAGCAATACGAACATCATCCATTGTCTTTTTACAATGGATAAAATGAGCCATCTTCGAGAACCTGTCAACAACAACAAAAACATAATCGCTTGCCTGCTGAGTACGTGGTAAGCCCAAAACAATGTCCATAGTGACATCATGCCATGGGGCTTCTGGAACAGGTAATGGCGTATACAACCCAGCATTAGTAAGTACGCCCCTGGATCTCAGGCAAATATGACAACGCTCTACCCACTTGGCCACATCGATCACTAGCCAATTTCGGCCAATAGTAATTCCCAGCAATCAACGCCAACGTCTTATCTCTCCCAAAGTTAACTTCATTGTGAAGTTCACTAAGAATTTTCTACCGGACAGAACAATCTGGATCACATAGTTGCAAACCACGGAAAAGATAACCATCTTGTAAAACATAATCAGAACGCTGACCTTCTTTTACCTCATGGATGATCTTACCGAAAGACGCAGGGAAAGCAAGAAAAGAAAACCATAAAAACAGAGAAATCTCTGAAATATTTTGTATTATGAAATTCAACTCCGTGACTAAGTCCACAAGCCTGATTTATATAGCCGAATAAAATAAATGTTACCTAATATAAAATAAACAACGATTTATTTCCCAACATTAATCAGGCGGAAATCAAGCCCCCTGATTATACCATGTGCTAAAAATAAAATTAAAATATTTATTTATTTATTTTACTAATTAAAATTAAAACATTTCCATAAATAACATAAATCAAAATAAGTCCGGGTTCTCTTGCATCAGCCTCCCCGTGTTGGCGAGAAATTGTCCTCGAGTTCATGTGCATCTTCCACGATCAAATGGTTGACCAATCAATATTTTTCACTCGTCGGAGCACATTGCGGATGCATCAACTTTATGCCCGTAACGAATTGAGTAGCTGAAAGAAAGCACAAAGAGTAGTTGATTTCTCTCGATAGAAGCCGTAAATCCCAACGATAATTTGTCTTCATAGAAAATCAAATTGGAAAATGATTGCTTATCAACTATTCCAAAACAAATCTCGTGAATAATGTCAATAATTCAATCACCAAATTCATTGTCAACTGAAAATTTTCAAACGCCTTTATCATCATAATATGATAATGATTTCTCCTCGTCCTCAAAATTAGTTGAAGACTCTTTTAACCTTATTTCTTCCTTTGCATGTACAAGGTTGGTTTTTTCTAATATCCAAATCAACAGGATAAAGAAGTACAATAATATTTTCATTCTTATCGAAATCTTCATCTTCTGGATAATTATCATAAATTGGATCCAATTGGAAAATTTCATCATTATAAGCTTTAACATCATATTGTTCAATGCAAGTATTAAGATCGGCCCATACAATTTCTTCATTAGCAACCTCTCTATCATCATAAAAAATGGGGAGATTAACATCATCACTAAAATCATCCCAAATTATTTTTTCTTCTACAATTGTACTACAATACATGAGTGAGAAAGTATCCCGAATTTCCACGTCATTGCCATCCAACACAATTGTTTCTTCAATAATATGTTAAGTCGTCATCATAAATCGGATACTCATCATAAATTGGATTAGATTCATAAATTTGATTATTCAACAAAATATCATCTTCAACAAAATCTTCAAAGTCATTGAGTACGAAATCTTTCTTAATGAAAATATCATCATTAGACAACTCTGTCAAATCCATTTTGACATCGAGATCTTTACGATGATTTGCTTGATCACGATGCTCCGGATATCGAGCATGACTGTGATACGAGTTTTTGGAACTATAATCAAAATTAGAGTGATACCTTTTTCGATTGCGGAGTTCCACAAGTTCTCGGTTTAACTCTGCTAATTGCCACTGCATATATTTTTTCATCCAACGTGGGTCGACGAGATAACGATCCCTGTAGACTTTCTCAGTCGAAACCTGTCCACAAACACGACCACTATAACCACCAGCCATTAAAAACTAATGATAACTCTCGGCCCAAGAACACAAGAATGCTCCAATACCAAGTGACGTCAAAGCGTTTTGGGAAAAACAAACAGGGAAGCGAAAAAGATATGAACTCACAAACAGGGTTCCAGAAAATGCTCTGAGAGGCCAAATATTGTATAATATTCAGCGTATCAAAGTAAATCGCAATGAATAAAACAAGAGAAGAAAACGATAGAAACAGAGAAATATCTCTGAAATATATATTATCAAAATCAAATTCAACTCCCTTAACTAAGTCCATAATATAAGTCATTCTACATTATCAATACAACATTTATTACTTTTTTCTCTATCTTACCTCTAGTTTATTATCGATACAACCACTTTTCATTACTTAATAACTATTACATTAATGATAGTCAAAGGTCACTTTAGACTTTAACCATCAAATTTATGATATTTTACTAATTTTTTAATCTTTGTGAAAACACGACTTATATTTTGGAACGCAGGTAGTATTTTATTTTTTATTTTATTTTGATAAAAACCCGCTATCTTATTAAATTGACATAGTTGTGGTCAAATTAAGTTTTATAATAGTGCTCCTCAAAATTAAACCATTTTTAGAATTTTTAAAACGTTCCTTAAATAAATAAATAAAAAGAATTCGGCCTAGTTGTTAGGTCCGAACCGAATACAGAGGTTTGTCATCGTTGTTCGAGCGACTCTAGAGCTTAATCATGTTAGGTTAGTCGGTTTTCTAAAGGTAGAATTAATTAACTTCACATAGGGTGGTTAGATTGAGTTGTTCAGTCTAATCGCTAGAATTAGGAGTTGGCACCCGTGGATGTCGTTAAACTACATTGGATAGGTAGGTCGGTTAAGACACGCTCCCTGTTAAGTCCTTCCTTAGGGGTAAAAGTAGCTCGTGGGATCATAGTTCGACTATACCCTTTAATACCTAGAAGTAAACTCATTAGTTTAATCTTTACGTTTGCATTAGTATAATACCTTCCTACCACTATTTTGACCTGAACTAAGTTCTAAGTCGACTTTGGTACTTGAACATTACTCCCTGTGGATTCGACCTTGACAACAATATACTACCGTTGACCCGATACTCTGTCGGTTAAGGTTAGCGGTTAGTTATTTTGCTATCAACTATGTTTGTAATGAGCTGGTGAAGAGGCAATACAACCCTTCAAGGACCAGTTGTGCAAGCAGTTCCAGAGCATCAATTCCACCGGTTCTATAGTTTCTTAGATAGTGAAACTAGGGATCAGTGAAGGACTATCAGTTTAGGACTTTTTGTAAACGATCTACCTCAAAGAGTTCTAGTGGAATTTTCCTTCGCATCACAGGGGAAGAGAGGACTGACAGGATTACACCACCTGGAACCTCTATAAATTATGTCTTACTTATTTATTTACTTTATGCATTTATTTATAGTTCATATCTCATCAGATCACACACTTAGCAAACATCAGAAACTGAGTCAGCACAAGATTACATTTTACCTTACAAACTGATAAACACATATTTTATAAAAAAGGTTTTAACAATCCGCTGCCGGTTAACTCCGCATAAGTTTGGAATGAAACTCAATCTGCTTCAAGATTCATTTTTTGGGGACAAGTTTATTCCACCCCCCCCCCCCCCCCTTTAAACATTTGTCAGCCTTTTCACAGGACCAACAATTGGTATCAGAGTAGAGCTTCCGTTCCGAAGAGATCCTTAGCTGACTTTGTATACCAGTTTGGCTGCTTAAAGTAACTGGCCATCAATTATTATCAGAGCAAATCTTCTACTCTGAAGAGATCTCCAATTGAGCTTTATCAGTTGTAACTGACCATCAGTTATTTACAATAGTTCTTAATGTTTTATTCAAAACTGCATCATGGATACACAACATCACTTTAGAAGTTTAATTAACTACTCATTTTTAAGATTTGATGAATACTCAAGCAAATTGCAGGCTCTTGTTGCTGACACCCAAGAAAAATTAATCGAGACATTCGTTGAAAATTCAATGGACACCATTAGCAATGAGAATCCTGAGATCTTACCATTGAGTCTTAAAGTGATAAAACATTTAAAGTTGTCCTTTTATCCTTTTGTTTTATTAAATTGTTCTTTTTACTCTTACCTCTTAAATATTTTCATGCTAGACAATATATTTGTTAATGCCGGAAAAGTAACATCAATTTTTTATACTATGAGAAATGACAAGAGAAAAACGTATAAATTAACACAAGTTTCATGATAGATAATATCATTACAGACATACTACAGGTTACATTTGGAAATGCATACATTTTTTACATCGAAATAGAGATACACGAATACAATTACATTAACAATGAAAGTTGCAACGTCTTTTCTACGGTTTTCGGGCATTTCCTCGAAGATCAATTCACCCTGAAAAGAAAAGGTGCAAAAATATTACTCAGTTGATGAAAAATAAAGAAGGTATCATGCAAAAATCAATGGAGAAAAAAATGGCAGTATAGTATCTCTATTAATTGGAGTAGAAATCGTTTTTAAGAATCTTTTAATAAAATTGATTCATTTATATTTAAATACAAGTGTTGATCTTTAGATAGACACAAGTATATATAAGGGATAAAAGGTATGTTACCTTGAGCAATCAATGTTGCGAGAAATCTTAAAGGGGACATTGGCACCACAGAGCTTTGGAAGACCTGCAGCTCTTTGAAGCTCTGAATCACTGGCATCAGTAGCAAGGGACTTAAGGCAGGTGCAAGCTGTTTGGCGATCATTTTTAGTCTTAGCTGATTTCACCAATGTTTTTAAACCACTACAAAGCAATCCGCAGGGACCTGTCCACCTCCTGATAAATAGCTCAAGCATGGAAGAAGATCGTTATTAACGTCATCACAGGTGATAGCGTCGACCCGGCTGGCCATGGGAGAAATCAACATCATGGACACGAAAGCAACAGCAAGAAGAACCCCATATGTTTTTGAATTCGACATTGCTATACCAACTTGGAATGAAGCGGCCCGGGAATGAAGCTTAATAATATATATATCCTTATTGAATGAACAATTATGTATAACTGGAACTTGGAGAAACATATATGATGGATGTTGATATATATAGAGGCAAAAACAAAGGTTATTATTTTGGCCTCATCATATTTTCTATATGAACATTTTCACAATAAAATTTGATGCTTTCATTAGACTTCTACTTTGGTTGGATTTAGATTGGAATGTTGGACTCACCCGTGAGCTGGAGTATATGCTTTTTCCTGGTGTAACACAAATTAAATGATTTTAAAAGGGAAAAATCCTAAAAAGGTGTCCATTTATTCCTTTCTTAACACAATAATTTGAAATTTCAATATACACAAAATAACACCGTGCCTTATTTTTAAGGCTTTGGATTTTAAGTTGGCAGGCGGTGGGAAATAAGGTTGAAAATAGTAATGTGGCGGTTGTTGTTTTTAAACGTGTGGTGGATTTGGAAAGCATCGTCGACCCCAGGCATGCGCCACAGGTATGTCAGGTGCCAAAAAGCGATCAGGATAAATATCGGGAGGTCGGCCATGTGCCCGACCTCCATTAGGCGTGCTCCTGGCCTTCCAACATGCGAATCAAGGTTCTGACAGAGACATCAAGCCCTGTTTCGATATGGGAGTGTTTGGACCAAACTTAATACTTTATTCACTAAATTATGTAATTTACCATTTTTTATTATATCTATTATTTTATTATGATTTTTCTCACCAATCATTTCAACATCACCCAATAAAAGAAAATTAGTCAATTCCTTTTATTCACCCAGTGTAGTATTTTTCCATTACTTTATTAATATATAACTTCATTAAACAAAATTCTCACAAATCATTTCTTCATGTACACAAATTTCAATAAAAAATTTCAATTTTATAATTGTTATTGCACTTTATTTTATTTTACTTTCTCTTTCCTGAATTTATTTAAGTCAAAAAAATCCGAAATGATTGGCTGAATTTTGTCGAGGCCCAAACCACGAAAGAGTGGCTAAATCAAAACCTTGGTAAGTAAGGAAGCCAAGCGTTAGGCTCCAGAAGGTGGAATTACTTTTGGATAGAGGCTCTATATGGCACATAGCAATGGAGGAGTAAAATCTTGCACGGCTATGTGTTGGAGAGACTCCGAGAATGTTGTTTTTGTCCCAAATTGAGGAACGGTTTAAGGATCTACGACTTGCTTGGCAAGACAATGACAAGATTAGTGTTATTCATTTGAAGCCCTTGCTTGATTTGATGTAAATGCTCTGTACATTTTTTGCCTGATTTTGGGAGAAATTATAGAATCATATCACTGTAGCCCCCCTATTTCATGTCAGGCCGTCTAAGACCTGACAATTTTTTCGAGTCCCACTTTGGAATTGTCACGGGCTTATCCAGGCCCGTTCAAAATGACACAGGTTACACCATGGCCAAATTGCATTTTCAAAAAGCCCGAAATTGGTCAGCCTCATTTAAATTGTAACGGGTTAGGTCAAGGCCCATTGAAAATTGAACGAGCCTGTCCAATTTTGAACGGGTGGGAGGGGGAACATATTGGATTTCAAATTAAAGGGGACGTTTGTCCAGTCCATTGCAAATTGAACAGGGCAAAGAAGGATATTAATGGTGTATGATTTACCCTTTCTAATTTGCATGTGGTGTGTAATTAAATGCTGCATAACTGGTCTTATCTTCCTATTTTTCACCCAATATAATCATCTTTTACACCTCTTCACCCATATACTTACTCATTCCATTTCTACACATATTTGAGAAAAAAATTCATCATATTTCAAATTGTAAGGGGAAATCATCCAACGGAATATCAAACTACACCGGTCGTTTCTTAAAACAATGCGTAAGCATTTCACTTAGGATTTTAGTTTGATTTATTTTAAATTGCGTATTTGTTTTAATCGTTCTATGATTATGTTTGAGGTAATTAACTTGTTAAAGTTACAATTTTTTTTTTTAGGGCAGTGAATGAATAAATTTTCTATTTTTAGGATAGTGAAAGGATTAACTCTGATGAGATAATTCGATAATGAAATTGACATTCGTTGGAGAAATATGTAGTTGATACACTTGTATTTTGGTTGATATCAATGTGATTGCACGTAGTAAAATACGGAACATGTATTAGATTCTTTTTTATTGGTTTGGTCATAAGTTGATTATGCTATTGTTGTAGTTGACGATAAAAATTCGCAAGTTAAATTGATAAATTTATTTGTATTTTATTATGTTTTTGGTGATCGTATTAGCACGTCCCATGAAATTATCGGGAGCAACATAATGAAGTGTTTTAAGAACGTGAACCGATGATGAATCTCGGCCTATTCTATGGTACACATCGACCTCATTAGGTTGTTAGAAATGCATTCTTCCCTAGGGTGTTTTCGATTCTTTCGGATCTGCTTTGTCGGCCAAGTCCACAGGCATTGTATTGGGGCTCCTTATATAGCGTAGCTCGTAGAAAGTCTGCTAAACAGAGCGTCCTTTCCCGTTCTCAGCAGCTTGGTAAAGCCTTAGCCGGAAGTGAGGCATCCGTTAGATCGAAAATCTAAGCTCTATTCTGCTGGCTCTGTCCAACATCTATTCTCCCTCGTCATTATCAATTATTTTATGATTCTGGTAAAAACACTCTTCAATTTCTTGTCTACTGATTTATAAACAACAAAACGCAACAACATTCAGAAAAAACCTAACCATTGTGTGTGTGTGTGTCTATATATTTATATATATGTATCAAACTGAAAGACTGTGTATACAGATTTGATCAAATAGGGCCTATTTATAGCATAAGGGAAACCGTCTTAAATTATTTGTCAAAATGGTATTTTTACTTGATTATGAATTCCGTCTATGAATATAATATTTGATCCAACATGCAAAGGCCAAAAACCCTAAACGCCACACCTGGGCTAAAGCGGGTATAAAACGGCTACAAAAGGATCAGCTTATATTCATGCCAGAATTAATCAAAACCTTGACAGATAAAATTGCCAGTTTCCTGCTTAACCCTTAATCATTGTATACGCATTCTTAATTTAATTCCAAGACCAAACTGTATTTAAATTTACCTTCACATTATATTTTAACACTTAAATGCTTTTAGCCTATCATTAGGCTAAACATAACAAAATAAAATAAAAATTACAAAACAAAAATTAAATATACTTACAATCTCTCGGTTGTGATCAAGACAAAAAGGATTCTATAAAACAAAGAACTAATCTATATATAGAGAAACTAACGAAGAATGGCCAAAACAAGTGGGCCTATTAAAAAAGTAAAAGAAATACAAGTGGCGAACATTTGCCATTTATTTCAAAAGTAAAAGCAAAAGAGAACTACTTTTGCTATTCATTAATAGTAAAACTTTATGAAAGTTGGTGTCGGTAATAAACGACAAACTCATAGGACCCATTTTGTCCTTGTAGTAATAATGCACTCAATTATTGTCTTCAATATTGAAATTCTGATAACTTTGCAATGACTGTTTGAATATCTTCATCGATCTCTTGATTTGGATCTTGTGACTCTCCAGCTAGATTTGCAGAGGACATAGATGTATCTGATTTATCATCCCCAATTTTATGACCAAAATTCTTGATCAAATCTTTCTTCATTTCTGACATATAATGTTGTAAAATTTCTTTTTTGGAAATAATTCCTTTCATTTTAAGCTTCCCTGATATATTCTGAAAGGGACTCTGACTGTATTCTGTAGTTAAGATATCATCTTCAAATTGTTGAATCTTCTGTTTAATTTCTTGAAATAAATCTTCACCAAATAATTGGCCTGTCTGTGGGTCTTTCTTTGACAATTTTGTCCAGAATTTTGAGAAGTATTTTCTCTTTATACAAGGTAAATTATCTGTAGTTATGTCTACAATTGGAGTCCATTTTAGGATCCATGGAATAGAAAATTCCAAAAAGAAATATAGTGAACCAGAACAATTTATTAAATGTCCTTGATTACTCAATTCTGAGATTTTGGGAGATATATCAACCCATTGAGAATATAACTCTTTCCATTCTTCTGGTAAAATTTTTACCGATGGTCCATGTAGTAGCCACCATTGTTGAAACCAATTTGGTATAAATTCCAGATGTTTATATACTTCTGGGCATACTTTTATAAACCACGTATGCTTTTGTTTTTTGTTTTCATATAAAAACACATTTGTAAAAGCTTGGATATAATCCCAATAGTTATATTTTAGAGAAATATTTTTCTCTTGAAAAAGAAATTCTTTTTCTTTAAATAATGATATACCCCACTCATTTGGAAGATATATCCTTTTAATAACAATTTTAGAGAAAGTATATTCTTTTCTCGGTCATTAGACATAAATGTGTTATTTCACATTCAGAGGCCTTCAATAAATTCTCATAATAATAACGCTGCTTATATGCAGTTACCGGAAATGGATTATTATCCAAATATTTATCCATTAATGACCATGGGTCATTTTTCTTTTTCAGATCATCATACTCAATTAGGAATATCATTCCTTGTTTTTCATTTTCTTGATAAGAAGTTATGTCTTCTTCTTCTTGTATAACAATATTTGCATAGGAGGGTATTTCCTCAGCTGCTTTATCTTTGCCATTTTTCTTCCTTTTATATTCAATGAATTCTTGATATTCTTTATCAGAATTATTATTCTGACTTGAGCTTCCGGATATATTATCCGAATATAAAATTCTGTTTCCATGTTGGACGAGGATATTACCTCTTCCACCCCTTCCACGATAGGAATTATAAATTCCTCGTCCTGATCCTCTGGACGTCATACCTGCAATTTTTGCAACATTAATCATAATGATAATTATTTCTACAACTCCAGCATGGCTGTTTAGAGGGCAAAGAAAGCTTTAAAGGCTTTCCAGTTATTTCCCTTTGGATTATTTCCTTATGCATTTTTCCTTTTTTACTTTCAACATCAAGAATGACACTTCTCCACCATTTCTGCCAGCAAAATGTCTCACTATAATAAAATTTATTTTCAGAATTATGATCTGAATTGTCTGTCATTATTCCTGCAAGAATTCACGTGTTAAGAAATCAGGGAGACTATTGTCTTCTCCTTTCATATGTTGAATATCAAAATCAAAAGGGGCTAAGTGTGCTTGCCACCTTGCAAACATTTGTTTGGAAACGTCATGCTTAAAATCTTTATTAAACATAAATTTCGCAGATTTACAATCAGTATATATAAGAAATTTCTTATTATATAAATCATCTTGAAATTTTAAAACACATTTAACAATAGCTAAGAATTCTTTTGCTACTGCTGCATAATTCTTTTGACTATTATTCCATTTTCCAGAATAAAATCTAACAAGATAAACTTGTTTGGTTTCTGGACAAATTTGTTTTAGTATGCCACCATAACCAATATCAGAGGCATCTGTTTCAATTATTTTATCCCATAACGGATTAGCTAACATTAAACAAGGAAGATTAATAACTTTCTTTTTAATTGTTTTAACAAAGCATTAGTATGCTGATCAGTCCAAGGACTGGGTATTTTTTTCAGTCTATCATATAAGATAGCGGCATCTTTAGCTAAATCTTTATAATAGGCAGATATATAATTAAGACTACCTAAAAATCTTTGTAATTGTGTTTTATCCAGAATAATATCTGGGAACTTTGAGGCAAATTCAATACTTCTTTGTATAGGAATAATATTTCCTTTTTCAATATTATGACCTAAAAATCTTATTTTTGTCTGAAATAAAGACATCTTAGGTTTGGATATAACTAAACCATTTTGTATTATTAATTTTCTAAATATATCTAAATGTTTAAAATGATTTTCAATAGTTTTTGAAAATACTAATATATCATCAATATAAACTATCATAAACTCACTATAAGGAGTAAAAATATCATTCATAATCTTTTGGAATTCTGATGGAGCATTCTTTAAGCCAAAGGGCATAACTCTCCATTCATAATGTCCAAAAGGGACATTAAAAATTTGTTTTATACTGGTCTTTTTCAGATATCTGGATCTGCCAGTAACCAGATTTTAAATCAAATTTAGAAAATATTATAGATTCATATAATCTATCTAATAAATCCTTTTTATTAGGGATTGGAGATCTTATCCATTTTAAAACTTTGTTTAGAGGTTTATAATTAATTACCATTCTGGGAACTCCTCTTTCTATTTCACTATGTTTATTTACATAGAAAGCAAGTACAAGACCAAGAGGACTTAGGCTTGTTTTATTAATCCTTTTTGTAACAAAGATTCAATTTCTTTCTTACAATATTCTAAATATTCGAATTCATTTGACAAGGTCTAGCCTTTGTCGTAATTTTTCTTTCATCAAAATTATCTTCATAAGGAAGATCAACAATATGTCGTTTTCTATCCCAAAAAGCATTAGGATGATCACTACATATTTCAATTGAAAATTTATATAATAAGTTATTTATTTTTTCTTTAAGCTTTGGATTTAAGAGCTTTTCTTCAATTGAAAATTCATTAATTTCTTGTTTTAAAAAGTTTAAATGCAAGCTTTTTTTATCTATTAAATTCCTAATTTCATTTAAAAAATTAGGTATAGGTTTAGTAACAAAATCAAACATGATTTTATTTCCTTCAAAAGTACCTATTATACCTTTATTATCAATTTTGATTATAGGATACATTTTTTCAATAAATGGTGTTCCAAGTATAACTTGACTAGTAATATTTTTTACAAGTAAAAAACTTGTAGGAATACAAATATTATTCTTGCAAATATAAGCTTTTGGAAGTTTAAACTTTATATCAAGTTTTTCACCACCAGCATGACTTAGAGTCATAGTAGTTTTTTCAAAATATTTAGTGGGAATTAATCCTTCCTGGATAACATTCATATCAGCACCACTATCAATTAAAGCAGTTAATTCTTGTTTATAAGAATTGTTAATTAATAGATTAATTTTCACATACCATTTTTGGGAAAATATAATACTTAAATTATTTAAGAAATTATCTTGCTCAAATCCTTCTAATACTGAAGGTATATTAGATATATCTGAAATAGGTTCTTTTCCTTTACCCTTTTTATCATATTCAAGGAGAGAAATCCTTTCATCTAAATTTTTATTGATCTTTTTTAAACTAGATATTTCTTGTTTTAAAGATATTACTTCCTTTGATAGTTCGATTATGGTAGTAGGTTTTAATCCTGATTGTCTTTCTTTTAACATTTTTAAGACATTATTCATAGAATAAGGTTCTTGAGAAGTTTTTATGTCAATTTCATTAGAAGATGACGGAACTTCAACAATGTTATCAATTAACTGAGAACGAAGCTCAGGATTCTTAATTAATTTAAGAAATTCAACTATATTATTATTTGATAAAACATTTACTTCTAAATTTTTAAATTGGGAAAGAATTTTATAGAATTCTTCTCCTTCTTCCTTATCATGTGTATCACATGTAATATTTTGGATACAAGATGTACAACAAACATACGTATCAGATGAATAAATTAATTCATTATCTAATTTAGATAAATTCTGTTCTTCTATTGAAGTATCAGAATCTCCCATATCCGAAGAGGATTCTTCTGATTCAGAATTAAGAAGTATTTTCGAAAGATTTAATTTTAATTCTTCATTTTCAATAGAATTGATTTTCTTTTTCATTTTGCATCTATTCGCATAATGACCTATTTGTCCGCATTTAAAACATTTTTTATCTGTTTTATATTTTTCTTTATTTATTTTACGCTTTTCACGTTTATATTCTTTTTCTTCTAATTTTTTCTTAGAAAATCTTTTCTTTCTTTTTCCCTTATAGAAAGAGTCAGAAGATTTTTCTTTTCTTTTATCTTTAAAACATTGTTTAGAAGAGGATGGAATATCCATACCAAATTGATCACAAAATCTTCCTAATTGTGATTTTTCAGACAAATTCTGCCTTTTAATTTGCTGATTTAATTTTATTTCATTACAAAGAGCTAACCCTTCGTGAATAATTGTTCCTATCAATTTTCCATAAGTATATTCTTCATAAGGAATATTAAGGAAATCTTTTCTTAAATTTTTCCTTACTTTTTCCGCAAATAGATAGGGTAACCCATCTATGAATTTGGATTTCCAATGAGAGCTATTGCTTTCAGGTAATTCCATAACTCTATTGAGAAAAGTATCTTTATACCATCTAAAATCGTTAATGTTTTACATCTAAGATTTTGTAATAAAGTACGAATATTTTCGCAATTATCGAAATTCTTCCGTGAAATGTTCCAAAATAGTAGTTACCAAAGTGTAAACTACATTTTCTACTACATTATTATTTTCTTGTTTAACCATATTTATAATATGATCTTTATCTCGCTAAACTTAGATAATTATCCCACCAACCTTTTAATTGGCCAAGTAAATCCCGAAATTATCATCTTAGCAATATTTTTATCAAGTATTACACGATGTTTTACATATAGAGCTATACATAAGCATTCTATGTATCATATTATATATTTGCTTATCAAAGATAACCATCAAGATTCCATTCGTAGATACATTTTCCCGAATAACTATTATTAATTTCATATTCATGTTCTTCATGGAGAGTATCCATTGGAGAAGGTCTTCTATAATAATAATTATGCTGAGTAGGACGATCAGCATATTTTTTTAATCTATTTATTTCAAATTGAACTGTGTTTTCATGATTACTAGTTCCAATAGTATTTGAAATATCTTGATCTAAAGTATTTAATTTTAAATTCTTAAATTTTTCTTCAAGAAATTTTTCTAAATCTCCTCTAGGTTTTAAAATAAAATCCTTAATATCAGGAGGAGGTTGAATATGTGAAGTAATAACAATATTATCAATCTCTTTATTATTCTTCTTTTCATCTTTATCTTTAGATATGTTTCTTATTTCAGATAAAATTCTTTCTGTTCTATCGGAAATAATTGATATTTGTTCACCTAATATATTTAGATATAAGTTTGTATAATTCTGATTAGATAATAAAAGATTTAATTCTTTTATCGTATATTTTAACGAATCATTTTCAATTAATATAGAAAATGCATTAAAATTTAATATCTTACCACTTCTTTCAATTGTGAAAGCCTGTTGTGGAGGATATATACCTTTCATAGTCTTTCCCCCTTCTAATTGAAATTCTCTTTCAATTATATACAAATATTGTGGAACATAGGTTGAAATAAACCAAGAAATAAAAGTAATCATTTTATTCTCCTGTTTAACATAATTAAAAAATTCTTCTTGATAGTAATCTCTATCTTCTTTTGAAATATGAAAAAGAAAATCAATTCTATTGAAAATGAAGAATTAAAATTAAATCTTTCGAAAATACTTCTTAATTCTGAATCAGAAGAATCCTCTTCGGATATGGGAGATTCTGATACTTCAATAGAAGAACAGAATTTATCTAAATTAGATAATGAATTAATTTATTCATCTGATACAGATGTTTGTTGTACATTTTGTATCCAAAATATTACATGTGATACACATGATAAGGAAGAAGGAGAAGAATTCTATAAAATTCTTTCCCAATTTAAAAATTTAGAAGTAAATGTTTTATCAAATAATAATATAGTTGAATTTCTTAAATTAATTAAGAATCCTGAGCTTCGTTCTCAGTTAATTGATAACATTGTTGAAGTTCCGTCATCTTCTCATGAAATTGACATAAAAACTTCTCAAGAACCTTATTCTATGAATAATGTCTTAAAAATGTTAAAAGAAAGACAATCAGGATTAAAACCTACTACCATAATCGAACTATCAAAGGAAGTAATATCTTTAAAACAAGAAATATCTAGTTTAAAAAAGATCAATAAAAATTTAGATGAAAGGGTTTCTCTCCTTGAATATGATAATAAAAAGGGTAAAGGAAAAGAACCTATTTCGGATATATCTAATATACCTTCGTATTAGAAGGATTTGAGCAAGATAATTTCTTAAATAATTTAAGTATTATATTTTCCCAAAAATGGTATGTGAAAATTAATCTATTAATTAACAATTCTTATAAACAAGAATTAACTCGCTTTAATTGATAGTGGTCTTGATATGAATGTTATCCGGGAAGGATTAATTCCCACTAAATATTTTGAAAAAACTACTATGACTCTAAGTCATCTTTGGTGGTGAAAAACTTGATATAAAGTTTAAACTTCCAAAAGCTTATATTTGCAAGAATAATATTTGTATTCCTACAAGTTTTTTACTTGTAAAAAATATTACTAGTCAAGTTATACTTGGAACACCATTTATTGAAAAAATGTATCCTATAATCAAAATTGATAATAAAGGTATAATAGGTACTTTTGAAGGAAATAAAATCATGTTTGATTTTGTTACTAAACCTATACCTAATTTTTTAAATGAAATTAGGAATTTAATAGATAAAAAAAGCTTGCATTTAAACTTTTTAAAACAAGAAATTAATGAATTTTCAATTGAAGAAAAGCTCTTAAATCCAAAGCTTAAAGAAAAAATGAATAACTTATTATATAAATTTTCAATTGAAATATGTAGTGATCATCCTAATGCTTTTTGGGATAGAAAACGACATATTGTTGATCTTCCTTATGAAGATAATTTTGATGAAAGAAAAATAACGACAAAGGCTAGACCTTGTCAAATGAATTCGAGAATATTTAGAATATTGTAAGAAAGAAATTGAATCTTTGTTACAAAAAGGATTAATAAAAAACGATCTAAGTCCTCTTGGTCTTGTACTGCGCTTTCTATGTAAATAAACATAGTGAAATAGAAAGAGGAGTTCCCGAATGGTAATTAATTATAAACCTCTAAACAAAGTTTTAAAATGGATAAGATCTCCAATCCCTAATAAAAAGGATTTATTAGATAGATTATATGAATCTATAATATTTTCTAAATTTGATTTAAAATCAGTTCTTGCGATCCGGATATACGAAAAAGACCAGTATAAAACAGCTTTTAATGTCCCTTTTGGACATTATGAATGGAGAGTTATGCCCTTTGGCTTAAAGAATGCTCCATCAGAATTCCAAAAGATTATGAATGATATTTTTACTCCTTATAGTGAGTTTATGATAGTTTATATTGATGATATATTAGTATTTTCAAAAACTATTGAAAATCATTTTAAACATTTAGATATATTTAGAAAATTAATAATACAAAATGGTTTAGTTATATCCAAACCTAAGATGTCTTTATTTCAGACAAAAATAAGATTTTTAGGTCATATTATTGAAAAAGGAAATATTATTCCTATACAAAGAAGTATTGAATTTGCCTCAAAGTTCCCAGATATTATTCTGGATAAAACACAATTACAAAGATTTTTAGGTAGTCTTAATTATATATCGCCTATTATAAAGATTTAGCTAAAGATGCCGCTATCTTATATGATAGGCGAAAAAAATACCAGTCCTTTGACCGATCAAGATACTAATCTTCGTTAAAACAATTAAAAAGAAAGTTATTAATCTTCCTTGTTTAATGTTAGCTAATCCGTTATGGGATAAAATAATTGAAACAGATGCCTCTGATATTGGTTATGGTGGCATACTAAAACAAATTTGTCCAGAAACCAAACAAGTTTATCTTGTTAGATTTTATTCTGGAAAATGGAATAATAGTCAAAAGAATTATGCAAGCGAAGTAGCAAAAGAATTCTTAGCTATTGTTAAATGTGTTTTAAAATTTCAAGATGATTTATATAATAAGAAATTTCTTATATATACCGATTGTAAATGCGAAATTTATGTTTAATAAAGATTTTAAGCATGACGTTTCCAAACAAATGTTTGCAAGGTGGCAAGCACACTTAGCCCCTTTTGATTTTGATATTCAACATATGAAAGGAGAAGGCAATAGTCTCCCTGATTTCTTAACACGTGAATTCTTGCAGGAATAATGACAGACAATTCAGATCATAATTCTGAAAATAAATTTTATTATAGTGAGACATTTTGCTGGCAGAAATGGTGGAGAAGTGTCATTCTTGATGTTGAAAGTAAAAAAGGAAAAATGCAAAAGGAAATAATCCAAAGGGAAATAACTGGAAAGCCTTTAAAGCTTTCTTTGCCCTCTAAACAGCCATGCTGGAGTTGTAGAAATAATTATCATTATGATTAATGTTGCAAAAATTGCAGGTATGACGTCCAGAGGACCAGGACGAGGAATTTATAATTCCTATCGTGGAAGGGGTGGAAGAGGTAATATCCTCGTCCAACATGGAAACAGAATTTTATATTCGGATAATATATCCGGTAGCTCAAGTCAGAATAATAATTCTGATAAAGAATATCAAGAATTCCTTGAATATAAAAGGAAGAAAAATGGCAAAGATAAAGCAGCTGAGGAAATACCCTCCTATGCAAATATTGTTATACAAGAAGAAGAAGATATAACTTCTTATCAAGAAAATGAAAAACAAGGAATGATATTCCTAATTGAATATGATGATTTGAAAAAGAAAAATGACCCATGGTCATTAATGGATAAATATTTGGATAATAATCCATTTCCAGTTACCGCATATAAGCAGCGTTATTATTATAAAAATTTATTAAAGGCATCTGAATGTGAAATAACACATTTCATGTCTAATGATCAGAAAGAATATACTTTCTCCAAAATTGTTATTAAAAGGATATATCTACCAAATGAATGGGGTATATCATTATTCAAAGAAAAAGAATTTCTGTTTCAAGAGAAAAATATTTCTCTAAAATATAACTATTGGGATTATATCCAAGCTTTTACAAATGTGTTTTTATATGAAAACAAAAAACAAAAGCATACGTGGTTTATAAAAGTATGCCCAGAGGTATATAAACATCTGGAATTTATACCAAATTGGTTCCAACAATGGTGGTTATTACATGGACCATCGGTAAAAATTTTACCAGAAGAATGGAAGGAGTTATACTCTCAATGGGTTGATATATCTCCCAAAATCTCAGATTTAAGTAATCAAGGACATTTAATAAATTGTTCTGGTTCACTATATTTCTTTTTGGAATTTTCTATTCCATGGATTCTAAAATGGACTCCAATTGTAGACATAACTACAGATAATTTACCTTGTATCAAGAGAAAATACTTCTCAAAATTCTGGACAAAATTGTCAAAGAAAGACCCACAAATGAGCCAACTCTTTGGTGAGGATTTATTTCAAGAAATCAAACGAGAAGATTCAACAATTTGAAGAATTTGAAGATGATATCTTAAATACAGATTTCAGTCAGAGTCCCTTTCAGAATATTTCAGGAAAGCTCAAAATGAAAGGAATTATTTCCAAAAAGGAAATTTTACAACATTATATGTCAGAAATGAAGAAAGATTTAATCAAGAATTTTGGTCACAAAATTGGGGACGATAAATCAGATACATCTATGTCCTCAGCAAATCTAGCTGGAGAATCACAAGATCCAAATCAAGAGATCGATGAAGATATTCAAACGATTATTGCAAAATTATCGAATTTCAAGATTGAAGACAATTATTGAGTGCATTATCACCAAGGACAAATTAGGTCCTAAGAATCTGTCGTTTATTACCGACAATAACTTTAATAAAGTCATACTATTAATGAATAGCAAAAGTAGTCCTCTTTTGCTTTTACTTTTTGAAATAAATGGCAAATATTCGCCACTTATATTTCTTTTACTTTTTAATTGGCCCACTTGTTTTGGCCGTTCTTCCCTAGTTTCTCTATATATAGATTAGTTCTTTGTTTTATGGAAGGGACGCTTGAGATTTGTCTCGCCTTCTCTTTCTCCCACTACTATCTTGTAAAATTTTTCTAAGTGAAATAAAGAATCCTTTTTGTCTTGATCACAACCGAGAGATTGTAAGTATATTTAATTTTTGTTTTGTAATTTTTATTTTATTTTGTTATGTTTAGCCTAATGATAGGCTAAAAGCATTTAAGTGTTAAAATATAATGTGAAGGTAAATTTAAATACAGTTTGGTCTTGGAATTAAATTAAGAATGCGTATACAATGATTAAGGGTTAAGCAGGAAACTGGCAATTTTATTTGACAAGGTTTTGATTAATTCTGGCATGAATATAAGCTGATCCTTTTGTAGCCGTTTTATACCCGCTTTAGCCCAGGTGTGGCGTTTAGGGTTTTTGGCCTTTGCATGTTGGATCAAATATTATATTCATAGACGGAATTCATAATCAAGTAAAAATACCATTTTTGACAAATAATTTAAGACGGTTCCCCTTATGCTATAAATAGGCCCTATTTGATCAAATCTGTATACACAGTCTTTCAGTTTGGTATCGGAGCCATGGCAGTTTTTTATTGTTATCTTTTATGTTATATTTTAACACTTTCTTTAAAAATGTTAAGAACAACAGATAATATCAAGAATAGTCTCACACAAGAATTTGAAATTCCCAGAAATCTGGATTTATTAAACAAGTGGACTATTCCAAGAATAGAACCTAAAACAATTTATCAATTAGGAACCTTTGAAAAATTAGGTTTAAGACAAATTGTTAAAACATCTGAAGAATCAATTTCTTTAAATAATGAAGAAATGATTATTAAATTATTAAGTGAAAAAGATATTTTTCCTCATAGAAAAACTCATAAATTTCTTCATATTGGTTTAGTGCAAATTGCTTTTAAACCTTTAACACTGGAAAATCTTCCAGAAAGTTTTATTGCTGCCTTAAGAGATCGTAGGAATTTAGATTGGAAAAAATCTCTTATGGGTATTATACAATCTAGTTTGGCCCATGGCCCTGTCTATTTTGATGTTTATCCCAATTTACAATTATCTTTAACAGATGTAAACATTCTTGATTCTTTAACAATGAATGTTAAAACGCATGGTTATAACTATGCATCGGGATCCGAAATAATTTGTATATGTTACGGGATTTATTACAAGCCTTTACATACTTTAAATCCTATGTGTAAAATAAAAGATAAATCTTTAAATGAAACCATTCTAATAGAAACAAATTTCAGTAAGTCTAATATTACGACTAGACGATCTATTAAATGGGAAGAAATTCCTTTACCAGACACTTGGCAAATTGCAAATGCGGTACCAAGGATTCCTGTTATATGTCAGGATGTTACGAATATAGATCAAAGTACAGATGGAAATATTTCTATTTGTATGAATTCGGGTATGGATAATAGAAATTTATTATCAAGATCTATATCTATGAGATCTTTTATTTCTCCTTTTGACAATATTCATATTCCCGAACCCAAAGTAGGGTTTCTACTTCTCAATTAAGAGAAAATTATGTAAAAAATTTATCATTAGATAAAAATAATATTGTAAGAGGAAAAGGGAGTTGATTGATTTATTTGAATCGAAGTAGATTACAATATTTAAATGGATTTTACAACTAAAATTGATTTTAGTCCAGGCTCACTGGCAAGAAAAAAAATTAAAGATGAATTTAATCTTCCAATATGGAAACCTTTTCGTGATTGGTTTTTTGAACATATTTCAAAAGAAGATAGAGATTACTATCAAGAAGAATTTTTTAATTATGTTAAACATGAGAATAAAATGATTACTTTTATTTCTTGGTTTATTTCAACTTATGTTCCACAATATTTGTATATAATTGAAAGAGAATTTCAATTAGAAGGGGGAAAGACTATGAAAGGTATATATCCTCCACAACAGGCTTTCACAATTGAAAGAAGTGGTAAGATATTAAATTTCAATGCATTTTCTATATTAATTGAAAATGATTCGTTAAAAGATACGATAAAAGAATTAAATCTTTTATTATCTAATCAGAATTATACAAACTTATATCTAAATATATTAGGTGAACAAATATCAATTATTTCCGATAGAACATAAAGAATTTTATCTGAAATAAGAAACATATCTAAAGATAAAGATGAAAAGAAGAATAATAAAGAGATTGATAATATTGTTATTACTTCACATATTCAACCTCCTCCTGATATTAAGGATTTTATTTTAAAACCTAGAGGAGATTTAGAAAAATTTCTTGAAGAAAAATTTAAGAATTTAAAATTAAATACTTTAGATCAAGATATTTCAAATACTATTGGAACTAGTAATCATGAAAACACAGTTCAATTTGAAATAAATAGATTAAAAAAATATGCTGATCGTCCTACTCAAAGATAATTATTATTATAGAAGACCTTCTCCAATGGATACTCTCCATGAAGAACATGAATATGAAATTAATAATAGTTATTCGGGAAAATGTATCTACGAATGGAATCTTGATGGTTATGCTGATAAGCAAATATATAATATGATACATAGAATGCTTATGTATAGCTCTATATGTAAAACATCAGGTAATACTGATAAAAATATTGCTAAGATGATAATTTCAGGATTTACTAGCCAATTAAAAGGTTGGTGGGATAATTATCTAAGTTTAGCAGATAAAGATCATATTATAAATATGGTTAAACAAGAAAATAATAATGTAGTAGAAAATGTAGTTTACACTTTGGTAACTTCTATTTTGGAACATTTCACAGGAAGAATTTCTGATAATTGCGAAAATATTCGTACTTTATTACAAAATCTTAGATGTAAAACATTAACAGATTTTAGATGGTATAAAGATACTTTTCTCAATAGAGTTATGGAATTACCTGAAAGCAATAGCTCTCATTGGAAATCCAAATTCATAGATGGGTTACCCTATCTATTTGCGGAAAAAGTAAGGAAAAATTTAAGAAAAGATTTCCTTAATATTCCTTATGAAGAATATACTTATGGAAAATTGATAGGAACAATTATTCACGAAGGGTTAGCTCTTTGTAATGAAATAAAATTAAATCAGCAAATTAAAAGGCAGAATTTGTCTGAAAAATCACAATTAGGAAGATTTTGTGATCAATTTGGTATGGATATTCCATCCTCTTCTAAACAATCTTTTAAAGATAAAAGAAAAGAAAAATCTTCTGACTCTTTCTATAAGGGAAAAAGAAAGAAAAGATTTTCTAAGAAAAAATTAGAAGAAAAAGAATATAAACGTGAAAAGCGTAAAATAAATAAAGAAAAATATAAAACAGATAAAAAATGTTTTAAATGCGGACAAATAGGTCATTATGCGAAATTTGGAACCTTTGAAAAATTAGGTTTAAGACAAATTGTTAAAACATCTGAAGAATCAATTTCTTTAAATAATGAAGAAATGATTATTAAATTATTAAGTGAAAAAGATATTTTTCCTTATAGAAAAACTCATAAATTTCTTCATATTGGTTTAGTGCAAATTGCTTTTAAACCTTTAACACTGGAAAATCTTCCAGAAAGTTTTATCGCTGCCTTAAGAGATGGTAGAAATTTAGATTGGAAAAAATCTCTTATGGGTATTATACAATCTAGTTTGGCCCATGGCCCAGTTTATTTTGATGTATATCCCAATTTACAACTATCTTTAACAGATATAAACATTCTTGATTCTTTAACAATGAATGTTAAAACGCATGGTTATAACTATGCATCTGGATCTGAAATTATTTGTATATGTTATAGGATTTATTATAAACCTTTACATACTTTAAATCCCATGTGTAAAATAAAGGATAAATCTTTAAATGAAACTATCCTAATAGAAACAAATTTCAGTAAGTCTAATATTACGACTAGAAGATCTATTAAATGGGAAGAAATTCCTTTACCAGACACTTGGCAAATTGCAAATGCGGTACCAAGGATTCCTGTTATATGTCAGGATGTTACGAATATAGATCAAAGTACAGATGGAAATATTTCTATTTGTATGAATTCGGGTATGGATAATAGAAATTTATTATCAAGATCTATATCTATGAGATCTTTTATTTCTCCTTTTGACAATATTCATATTCCTGAACCCAGTAGGGTTTCTACTTCTCAATTAAGAGAAAATTATGTAAAAAATTTATCATTAGATAAAAATAATATTGTAAGAGGAAAAGGAGCGGTTGATTCAGATATTGCTGAATCAGAAGTAGATTACAATATTTAAATGGATTTTACAACTAAAATTGATTTTAGTCCAGGCTCACTGGCAAGAAAAACAATTAAAGATGAATTTAATCTTCCAATATGGAAACCTTTTCGTGATTGGTTTTTTGAACATATTTCAATAGAAGATAGAGATTACTATCAAGAAGAATTTTTTAATTATGTTAAACAGGAGAATAAAATGATTACTTTTATTTCTTGGTTTATTTCAACTTATGTTCCACAATATTTGTATATAATTGAAAGAGAATTTCAATTAGAAGGGGGAAAGACTATGAAAGGTATATATCCTCCACAACAGGCTTTCACAATTGAAAGAAGTGGTAAGATATTAAATTTTAATGCATTTTCTATATTAATTGAAAATGATTCGTTAAAATATACGATGAAAGAATTAAATCTTTTATTATCTAATCAGAATTATACAAACTTATATCTAAATATATTAGGTGAACAAATATCAATTATTTCCGATAGAACAGAAAGAATTTTATCTGAAATAAGAAACATATCTAAAGATAAAGATGAAAAGAAGAATAATAAAGAGATTGATAATATTGTTATTACTTCACCTCCTCCTGATATTAAGGATTTTATTTTAAAACCTAGAGGAGATTTAGAAAAATTTCTTGAAGAAAAATTTAAGAATTTAAAATTAAATACTTTAGATCAAGATATTTCAAATACTATTGGAACTAGTAATCATGAAAACACAGTTCAATTTGAAATAAATAGATTAAAAAAATATGCTGATCGTCCTACTCAGCATAATTGTTATTATAGAAGACCTTCTCCAATGGATACTCTCCATGAAGAACATGAATATGAAATTAATAATAGTTATTCGGGAAAATGTATCTACGAATGGAATCTTGATGGTTATGCTGATAAGCAAATATATAATATGATACATAGAATGCTTATGTATAGCTCTATATGTAAAACATCAGGTAATACTGATAAAAATATTGCTAAGATGATAATTTCAGGATTTACTGGCCAATTAAAAGGTTGGTGGGATAATTATCTAAGTTTAGCAGATAAAGATCATATTATAAATATGGTTAAACAAGAAAATAATAATGTAGTAGAAAATGTAGTTTACACTTTGGTAACTACTATTTTGGAACATTTCACAGGAAGAATTTCTGATAATTGCGAAAATATTCGTACTTTATTACAAAATCTTAGATGTAAAACATTAACAGATTTTAGATGGTATAAAGATACTTTTCTCAATAGAGTTATGGAATTACCTGAAAGCAATAGCTCTCATTGGAAATCCAAATTCATAGATGGGTTACCCTATCTATTTGCGGAAAAAGTAAGGAAAATTTTAAGAAAAGATTTCCTTAATATTCCTTATGAAGAATATACTTATGGAAAATTGATAGGAACAATTATTCACGAAGGGTTAGCTCTTTGTAATGAAATAAAATTAAATCAGCAAATTAAAAGGCAGAATTTGTCTGAAAAATCACAATTAGGAAGATTTTGTGATCAATTTGGTATGGATATTTCATCCTCTTCTAAACAATCTTTTAAAGATAAAAGAAAAGAAAAATCTTCTGACTCTTTCTATAAGGGAAAAAGAAAGAAAAGATTTTCTAAGAAAAAATTAGAAGAGAAAGAATATAAACGTGAAAAGCGTAAAATAAATAAAGAAAAATATAAAACAGATAAAAAATGTTTTAAATGCGGACAAATAGGTCATTATGCGAATAGATGCAAAATGAAAAAGAAAATCAATTCTATTGAAAATGAAGAATTAAAAGTAAATCTTTCGAAAATACTTCTTAATTCTGAATCAGAAGAATCCTCTTCGGATATGGGAGATTCTGATACTTCAATAGAAGAACAGAATTTATCTAAATTAGATAATGAATTAATTTATTCATCTGATACAGATGTTTGTTGTACATCTTGTATCCAAAATATTACATGTGATACACATGATAAGGAAGAAGGAGAAGAATTCTATAAAATTCTTTCCCAATTTAAAAATTTAGAAGTAAATGTTTTATCAAATAATAATATAGTTGAATTTCTTAAATTAATTAAGAATCCTGAGCTTCGTTCTCAGTTAATTGATAACATTGTTGAAGTTCCATCATCTTCTCATGAAATTGACATAAAAACTTCTCAAGAACCTTATTCTATGAATAATGTCTTAAAAATGTTAAAAGAAAGACAATCAGGATTAAAACCTACTACCATAATCGAACTATCAAAGGAAGTAATATCTTTAAAACAAGAAATATCTAGTTTAAAAAAGATCAATAAAAATTTAGATGAAAGGGTTTCTCTCCTTGAATATGATAAAAATGGTAAAGGAAAAGAACCTATTTCAGATATATCTAATATACCTTCAGTATTAGAAGGATTTGAGCAAGATAATTTCTTAAATAATTTAAGTATTATATTTTCCCAAAAATGGTATGTGAAAATTAATCTATTAATTAACAATTCTTATAAACAAGAATTAACTGCTTTAATTGATAGTGGTGCTGATATGAATGTTATCTAGGAAGGATTAATTCCCACTAAATATTTTGAAAAAACTACTATGACTCTAAGTCATGCTGGTGGTGAAAAACTTGATATAAAGTTTAAACTTCCAAAAGCTTATATTTTCAAGAATAATATTTGTATTCCTACAAGTTTTTTACTTGTAAAAAATATTACTAGTCAAGTTATACTTGGAACACCATTTATTGAAAAAATGTATCCTATAATCAAAATTGATAATAAAGGTATAATAGGTACTTTTGAAGGAAATAAAATCATGTTTGATTTTGTTACCAAACCTATACCTAATTTTTTAAATGAAATTAGGAATTTAATAGATAAAAAAAAGCTTGCATTTAAACTTTTTAAAACAAGAAATTAATGAATTTTCAATTGAAGAAAAGCTCTTAAATCCAAAGCTTAAAGAAAAAATGAATAACTTATTATATAAATTTTCAATTGAAATATGTAGTGATCATCCTAATGCTTTTTGGGATAGAAAACGACATATTGTTGATCTTCCTTATGAAGATAATTTTGATGAAAGAAAAATAACGACAAAGGCTAGACCTTGTCAAATGAATTCAGAATATTTAGAATATTGTAAGAAAGAAATTGAATCTTTGTTACAAAAAGGATTAATAAAACAGTCTAAGTCCTCTTGGTCTTGTACTGCTTTCTATGTAAATAAACATAGTGAAATAGAAAGAGGAGTTCCCAGAATGGTAATTAATTATAAACCTCTAAACAAAGTTTTAAAATGGATAAGATCTCCAATCCCTAATAAAAAGGATTTATTAGATAGATTATATGAATCTATAATATTTTCTAAATTTGATTTAAAATCTGGTTACTGGCAGATCCAGATATCTGAAAAAGACCAGTATAAAAATGACTTTTAATGTCCCTTTTGGACATTATGAATGGAGAGTTATGCCTTTTGGCTTAAAGAATGCTCCATCAGAATTCCAAAAGATTATGAATGATATTTTTACTCCTTATAGTGAGTTTATGATAGTTTATATTGATGATATATTAGTATTTTCAAAAACTATTGAAAATCATTTTAAACATTTAGATATATTTAGAAAATTAATAATACAAAATGGTTTAGTTATATCCAAACCTAAGATGTCTTTATTTCAGACAAAAATAAGATTTTTAGGTCATAATATTGAAAAAGGAAATATTATTCCTATACAAAGAAGTATTGAATTTGCCTCAAAGTTCCCGGATATTATTCGGATAAAACACAATTACAAAGATTTTTAGGTAGTCTTAATTATATATCTGCCTATTATAAAGATTTAGCTAAAGATGCCGCTATCTTATATGATAGATTGAAAAAAATACCCAGTCCTTGGACTGATCAGCATACTAATGCTGTTAAAACAATTAAAAAGAAAGTTATTAATCTTCCTTGTTTAATGTTAGCTAATCCGTTATGGGATAAAATAATTGAAACAGATGCCTCTGATATTGGTTATGGTGGCATACTAAAACAAATTTGTCCAGAAACCAAACAAGTTTATCTTGTTAGATTTTATTCTGGAAAATGGAATAATAGTCAAAAGAATTATGCAGCAGTAGCAAAAGAATTCTTAGCTATTGTTAAATGTGTTTTAAAATTTCAAGATGATTTATATAATAAGAAATTTATTATATATACCGATTGTAACTGCGAAATTTATGTTTAATAAAGATTTTAAGCATGACGTTTCCAAACAAATGTTTGCAAGGTGGCAAGCACACTTAGCCCCTTTTGATTTTGATATTCAACATATGAAAGGAGAAGACAATAGTCTCCCTGATTTCTTAACACGTGAATTCTTGCAGGAATAATGACGGACAATTCGGATCATAATTCGAAAATAAATTTTATTATAGTGAGACATTTTTTGGGCGAAATGGTGGAGAAGTGTCATTCTTGATGTTGAAAGTAAAAAAGGAAAAATGCAAAAGGAAATAATCCAAAGGGAAATAACTGGAAAGCCTTTAAAGCTTTCTTTGCCCTCTAAACAGCCATGCTGGAGTTGTAGAAATAATTATCATTATGATTAATGTTGCAAAAATTGCAGGTATGACGTCCAGAGGATCAGGACGAGGAATTTATAATTCCTATCGTGGAAGGGGTGGAAGAGGTAATATCCTCGTCCAACATGGAAACAGAATTTTATATTCGGATAATATATCCGGTAGCTCAAGTCAGAATAATAATTCTGATAAAGAATATCAAGAATTCCTTGAATATAAAAGGAAGAAAAATGGCAAAGATAAAGCAGCTGAGGAAATACCCTCCTATGCAAATATTGTTATACAAGAAGAAGAAGATATAACTTCTTATCAAGAAAATGAAAAACAAGGAATGATATTTCTAATTGAATATGATGATTTGAAAAAGAAAAATGACCCATGGTCATTAATGGATAAATATTTGGATAATAATCCATTTCCAGTTACTGCATATAAGCAGCGTTATTATTATGAAAATTTATTAAAGGCATCTGAATGTGAAATAACACATTTCATGTCTAATGATCAGAAAGAATATACTTTCTCCAAAATTGTTATTAAAAGGATATATCTACCAAATGAATGGGGTATATCATTATTCAAAGAAAAAGAATTTCTGTTTCAAGAGAAAAATATTTCTCTAAAATATAACTATTGGGATTATATCCAAGCTTTTACAAATGTGTTTTTATATGAAAACAAAAAACAAAAGCATACGTGGTTTATAAAAGTATGCCCGAGAGGTATATAAACATACGGAATTTATACCAAATTGGTTCCAACAATGGTGGTTATTACATGGACCATCGGTAAAAATTTTACCGAGAAGAATGGAAGGAGTTATACTCTCAATGGGTTGATATATCTCCCAAAATCTCAGATTTAAGTAATCAAGGACATTTAATAAATTGTTCTGGTTCACTATATTTCTTTTTGGAATTTTCTATTCCATGGATTCTAAAATGGACTCCAATTGTAGACATAACTACAGATAATTTACCTTGTATCAAGAGAAAATACTTCTCAAAATTCTGGACAAAATTGTCAAAGAAAGACCCACAAACAGGCCAACTCTTTGGTGAGGATTTATTTCAAGAAATCAAACAGAAGATTCAACAATTTGAAGAATTTGAAGATGATATCTTAAATACAGATTGCAGTCAGAGTCCCTTTCAGAATATTTCAGGAAAGCTCAAAATGAAAGGAATTATTTCCAAAAAGGAAATTTTACAACATTATATGTCAGAAATGAAAAAAGATTTAATCAAGAATTTTGGTCACAAAATTGGGGACGATAAATCAGATACATCTATGTCCTCAGCAAATCTAGCTGGAGAATCACAAGATCCAAATCAAGAGATCGATGAAGATATTCAAACAGTTATTGCAAAATTATCAGAATTTCAAGATTGAAGACAATTATTGAGTGCATTATCACCAAGGACAAATTAGGTCCTAAGAATCTGTCGTTTATTACCGACAATAACTTTAATAAAGTCATACTATTAATGAATAGCAAAAGTAGTCCTCTTTTGCTTTTACTTTTTGAAATAAATGGCAAATGTTCGCCACTTATATTTCTTTTACTTTTTAATTGGCCCACTTGTTTTGGCCGTTCTTCCCTAGTTTCTCTATATATAGATTAGTTCTTTGTTTTATGGAAGGCACGCTTGAGATCTGTCTCGCCTTCTCTTTCTCCCACTACTATCTTGTAAAAATTTTCTAAGTGAAATAAAGAATCCTTTTTGTCTTGATCACAACCGAGAGATTGTAAGTATATTTAATTTTTGTTTTGTAATTTTTATTTTATTTTGTTATGTTTAGCCTAATGATAGGCTAAAAGCATTTAAGTGTTAAAATATAATGTGAAGGTAAATTTAAATACAGTTTGGTCTTGGAATTAAATTAAGAATGCGTATACAATGATTAAGGGTTAAGCAGGAAACTGGCAATTTTATTTGACAAGGTTTTGATTAATTCTGGCATGAATATAAGCTGATCCTTTTGTAGCCGTTTTATACCCGCTTTAGCCCAGGTGTGGCGTTTAGGGTTTTTGGCCTTTGCATGTTGCATCAAATATTATATTCATAGACGGAATTCATAATCAAGTAAAAATACCATTTTTGACTATATATATATATATATATATATATATATATATATATATATATATATATATATATATATATATATATGTACGTACATGTATATATATAAGTATGTACGTATATACCAAACCCTATATACGTACATACTTATATATATATACATGTACATACATGTATATACTTATATATATATATATATATATATATATATATATATATATATATATATGGGGAAGGGGCGAAGGACATGAAATGTCAAAAATAGGTATTAACCGACATCTTCCATTTTGTGTGATTAACAAGGAAAAAATGGTATTGGATGGACCGAAATACCCATAGTTGGTTTTTTTTATTATTTGTTGTGCAATTTGTAGTAACTACTCGAACTCAGAAGTAACGATTTACCAATAAAAGAGGTGCGTAAGAATCTTCAACGGGATTTATTGCATATTTTGAAAAAGCAATATATAGAAAATTACGGTGATGACTTCTGTTCCATGATGTCTATTCCACTATTAAATATTTTTTGACTAAAAATTAAATCCACAATGTCAAATAGTAAAGAGTCCTTCTGTAGTTTGCAACTTCTTACGCTTTTGAGTTTACTTCTGAGTCGTAAAGTCCTTTTGAAGTAAAAAAAAATAGATTTTTGTCAAGAATGACGTATTCACTAATAAATCAGGGTAGAAGTACACACATGATTAATAAGGACAAAATTAATTTAAAGTTCCACTAATACCCCTATTTTATAAGTATGCTTCTATTTTTCTTCAATAAATTGCGAATGAAGTAACAGTAACACGTGAAGTAACAATGCAATAAGAATGGTAATTTCCAACATATAGTAAAATTTACGAGTGAGGTAACAGTAACACGCCAAGTAAGAATGCAATAAGAATGATCATTTCGAACATACAATATTGTAACCACTTTTTTTTCATTTGTTACTACATTTTTTCTAGAGTTACTACATGTTTAATGTGTAATACATTTTCTTATTGTAACTATATTTTATTGATTGTTATTATTTCTTTATATGTTACTACATTTTTATGGCTGTGAGTACACTTTTTATATGTAATTACATTTTTTGATGTGACTACATTTTTTTTATCATTAAATTTCCTTTCTTTTTCGTATGTTAGATTATAGATTTAACTAATCAAAAATATTTATGACTGCAGTAAATCCAAATAATGATTCCCGCATTTATTGGCGCAGTTACACCAATTTGCACCCAAATAAAAACAACATTGGTATTTCGGTCCATTTATTTTCATTTTGTCCTATTTAATCATCCAAAATTAGAGATATCCTTGGATCCCTATTTTTGACATTTTATGTCCTTCTGGCCCACTCCCCTTAAAAAAAAATATATATATATATATATATATATATATATATATATATATGACGAGGGAAGGCAGAATATGTTACGTGTCTGAGAAGGAGATTTTAGGTTGTTACGGATTATTAAACGGTGAATCTCGATCATGTAATATTTTGTTTTCCGGGAAAAGGGCAGACGTGTCATTTTTCCGTTAACGGAATATTAGATTTAATTTTTTTAAGTATTAAAGTTTTATAAAAAAAAATATTAATTTGAGGTAATGAATATTTATGGGAATCTTGGAATTAATTGTAATTAAAGGAAATTACTGTATAATTAATGTGAGTGAGAGATTTTATTTTGAGAAATAACCTTCCCACTAGACATGGACTTATCAGAAAGTTTTATTCTCCCTATGAGTTCGAACTCTGTAAGTTGAGAGCAAAAGGAAAAGTCAAAGAGAGTTCTTCCAAATTCTCATGAGTCCGTTATCGGTGTTCAGAAAGATTTAGAGTTTCGGAAACGGTGGGAGAAGGTCTACGTTTTGATACAGAAAAGTTAAAGAATTATTGTATTAGAAGCACGTGATCAAATCTAATCATGGTTTGGGGTTGATCACAGAGGTTTTTAGTTAGAAGATCATGTTTTCCTACACACTTTCTTGGAGTTTTGCTTGCTCAAAGATAAGAGGCTCTTACTAATGAGTAATTGTAGTTTTAGAGTGTTAAGGTTGAGTTTTGGTATTGATTTGTGGTTAGAAATCATGCCTAGGTGTTATTGTGGTGGTATGATATGTTATAGAAGGTTAAAGTTATGTTTTTCTACGTTTTATGCTGTCACATTGATGTTGAATATGCTTGGGAAGGGTTGGAAATTGTAAAGAGTGCAGAAACTGCATTTTGGGCGGTTTTCGCGGTCAATGCGCGCGTAAAGGGTGTAAGCACACGCATTGATGAAGACAAAATGTGAAAAGTGATTCAGAGCCGTTTTTGCGCGCGCATCACGTGCAGAACGCACGCATTGATGTTGAATGAACCATCCAGAATGGTTCAGAGAGGCCAATGCACGCGCATTGAGCCCAGTTTTGTGGCATAATGTGTTTTATGCCATGAGTCCAATTTTATATGTTGTTTGATGATCTAAAAACATTATATGAACATGAACAATCCATGAATCAGTTTCTGATGCGTTTAGTTCCGGCACCGAATGGATTCTTCATAAGAGTTGAAGTTAGGGACCGTCAAAAGAGTATGAATGGCTTGTGCTTTGATGAATTAGTATTCATCAATGTCTATTTATGTGTTAGGACGTTGTGTTTAGATTGACATACAACAGGGAGTGGATGGAGTGAGGGATCTTTCTTTGAAAACACTCAGATTGCTAGTTAACAATAAATAACAAATGTACTTGTGTAGTTAAAAGACTAAACATCATGCCATTCTTTGTAAGACACAAGTTCATATCGCGATGTGTGGGCGGTCAGTAAAAATGATAACTCTGTGATTATACCAGAATAGACTCTAGGTGAGGAGGGGATTCGCCGTACGTGTACACTATCGGGGTTAGCCCGTGGCTATTGGTGTGGTCCACTGATAGGTTGCAAACGATATCTCCGGGCGAATATACACCATGCATAGTGCCCTTGAATACGGATTTAAAAAAGATAAGCTATGTTAGAAACCAATAGTCATGACAGGTTGGTGTCGGTCTCACAAAGACAACTTAATTGACTAATATGAACATTTCGTTCTAAAACTTAATTATTTAATACCTTCTTCCTCTTATCTAAGTACGTTGTACTTACATACATTGCATTTTGTTGTATGATTTGTGGGGTGAGAAGATGAACAGGTTGATCACGAGATTGATGAGGACTACGAGGATGATATTTGATAATGCTTATTGATGTTTCAGTTTCCTGTATTTCGTAATGTACTGACTGTAATTGTTGTTTTACTTATAAGACTTTGTTGTACTCTATTTTTGAGACTATGTTGTACTTTTGCTACTAGACTTTTGTAAGATAAGTTTGTACTTTAAAGACTTTGTACTTGTAAACTTTAGACTTCGTTGTTGTAAGTTAAATTTCTACCTTTGGCTATGTTGAGTTTCCATTCTTAGTAGCATTTATGGTGTTTACCGAGTCTTTTTAACTTCCATTTTGCTAAACTCGATAAGATGTAGTAGAGGCTTACGTATAATATTGAATTCATTTAATATTATACGTGCCGAATGTTTCTTTTCCCGATAATGACTTGGTATCCGGGAACGGGGTGTTATAGTTGGTATTAGAGCAAAGCGTCCTTGCACTCCTAAGATTCTTTTCTTAAGATAAGCTTCTTTAGACCACTTAGTAACATTCTGAACTTCCTTGATCTTTCAGAATGGTAGAAACCCGTAGAGGTGTTTTTGGAGTTGAGAGTTCAAGAGCTCAGCAAGAGGCAAATGAGTTAAATCCGGCTGAAACAGCAGTGGTTGGACAAGTAGAAAGGGGTAATCAGCCGGGACACCCGCAGAGTCCGACACCACCACCTCAGTTTCAACAAGATCCACTTCCACACTTTAGCCCATTTTAGCTTTATGATGGACCATTATATGTTACTGTTGTAGGTGACAAACCACCGGTGTACCTACCACTCGTGACTAATGTGTATCCACCTCCAGCTAATGTGTATCTCTACCTCCACCACCGGGTAAGCCACCATCTTTCTTTAGTGATACCTCCCTAAAAACAAACCATTTATCCTCCACGTACAAGTCATCCACCACAACCTACCATGCCACCATCACCACGTTTTGATCACCACTATTGTTTTGGTTATCCACCCTATGCACTTTGCTAGCCCTACCATACTTCACTACATCACCAAGGATACTACGCTTACCGTCAAGTACCACCAGTGGCTCCACCTCAATAGCCAGATCCTCCCATATACCTCCTCAACTACCACCAGTACCTCTTGGATACCCACATGTCTATCCACTAGTTAACCATCCGGTTTACCCACCAGATGTCCCACCGGTTAGACCACAAGTTCAGGAACAAGCTCCACTTGTCGATTGGTATACAAAGTTGAAGAGAAACCGCGTTCAAAACTTCTTTCGGAACGTAGAGCCGGCTAAGGCTGAGGTATGGATTAGATGTTTTGAGAAAGCTTGTAGAAATGTGAACGCCCCAGAGTCTGAGTTGGCGCAACTAGCAGTGGGCTTCTTACTTGGCACAATAAGAGTTGGATAGAGGATGTAGAGAGTAGCCGGGGCAAGATTACTATTTGGAAAGAGTTTAAGGAGTTGTTCTACACGGAGTACTTCACACCCTCGGTCCAACCAAATAAGGCAAGTCAGTTTCTGAACCTCCAGCAAAGTCTAAAGATGACGGTTTCGCAATATAAAAATAGGTTCAATGAGTTGGGTCGGTTTTACCCCGAGATCATGGCAGTTGAAGAAAAGAAGATGGCCATGTATAAGAGTTGATTATCTCAAGAAATACAAGCTAGCATGTTGGGATTCACGCCAAGAACCATGGCGGAGTTATTGAACAAGGCGTTAGAAGTTGAGACTTTCAGGTTTAAACCCTCAGTGGTTATTGGAGTAAAAAGATTGTTTGAAGCTAGCCAAGGAGACAGTTATGAAGCACCACAACAAGATGAGAAGAGGGTTACGGCACCACTTGTGGCAAGGTCGATAGGTAGTTCACTAGTTTGTTTGAAGTGGGGTCACGATGTGTTGCTAGACGCTATTCCGTGATCGTTAGGTATGAAGGGCATTTTCATAATTTGCACTTTACTTCTACAGCCAAAAATTTTGGAAGCCTATTGGGTCACACAAATAAAGAATATCTAGCCGGATTAAAATGCGGTTATTGTGATAACCAAATAAGGAATGTTTATCTTGACTATAAAGTGTTATAGTGATTAAATTAATATGACGGTATTTATTTATTATGAATAAATTAAATACAAAATATTAATTATATTGATTAATTAGATAATATTCCGGATTCTAATTTTGCCACATGGGGCGCAGGACATAGTGTATAAGATACACTTGGATTGTGCAATTTAATTAATGATATTATCATATTGGATATTAATTGATTTTGAAAAAATAGAGTTATGGTAATAAGATAAAGATATTCAATATTAAATATTGGCAATATCTTATATTTATTTATTATAAGATATTAAGTTAAAAGAGATAAATCAATCAAAGTGATTTTTCATATTTTATAAGGAAAAAGTTTCTTTCTCATCAATCTACGAGGAAGTTTCTCCTAATCAGATTAGGGGCTAAAGAGGCGCCACTTTAACCTATAAAAGAAAGGGGTTGGCTAGTGGTGTGTCGTTAACCCACAAAAAATATATCCCTTTTTACTCTATAACTAGTATAGGGCAAGTAGGGGTCGAATCCCACAGAGAACGGAAGATTATTTCAGTTTGGAACGTATAAAATAATAGGAGTAATTGAGATGATAAAAATAAAAGAGTAACACGTAAAATAAATGGTGATAGTAGCAACTGATTAACAATGAAAGAAATAATAATTTAGTTTCAAATAAGGTAAATGCTCCAGCTAAAGTAGTTATTTCCACCTCGATTTACTCAATTGATCGCTGACGTGATAATTACTCACTAGTTTATTAATAAACTGGTTATAGCCACCGATAACCGCCAAGCACCCAATCTCTCCTAAAGTCGATAATTAAGACACGGCCGTTAACTATTCTCTAACTGGAAGTCAACCCTAGACACGGTCATAAGAGTTTGGAAATCCAGCAGCGTTAAGGTTTGAGAGACCCAATTCAAAGTAATAATCCAACCGGACTAATTTTAACCTAGATTATTCATCTTCTTAATAGTGGATTCTACGGGCTACGAACCGCAAAATCATATCACTCACCAGTATATTAAAACCAATAAACGTTGACGTATTTATCGTTTCAATTGGTAATCGACTAAATGGTTGGATTAATTATCCTGCAGAAACAACTAATTCAATTTAAAGTCATCAATTTATGCCCAGAAAATGAATAAATATCAATAAACTAACGAGGATGAAAATCAATTAGGTCTCACAATCGTGTCAATCGAGACTTCAACAACACTTTAACTGGAAAAAAGTAATTTAGCTACACATCATAGTATAAACCAAATAATATGCTGATAAAATGGAGTACCTTCACCGGAAAAACAAACAAAAACCCCAATGTCGGATTCGTCAAAATACTAAAATAAAAGCTGCGCTGCCCTCCTTTTTCGTCCGTTCATTGCACTCCCCCCCAATTGAATGTCTCTTAGAATAATATAATCTCCTCCTAATAAGAGCATCCACTATAGCTTTATTTTACACCCTGCAGAAGAAATAAAGTAACTTAAAAAAATCGGTATACTACACTATAGCTTAATTTATCACTTCTTGAAAAATGGGCTGGGGGAGTGAAGGTGGTTATGCTGCCCTTCACACTCACGTTCTCTCCCACTTTTATTTTTATATTTACAAAAATCAATTATCTCTCCTATGTGGCGTTGGTTGAAGCTGTTATAGTGTAGCAAAATGAAAATATCACTTAATGTGTATCATGGTGGTGTCAGCCAACCACCTTCATGAAAACGGCTATTGGGGATGCTCTAAGAATAGCTCCTGTCCACTTTTGTTCTCCCCCTTCTGCTTTTCACGCGGCCTTTTTTTTGGGTGTTGTCCAATATATTCGTCCAAGATAAGTGGCCCTTCACCATTCTTAATAATCCAAACCAAAAGAAAATAATAAATTGCAACCAACTCTGATGAAGTACATCACTTGGGCCTGGTGGGCTTCTAGTACATTATAGCACAATATGATCACATCATAATTTTCTCTGTCGTTGCAACCACTTCTATTTCTTCTCATCCTTTATTTTCTTCCCTCTCGCAAGCATATCGTGCGCAAAAATCGATTCCTTCCAATTTTGTTCGGACGACTGTAAAACAACACTAGAAAACACCATAAAAGCAATATCGCCCCACAAAATTAACCCAAAAATGCAACAAAATACCCATTAAATATGTGCCCATCAAACTCCCCCACACTTTAATGATGCTAGTCCCGAGCATCCAACGACTCTACTAGACCATGAAATGCAAATGCAAAATGCATGATGGATGATGAATGATCCCAACATGTCTTCACAACGCCAAGAATATCCAAGATGACGCACGTCCGACCTTCTTATCTACTACCTCACATGTCATAAATCAAGTCAAACGGTGATCAAACAATACATATCACACACTAGTATTCATAGAACTCAACTTGTCCTCACGGATATTCACTCAATCAAATTAGTAACCGGGACAATTCACTCACACTCAATGTCAACGCCAATACCAAGCATTACCATAAGTTTGCATGTCAATCTAATCTCCACCACTATGTATTCAAAGTCCAACGCATCAATCATGAGGTCTTTCATAGGGTTGTAATGGGGCTAGGGAACAAAAACAAGGTATGGAAAAAGGGATAATGTGGCTAAAACGTGTCAAGAAGAAATGATCACGGACGAATCATCAAACATATGCTCCTGGATACCAATAAGTACAATACCTTGAATCCACACATTCTTACATTCAGGCTGCATTTCAAAAAAAATATATTGTCTTTTTCTTTTCTTTTTTTTTGTTTTTCTTTTTCCGGCCTGCATATACCAATTACTTAGCACGAACAGTCAATTCATTGCAAAGGTTTCATTTAGGAGAACCAAATGCAAATTCAAGTTTAATAAAAATATCATGAGCTCACGCATCTAACGGAATTAACATGTGATCACTCTTTACTCCTTGATGACACAAAACGGGTATGGAAAAGCGGGATATCGTAAGAAAATATGCCAACGGTTTAATTTTCTGGAGCTTAAAAGAAAAGAAGGGTCAGGCTAGACGGGCTCACTAAGTGGTACAAATGACGGGTAGACTAACAAAAGTGGGTCTCGAAAGGTTTAAACCTAAGTGCCTCAATCACTTTAGTGTGAAGGACCCGAAAAATGTGGTCTCGAAAAGTATATCAACGCAAATTCTAGAATGTCATGGCATTGTGCAGATACCACTCAAAGGGAAACGAGCGAGTGCGCTCTTTGGCTTAGTAAACCTCACTTTTAAGTAGCTTTCGTTAAGGTTCGAGGTTTTTATTACCAAAACTCCTAAACAAACGTCATGAGGTGAGTGTGTATCAACAAGAGTGTGTGATTGCATTGATTCTTCATCGTTTGATTCTTATTACTCCAAGCAAACTAGACCAAAAGGTCGGTAGAGCGTCAAAGCATGTGCATTCTTGATGCTAAGAAGTCCTAAAATGCAACACTAAACATTTACGTGCTAGACAAATATATATATATATATATATATATATATATATATATATATATATATATATATATATATATTGATGACCTACCATCTCCCCCCACACTTGAAACATACACTCTCCTCAATGTATGCCAACTGAACGATGGAAATGACGTGATGCACAACTAAAATGAGATATGGGAAATGAGATGAAAACTAGACATTTACATGCATAAACCAAAGTAAAATAAGAATAAAAAATGAAAATGAGGGACTTACCTAAAGGGCTGGAAAGTCTAAGGGGCTTTATCGAGCACGGCTTGAACCATTTTCTGTAGATTGTCCAGTTGCGCCTGTTGCGCTACAAGCATGGAAGTTAAAAGGTCCACTTTCACGGAAATGGAGTGAATGGAGTCACTTGAGTTGGATGTGCCAACATCATCATAGACAACACATGTGTTGTTCTTTCTCTTCTTCGAAGCTGTTTCACACCAAGGGGGACCAAGGGCGACAAATATGGGGGTGGGGGAATCGGTAGCCAACATATGCCAATTACGCAAAGTCCGGAGAGGTAAGTAGTTCACAAGTCATAAAACCCAAGGCAACATTGAATTCAGAAAGGGAAAACTTAGACCACACATTCATTAAATGAAACTTAATCACATTCGGAGTTTCGGTGGGGATACCCTTTTTCTTGTAAAAAAGAAAGGTCGAGTAGAATTCATGGGCCAACTCATAATAAGCTGGCTTTGCCAATGTTAAGTACCGTTCCCAACCCACATTAGACAAGTAAGCTCGAACAATTTGCTCTAAATCACACTTACTCAACAATTCAAAATCAATAGCCTTACAAGGTAGAAAAGGCTTTGGAGCAACACTATCATACCTGCCTTGAATCTTTTTGGGGAATTTCAGATGACCATTCAATTGAGATACAGCCGCCGGTAGAGAGGATGCGCCACAAGCTAGTCGTGCCTTTTTCCGCTTCGGTGCTGGGAGGTGTAATGGCGGAGGAGCTGTGTGTTGGCAGGGAGACTCGGGTCGATCAGAATTAGGGGCTGGAAAACACTTATTTGGGATTCAGTGAAGGGTACCAGAGATAAGGGTGCAGCAGAGGTGTTTTTTGGTGGAGATTCGGTGGTTTCCGGCGATGGTTCCGGTAAGGGTGGAGGCAAGGGGTGGGGTAGTTGTCACAGCTCGCCCCATGAACTTGGCTTGTTGCTTAGTTCTTTCCATGGCTTAAAAAATAATAAAATTGAAGTGCAGAATCGAGGATGGGTGATAACTGAAACGGGTGGATTAATGGTTATGGCGTTTTGTTTATGAAAAGGGGTAAGAAGCAGGCAACGGGGGAGAAAGGTTTGGTGGCTGATTGGGGGATTAGGTTGGGGAATTTTGTTAATGGGTGGAGTAAAAAAAGGGAAAAGGAATACGGGTGGAGAAATTATTATGGTGAAGGAAAAGTTTTTTTATTTTTAAAAAGGAATTTAGACACCCAAATGATGTGATCACATCATTAGAATTTTAGTCTCTGTATCTAGGTCAATTATGGTGATAACACATTCCGAGAATGATGTGATCACATCACCAAAAAAAATTACCTGTTGTTTCTATGCCTAGCACCTTAGCCATTTTCCTCCTGCAACCTACACATCAAAAGCACTCAAAACACGATATCAATCCGCACAAATATGATCAATAAAAAACAAAAATGATGGGTTGCCTCCCATCTAGCGTGTTTGGCTAGACAAAGCTTCTCAACACTCATCAATCATAAATTGGATCCACTAAGTCGATCTCTTCTACCGTAGAGACTTCAACTCCCTCAAAATAAGGCTTAAGTCTATGTCCATTCACCTTAAACATCTTATGAGTTTCTAGACTCTTGATTTCCACAACACCTTGAGGAGATACACTCACCACAATGAAAGGTCCTGTCCACCTTGATTTCCACTTACCGGGCATAAGCTTCAGTCTCGAATTAAACAATAATACTTTCTGACCTTCGCAGAATTCCTTGTGCCGGATTAGTTTGTCATGCCACGACTTTGTTCTCTCCTTATACATCCTTGCATTCTCATACGATTCAAACCGTAATTCCTCTAACTCATGTAGCTGCAATTTCCTTTCCAACCCCGCTTCCTTTAAGCTCAAATTGCATTCCTTTACAGCCCAATATGATTTATGCTCAATTGCAACAGGTAAATGGAACAACTTACCGAAAAATAAACGATATGGTGACATTCCAATCGGTGTCTTATAGGCCTTGCGATATGCCCAAAGCACGTCATCTAAACGCGAACTCCGATCCTTGCGGTTTGGATTTACCATCTTCTCCAAAATGGTTTTTATTTCTCTATTGGAAACCTCCGCCTGACCATTGGTCTGTGGATGATATGTGGTGGCTACTCTATGGTGTACTCCATACCTTAACATCAAAGTCTTTACACCACGGTTGCAGAAATGTGTTCCTTGATCGCTAATCACTGCTCGTGGGATCCCAAATCGACTGAAAATGTAAGATCTAAGAAAACCACACACAACCTTAGAGTCATTACAACGGGTGGCCTTGGCCTCCACCCACATAGAGACATAATCCACAACCAACAATAAATATAAATTCCCCAATGAACTAGGGAAAGGGCCCATGAAATCCATTCCCCACTCATCAAAGATTTCACAAAACAATAGTGGTTGTTGAGGAATTTCATCCCTTGAAGAAATGTTACCAACCTTTTGACATCGAGTGCAGCTTTTACAAAAGAGATAACAATCTTTGAAGAGAGTTTCCCAATAAAATCCGCTGTCAAGCACCTTTCGTGCTGTCCTCTTAGGTCCAAAATGACCTTCACACGCCAATTCATGACAATATGCTAAATGGAGTGAATCTCATATTCAGGAATGCATCGTCGTATCACTTGGTCGGAACCAAGCTTCCACAAATAAGGCTCATCCCATATATAGTATTTGGATTCACTTTTCAATTTATTCTCTTGGCAGTGGGCATATTCGAGGGAAAGACGCCAATGTCGGCATACCATGGCTCATTACCTAACTTACTTGTGGTGTGGAAAAGTTTCTGTGATAGGTTTCAACTCCTCTTTCTTGACAATTCGGCTTAAATGATCCGCTGCAGAATTCTCCACTCCTTTTCTATCCTTGATCTCAAGATTGAATTCTTGCAATAGCAAATTCCACCGGATTAACCGCGGTTTGGACTTTTTCTTTGTCATCAGATACTTCAACACTGCATGGTCTGTGTATACCACTACCTTGGAACCCAACAAGTAAGATCTGAACTTCTCTAATGTGAACACTACCGCCAAAAGTTCCTTTTCTGTCGTGGTTTAATTACATTGAGCTTGATTAAAGGTCTTGGACGCGTAGTATATCACATGGCTATTCCTTCCAACTATTTGCCCAATACTGCCCCAACCGCATAGTCGCTAGCATCGCACATGATCTCAAACGGCGTTCCCCAACGGGGGCTGAATAATAGGGGCGAAGTAAGTCTTGCTTTCAACTCCTCAAAAGCTTCCTTACATTTCTCATCGAACTCAAATTGTACTTCTTGTTGCAACAATCTCGATAAAGGTTGTGCAATCTTTGAGAAATCCATTATGAAACGCCGGTAAAACCCCGCATGCCTAAGAAAACTACGGACATCTCTTACATTAGTGGGGGAGGGCGCAGTTGGGTGATCAAATCAACCTTGGCCTTGTCTACTCCTATACCTCTAGATGATATGACATGGCCTAACACTATTCCTTCTTGAACCATGAAATGACATTTTTAATAATTTAATACAAGATTCGTCTCAATGCTTCTTTTAAGTACTCTTTATAAGTGGTCTAGACATTGAGTGAAGGAATCCCCATAGAATGTGAAATCATCCATGAATATCTTGATGCACTCCTCAATCATATCTGAAAATATGCTTATCATACATCGCTGAAATGTCCCTGGTGCATTGCACAATCCAAAAGGCATTTAACGGAATGCATATGTCCCACATGGACATGTGAAGGTAGTTTTCTCTTGATCCTCAAGGGCTACCATAATTTGATAATATCCTGAGTAGCCATCCAAGAAACAAAAGAAGGCTTTCCCTGCCAATCTTTCTAGCATTTCACCAATGAAAGGAAGCGGAAAGTGATCCTTTCTTGTCGCTGCATTAAGCTTACGAAAGTCGATACACATCCTCCAACCAGTTTGTGGTCGCACGAGTACCTGCTCATTATTTTCATTAGGTACCAATTGAAAACCAGACTTCTTTGGTACTATATGCACGGGACTGACCCAATGACTATCTGAAATAGGAAAAATAATTCCTAATTGAAACATCTTAAGGACTTCTTTCAACACAACTTCCTTCATAGTTGGATTCAACTTACGCTGCGGATCTCTTACCGGTTTGGAGTCTGGCTCAAGTAGAATTATGTGCATGCACATGGATGGATTGATACCTTTAATATCAGCTAGCCTCCTGATGACGAGATCAAGTGATATATAAAATACTTGACCACCATAAACCAACACTAGCAAGAGGACTAGGTGCATCGTAGTATAGCTATAGCGAATCAAGGTCGATCCAATAGGGAACCAATTGTGGGTCATTTATATACAAACAATTAATCATTCATGTCAAGCACACAGAGGCGGTCTACGACCAACAAAATACAAGAAAGATAAAGGACTCGACTCGACACAACACAACAAAGACAACGTAATTAACCTCCCAAATTACTATGTTATCGTTTGGATCTAGAGATTCTATATAATTAAGCGATACTCGACAACTATTAACCCGATTCGTATTTCTTTTATATTGGCTACGGGAGTCATCCCTAAACTAGATCTAGCTCCGGTAAGGCCATCTAGATCACTGTGCTACATTACGTGACTTCGCTTCGTAGGCCTCCATCTCATATAACTCGCACACTTACAAAACTAGGGATGCCGATATTAACCGTATTCCTCACCTAGGCAACATTCCTGTGGTTAGGCGTACTTCCTAGATGATCGCATCAGTCTCCGTCCCATTAACACTAACTTCGTAAGTATCATGTTAATCTATGATTTACGTATAATCAGGTGCGCGCAATTCCCAAATATAACACAGATCTTGATCTCGCTGAAAGTCCCGGAAGATCAATTCATGAGCCGACCTAGGAGCACTATATTGGTATTTCCTAACTATACATTTTAATTAAAACAGACGAGCAACGTAGCCGTAGCCATACCTACTAAGACAAGATATTCTAGGTGGACAATCACACCATAAAGACGTGGCTAGATTGACACGGCGAAAACCTAAATCTTAGCGTTTCAATATATGTAACGGATAAAATAGAGATTCATAAAGCAATTATATAGATCTACTAAAAACACGATTGTCTATCTAAGGAAAGTCATATATAGGTCATATGATATAGGCGTGGGGCGTGTGGACCCATATAGACGAGGAATCCCCACCGCCTCACGTTGTAATCTTAGATCTACATCATCTAACTAAGAACAAACAATCTCAAACGATAAACAATAATTGGGGGGATTAATTACAACATAGAAGAAAGAACAAGTGAATACAAATAACTCACATTATTGCTGCTGGGAATTTGTACTAAAACTGCTCTGAAAAACTTATAATTTGTGTTATGAGTCGATGTACAAATTGACTAATAAAAGGGAGTTTATATAGGCTATAAACCGACTTAGAATAGCTGTCAACCGACCTAAATCACGTTTCCTAAACCCTAACGGAACCTAAAACGCGTCTGGAGAGGCAGGGGCAATTTAGCCAACTCGCTGGCAGCCAGAGCAGGGCTCGCTGCCAGCGAGCCTGAGGATTCGCCTGGGCCATTTTCTGCTTCGCCTGGTCCGTCCCTGGTGCTTTTATGCACTCCGAAGTCCAGCTAAATTGCTTCCGAATCAAGCCCACTATAAATAAACCATAAAACAAGGCTTGTAATAACAAATAATATAATAATATGGCTAATTACATAATAACAAGTCGTAACTCGGTTCAGGTGTAATTTATGCACGAGACGACTAATTATTAACCACTTAAAGCCCATTTAAGCTAGAATCGGGGGTAATCAATAGGTAAATAAAGGTATAAAGTTGACCGTCATCAACTACCCCCACTTAGCCTTTGATCGTCCCGAGCAAACACAGAAGGCGAAAGAACCACCGAAACATAGTTTACTAATTGATAGCAAGCTCATTCAAAATTCCAAAGTAAATAAAATAGAAAACACGTTTGTCAGTTAGGCATTAACCACTATTTCATCATTCAATCAACGTGTGTGTGATATAACCGTCATGCAGAGTATTTGAAATAGAGAGATTCGAATTATAATGTCCTCTAGATGCAACTTTCACCACTCGAAACTTTGTGACGCCTCTTTATCGTTAACAAATAATACAGGTGTAATGCCAGATTCAAGTGATGCGGGGTGAATTCGGAAACCAAGAAGCTTTTCTCAGTTCACGTTTGTTTCTTTGCCAGGGCCGCGTAGATTCTAGGGACAGTAACTTGCAATTGTGGGTGCCTAGCAAGCAACTACCTTCAAATCTCCACGAACTTGCTACCCTACTGCCTTGTTTTACAACCGTGCATCTTATGCTCCATCGGTTTAGCAGTCTCTAACCTAAAAGCTCATAATTTCCTTAATTCACTCTTTTTTTTTCTTTTCTTTTTTATAAACCGAATCCTGTTTTTTCTTGCCCGGTTTTTGCTTCACTATTATCGATATTAGCCTTATCGGAAGTATGACAAGAAGAAATAATCACAAAGTCAAGTAGTTCCTGTTTCAACCTTCCAGAAAAAATAATTTTTCACCTAACCTTTCAGACTTAGCATTTGAGTTATACGTCCTTAAAAAGGCTGATTCAACGACAAAATATATGTTTAATACAAAACTACGCACACAGCATGATATGATATTTACTAAGCAATTCTGAAGTTAGCATGGCAAAAATAAGTTATAACTATGCTTAAGAGCTTCTTTCATCAACTATACATGCTCGGTTTTCACAAAAGATAAATGTGATTCAAGCTTAAAATTTTAAAATTTATTCACATATTAATTATCTGATATATGTAATGGAAGCTAAGTGACTCGTACCCCCCACTTAAACGATGCATTGTCCTCAATGTATAAAATAAAAGAAAGATAGGAACATAGCTTCAGTCAAGGGCGGCAGTGGAACAAGTCAGTGAACTTCGGGGTACTCCAGAAACCATGGAACGAACAAGAAATACAGTATCGCTGCAAAACAGATCTTCAACAAAGCTCGAAACTCATTACAGCGTTAGCCCAGAAAAATGTAATAATCGAAAAAGGGACCGTAAAAGGAACAAAATAAACCTTAAACATTTTTAATTCCTTAAAACGATTACATTAAAACTACTAACCAGACATGATTTAGCACCTCATTATTATTCAGGAAACAAACTCTATACGAACTCGACTTAATCCTAACTCAGACTCGAGACTAAGGAAAACATACTAATTTTGAAATACAAAGATACAGTCAATCTCCTCCATCAAAATATCTTCCAAAACCCGGAGGATAACGAGAAGTAGAAGGCTCAAATCCCTCAAAACTAGGTGGTGGTGTAGGCCGACGTTCACGTCGGAACCGAGAAATGTCTTCTTCATCCAGATTTCTCACAATCCTCCCGACCATGTGATGCGTCTCAGACACCGTCCGCTTCATTCCATTGATACGAGCAAAAAGTTGCTCCAAGTCTCGCCCTCGTCCGGCGGCATTGCCTTCACCGCCATTCCTCGCTTGTCGGGGTCGAGGCGGTGGTCTTTGATGTGGGTTGGCATTGGTGAGGGCCGGAAAGGATGTTCTTGACAAAGGAGTCTCCAGGTCAACATAGATATCGGCCCCTAACTCTGAGCAGCCAGCCGCTATTGCAAGATTTGAAATCATAGAACCGTAGCAGTACGGTCCTTTTCTTCCTGGCTACATCGGTCATATTTCCCCGTATGAGTGTGCCTAAGTCTACCGGCCGCTCTAACCATAACTAATACATCAAGGCGGCATGAAAGTCATAAACTGCAGATGTATGGCCAGATTGAAGTAAATCGGAACAAATGAACCGATGTAAAAACTTGTCTTCCCAAGTGGATAATGCGGCCTCCTGAAAATTTTGAGCATATCGACCAACATACCACTCGATATCAAAGTGATTACCGATTTCTGCTAACAATGCGTCACAATGGTCATACACATTTGCAAACTCCTCAGGGTGATCCACTAAACTGCCCAAATTGAAATACTCATTGATAGTGGTGGGCGATATAGCAAAAGTGCAGCCTCTAACCATGGCAGTGTGGGAATGGGGATGCACCGCTAAATAGGCATAAAACTCTCTTATCAGGGACCCGTTACAACGAGTAGGCGGTGCGACCACGTACTCCTAATTGTGAAAAGCGATAAGATCTGTAATGAGCTCCCCACAATCCTCAAGATCTATGCCCCTTCCTCGATGCACCATCGCATTGCTCCAATGGGTACGAAATGCCTCGTAGACTACGGGGCTAACAAATTGTGGCACCCCGTCAATCACCAGTATAGCGTCACCGTCGAGAACAAATTACGCTCCAGCCCGATGAATCTGTGGTTGATTCCTTCTACTCTGATTGTTCCGATGCATCCTGCTACGTTAGAACAAAGACCCCAACTCGCCCATCGCCTCAAAACCGACTCGGCCGGGGGCGAGCTAGGGTCTCGCTGGGAGTGAGTTGCCCAATCCTGGCTCGGCTCGTTTCGTTTTGCTAACCGTCACCTTGATCGATTTGAAATGTGTATTTTCCAGAAATTAAGAGCCAAATTGAATGTGAAATGACCTCATTGCAATTTATAAAATTTGGAAAAAGGTAGAAAGTGATTTTGGGTAAAAATTGGTATAAATTGCCAAAGATAGCACCACAACAATTTTTCTACATAAATTGGGTGTTTGGGGGAAAAATGGAGGTTTAGAAAGTGATGGGTTTAGAAGAAATGATAAAGAAGGAATGAGAGGAGTGGAGTGGGTGTGAGAAAAATGTGGGTAAACGAAGGGTTTAAATAGATAGGGGAGTGAAAATGAGAAAGATGGTGATTGGTGGGTTTAGAAAGGAGAGGATTGATGAGGTGGAAAGTGATAAAAGTAAAGGTGGAAGATTGAGATGTGTAGAAGAAGTGTTGACCACTTTTTACTTTTTGACCCTCAAAAGATTTGAATTTAAAAAATAGGAGGGTAAACCAAATTTTTTATAACTTTCACACTTTACCAAAAATATTACTCTAACAATAATCTGGATACTGCCTAGTGAAAAGGTAGTTTCGCATGGGCGACACAACATTTCACCGGGCAGTCTGACCAAACTGCCTCCCATCCTGCCTCCAGTCAGGTTTTCTTTAAAGCTCATGCTTTTGCCTCCGTCTTCTTCTCGGTTTGATTGTATGCTTTTTATTCCTAAATTAGGATAATATCCTAGACACACCTACGGGACTCTGTTTCACGTTTCAACGATTTGAGTAAAAAAGCTTTTGCACATCCTTAACCCAACGGTCATCGTAACATGGCAAAAATAAAAAACCTCAAATGTTTTAACGTTACTTTTATTTTGACTCAAAGAAAAGAAAAGGAAAAAGATAAGAAAAACTAAAAACCTAAAGAAAACTACGAAAAACCTAAGGGATAGAAGTAGTTTTGAGTTTTGAGTCCTCAGCTCGACTTTCCAGAAAAACTCATTCCATTGAGCTACCTTCTTTCGCCTTCTAGATTTTCACACGGTTAGCCTTCACCGAGGTCTGCTTGCCTTCTTTACGAATGAGCGCATTTCCCTTAGTCGTGAGACCAAGGAAAACACAATCATCATGACCATCCAAACGGGCGCCTACCTCAGCCACTGTCTCAGAAACCAGAGAGTTTTAACAGATCGAACTCTGCGAGTTCGCTTTCTAGCTCACCTCCGCCTATCTTTAGCATTCAAGCTCTCCCGAGTCTCAGCGTCTCCTTTGGATGGGGCGGCCCCACCCCCGTACAGAGTATCTACCTCGTCAACCAGAAGCATAGAGGTATCTGCTCGTGCCATACTCTGAGACTGAGCGTCTCTCTCCTTCCTTAAGATAGACAGGAATTCTCCCTCACTGCTTTCCTTAACAGTTTCAACACCACCAACTTTGCCTCGGCCTAGAATCAAGGCAGCTTCCTCCGCACTATGGACTGTGATTACAGATAGGCGGAAGGGGATAATTGGGTCTCATGATCACATGGACTTCCGAGCCTTTAGCGTCGAAAAGAGTTAGCTCGAACTTGTCCATGTCAACCTGGGCTTTGGAGTTGGCCATAAAAGCTCTGCCCAATTTGATTGGGCAGCTCAGGTCCTCGTCGATTTCCATCACGACTACATCTATCATAAAACGGAGCTTTCCAATACTGATGGTCATGTTGGGCATCGTCCCAGTTTCGACGACACGTATGCTATCCGCACAGCGAATAGTCATCAACGTGTTCGTAGGAGTGAAAAACATCATCCTATCACACAAACTCTTAGGAAAGATATTCAGGCTCGATCCAGAGTCGATCAATGCTAAGCCTGCATGTTCGCGTTCTAAGGTCACATCTACAATGAATGCACCGGTGTCTCCTAGCTTGGGCAGTAATCGTGCATTGTTCTCTATGTCTACTGCCTCTCTAGAACAACGGACGAGGGGCAAGTCATCTAGATCTGACTCAGAACTAGGATATTCAGGAGAAGGGGAAAGGGATGGTAAGTGCTCGGGTCGGCTTCAGATTCAGACCTAGAACTAGAATCAGAGTCATGAATAATAATTGGGATACGAGCAGTCATACCTTGGAAAAGATTGGAATTTCTTGCTTCCCTTTGCTCATGCCTCCGTCTTATCCTATCTTTCTTTCGCTTTTGTGTGTCCGGCCTTAATGGCGTTGTCTTAGTGCGTAAGACTTTTGTTTCTTCATTCATAGCCTCAGAAAATTGGTTGGTTGGCATTTTGGCTCGGCTCAAATAATAACTCAACGCAATGATGTATTGCTCTGGCATACTGCAAACATAAGACAAAACAAACAAATGTCAGTAAAACTAATAGTCAGCATGATTACTCATGCTACTGCCAGACCTACAGACTAACAAACAGGGGTAAAAACGACACAATTGAAAAAACCCAGAAACAGAGAACAGGTCTCGCTGGCAGCGAGCAGGAGGCTCACTGGGAGAGAATCCCAATTCAGCAATTTTTGCATTTTTCACACAGGCAAATTGCCAGAGGGACTCTAAAAACGTACAAAAAACAGACCCTAAAACAGAAAACTCGACATGAATAAAAAATTATTTATATAAAAAATTGATTTTTGGCTCCCCGGCAACGGCGCCAAAAAATTTAATGACGTGATCAGTCAAGTGATATATAAAATACTTGACCACCATAAACCAACACTAGCAAGAGGACTAGGTCCATCGTAGTATAGCTATAGCGAATCAAGGTCGATCCCACAGGGAACCAATTGTGGGTCATTTATATACAAACAAATAATCATTCATGTCAAGCACACAGAGGCGGTCTACGACCAACAAAAGACAAGAAAGATAAAGGACTCAACTCGACACAACACAACAAAGACAACGTAATTAACCTCCTCAATTACTATGTTATCGTTTGGATCTAAAGATTCTATATAATTAAGCGATACTCGACAACTATTAACCCGATTCATATTTCTTTTATATTGGCTACGGGAGTCATCCCCTAAACTAGATCTAGCTCCTGTTAAGCCATCTAGATCACTGTGCTACATTACATGACTTCGCTTCGTAGGCCTCCATCTCATATAACTCGCACGCTTACAAAACTAGGGATGCCGATATTAACCGTATTCCTCACTTAGGCAACATTTCTGTGGTTAGGCGTACTTCCTAGATGATCGCATCAGTCTCCGTCCCATTAACACTAACTTCGTAGGTATCATGTTAATCTACGATTTACATATAATCAGGTGCACGCAATTCCCAAATATAACACAGATCTAGATCTCGCTGAAAATCCCGGAAGATCAATTCATGAGCCGACCTAGCAGCACTATATTGGTATTTCCTAACTACACGTTTTAATTAAAAAAGACGAGCAACATAGCCGTAGCCATACCTACTAAGACAAGATATTCTAGGTGGACAATCACACCATAAAGACGTGGCAAGATTGACGCGGCGAAAACCTAAATCTTAGCGTTTCAATATATGTAACGGATAAAATAGAGATTCATAAAGCAATTATATAGATCTACTAAAAACACGATTGTCTATCTAAGCAAAGTCATATATAGGTCATATGATATAGGCGTGGGGCGTGTGGACCCTTATTGACGAGGAATCCCCACCGCCTCACGTTGTAATCTTAGATCTACATCATCTAACTAAGAACACACAATCTCAAACGATAAACAATAATTGGGGGGGATTAATTACAACATAGAAGAAAGAACAAGTGAATACAAATAACTCACATTATTACTGCTGGAAATTTGTACTAAAACTGCTCTGAAAAACTTATAATTTGTGTTATAAGTCGATGTACAAAATGACTAATAAAAGGGAGTTTATATAGGCTGTAAACCGACTTAAAATAGCCGTCAACAGACCTAAATAACCCTAACGGAACCTAAAACGCGTCTGGAGAGGCAGGGGCAATTTAGCCAACTCGCTGGCAGCCAGAGCAAGGCTCGCTGCCAGCGAGCCTGAGAATTTGCCTGGGCCATTTTCTGCTTCGCCTGGTCCGTCTTGGTGCTTTTATCCACTCCGAAGTCCAGCTAAATTGCTTCCGAATCAAGCCCACTATAAATAAACCATAAAACAAGGCTTTTAATATCAAATAATATAATAAAATGGCTAATTACATAATAACGAGTCGTAACTCTGTTCGGGTGTAATTTATGCACGAGACGACTAATTATTAACCACTTAAAGCCCATTTAAGCTAGAATCAGGGGTAATCAATAGGTAAATAAAGGTATAAAGTTGACCGTCATCACCTCCATCCAATCGCCTCTTTGTACTCCTTCAACACTCGTATCAAACATTCCTCCTGCAATGCATCAAGCTTATTTGATATGATGACCGGGAGTGTCTCTCCCTCTCCCAGATAAACATACTTGAGATGCTCAGGCAATGGTTTCAGCTCTGGCTTAGGTGCATGTACAACAGAAGGAAGAATTTTCTCTTGCGTGACCGGCAATGACAAAAATTGATTTGGTTACTTAGGATAAAACTCCGGTGTGGAGTGCAATGCCATAATCGCCTCCCTTACTTCGGCCTCAGTCTCCACCATGGCTTCCCATTCTCTCAAGCCTTCCTGTAAAACATACTCAAACTCATCCTACATATGGTTAGCCGCAAATTCCTCATTCACAACATCATCTATTACATCAATATGATAGACAGACTCTTTATCAGAGGGATACTTCATGGCCTCAAATATATTGAAAGTGATTAACTGACCATCAAACTCAAACGTGAGCTTACCCTTATCAACATCTATCTTTGTCTTGGATGTTTTCATGAATGGCCTTCCTAACAAGACTAGAGATGGGTGTGGTGAATATTTATCATCCATGTCAACTATGTAAAAATCAGCCGGAAAAATGAGTTCACTCACTTTAACCAACACATCCCCTATCATACCCTCCGGATAAGTGTGAGATCTATCAGCTAATTGAATGACCACTCTTGTTTCTGTTAATGGACCAAGATTAAGTTCCTTATACACTGACAATGGCATAACATTTATGGATGCACCAAGTCTAACATAGCTCTCTCAACTTTCTTTTGACCAATTACACAAGGAATAGCATACATACCTGGGTCCTTACATTTTTGTGGTAATTTTCTCTGCATGACGCTGAAACATTCTCGTTTACCAACACTTTCTCATATTGACCCACTTCGAGCCTTTTTGTGCATAGCTCCTTCAAAAACTTTGCATATCTAAGGACTTGCTTGATTGCCTCGATCAATGGAAGGTTAATTTCCACCTTTTTCAAAGTTTCCCATAATGCTCTATCTTCATCATCCTTCTTGATTTTGTCTAACCTTCCAGGCAAAGGTGGAGGTTCCACATAGTTCGGCTTATCCCCAAAATAATTTATCTCTGTCTTTGCATTAGACTCTTCCCTATGGTGCTCTTCTTTCTCTTTAATTGGCTCTTTTTCAATTTTACTATTCACAAGTGGCTCTTCTAACCCCTTTCCACTCCTTAGCACAACTGCACTCACATTTTCCTTTGGATTTATTACCACTTGAGAAGAGAGCTTTCCTTGGTCTTGTTGCATTTGACTTACCGTGGACGCTAATTGAGACATTTGGATCCCCAGATTTCTTTGTCCTATTCTTGTCTCTGTTTGAAATTTTAAGTGGTCCTGCTGTTGGACCTCTTGTTGTACAGTTTGTTGCAAGGAAGATGTCAAACTCTTCATCATTTCTTCCATAGACGGTCCAGTAGGTGTCGGTGCTTGTGGTTGTTGATACTGTGGTTGAGGTAAGAATTGTTGTTGCGTACCTTATGGCTTATGGCTGAAGTTAGGATGATCCCTCCAACCTGGATTATACGTAATTGAATATGGATCATACTTCATTTGTTGCTGCCCTTGGAAACCACTGGCCGCTTTCACTTGCTCAGAACTCTCCTCTTGCAAAGTAGGACACATATCAGTTTGGTGTCCCACCATCGAGCATACACCACAAGCTTTCACTTTAAGCATCTGACCAGTCGCCATCTTCTCTACCAATGATGTTAACATGTCAAGGCGTTGGTCAATGGCTGAGAAGTTTGCTTCGTTCACTGTTTGAGCCACATCCTCTCTTAAGCCAAACTGTTGCGCATTACCTGCCATATTCTCAATCAACTTCTTGGCATCTTCACATGTTTGGTTCATGAAATCTCCACCGCTAGCTGCTTTTGATTATTTTCCTTTCCCTTGGCAAAAGTACCTCATAGAAATATTGAATGAGTAGTAGTTCTGGAATCTGGTGATGTGGACAACTTGCAAGAAGATGATTGAATCTCACCCAATAATCAAACAAAGTTACTCCTTGTTGTTTTCTGATTCAACATATATATTTTCTGATGTTAGAGGCTCGTGAAGCAGGGAAGAATCTTTCCATAAACTTTGCCCTCATGGTAGCCAATGTTGTTATAGATCCGGCTGGAAGTGAATAGAACCAACTCTTTGCTTTACCCTCCAAGGTGTATGCGAAATTTCTGAGTTTCATTTGATCTTCGGTCATACCTTGGAGTCTCTGTGTGGTACAAGCCAAATGATGATCCATTAAGTGCTTATAAGGATCTTCTACTACCGATCCATGATACTTAGGCAGTGCGTGCATCAGTGACGCCCAGAACTCAAATGGCTGGTCCTTCTCCGGGAGTGCTATGCATCTGGGATGTTGATCGAATCCGGAGCTGCCATTTCTCCTAACGTCCTTGCAGGCTCTTGATTTGCTGCCATCTCTTCAGACTCAGTTTCAGATAAAACCTCTTCTTCGGTCGATGAATCTACTATAACCGTATCTAGTGCAATAACAGGTGAAGACGTGGATGCCTTGAGTTGCCTCTTAGCTTCTTTTGCTTCCTTTGTCAGTTTTTTTGCTGTCTTCCCGATTTCTGGGTCGAATATCAATTTACCTATTCTGGAAGATCTAGGCATGCACTGAAACGATTAGTGTAACAAAGTCTAAAAAGAAATAATACAATAGTTGTTCCCCAGCAACGGCACCAAAATTTGGTGTGTCGTTAACCCACCAAAAATATATCCCTTTTTACTCTATAACTAAAATAGGCAAGTAGGGGTCGAATCCCACTGAGAAAGGATGATTATTTCAGTTTGGAACGTATAAAATAATAGGAGTATTGAGATAATAAAAATAAAAGAGTAACACGTAAAATAAATGGTGATAGTAGAAACTGATTAACAATGAAAGAAATAATAATTAAGTATCAAATAAGGTAAAAGCTCCAGCTAAAGTAGTTATTTCCACCTCGATTTACTCGATTGATCACTGACGCAAGAATTACTTACTAGTTTATTAATAAACTGGTTATAGCCATCGATCACTGCCAAGCAACCAATCTCTCCAAAAGTCGATAATTAAGACACGGTCATTAACTATTCTCTAACCGGAAGTCACCCCTAGACATGGTAATAAGAGTTTGGAAATCCAGCAGCGTTATGGTTTGAGAGACCCAATTCAAAGTACTAATCCAACCGGACTAATTTTAACCTATATTATTCATCTTCATGATAGTGGATTCTACGGGCTACGAACCGGCAAAATCATATCACTCACCACTATATTAAAACCAATAAACGTTGACGTATTTATCGTTTCAATTGGTAATCAACAAAATGATTGGATTAATTATCCTGCATAAACAACTAATTCAATTTAAAGTCATGAATTTATGCCCGGAAAATGAATAAATATCAATAAACTAGCAAGGATGAAAATCAATTAGGACTAACAATCGTGTCATTCGAGACTTCAACAACACTATAACTGAAAAAAAGTAATTTAGCTACACATCATAGTATAAACCAAATAATATGCTGATAAAATGGAGTTCCTTCACCGGAAAAACAAACAAAAACCCCAACGTCGGATTTGTCAAAATACTAAAATAAAAGCTGCGCTGCCCTCCTTTTTCGTCCGTTCAATGCACTCCCCCCAATTGAATATGCCTCTTAGAATAATATAATCTCCTCCTAATAAGAATAGCTCCTGTCCAATTTTGTTCTCCCCCTTCTGCTTTTCACATGGCCTTCTTTTTGGGTGTTGTCCAATATATTCGTCCAAGATAAGTGGCCCATCACCATTCTTAATAATCCAAACAGAAAGAAAATAATAAATTGCAACCAACTCTGATGAAGTACATCACTTGGGCCTAGTGGGCTTCTAGTACATTATAGCACAATGTGATCACATCATAATTTTCTCTGTCGTTGCAACCACTTTTATTTCTTCCCATTCTTTATTTTCTTCCCTCTAGCAAGAATATCGTGCGCAAAAATATCTCGATTGAGGAGAGAACGGGTAAATCCCATATGACCCAGTACATCTGACAAGTCACACTATACATCGACCCAAGATGCATCTCCCTCTCCAGGGCTTCGGAAAGGTACTTTTGGAACACCAATAGGCATTTGCTTAAAGAAAAAAACTAAGTAATATATTTCACTTTGATTCCTTCTAATTTCATTCGGACAACTGTAAAACAACACTAGAAAACACCATAAAAGCAATATCGTCCCGTAAAATTAACCCAAAAATGCAACAAAATACCAACTAAATATGTGCCCATCAGCTAGCACTTTTGTACATCACAATTCCAAGAGTTCATAATTCTTGTGACAAATTGAGAGCTTCTTAGAGAGGGTTTTAGAGAGAGAGAAAATGCCGATCTAGCAACCGGATTTTTCTAGTAGTAGTCCAAGGAGGATTCTGATGAGGTGCTCGTGTGGATATCGATAGAGGCTGGACATGTGGATGGCTCACGCGCACTACTACTCTCCGTTGACGGTCAAAGCGTCGATCTATTAGATCAAGCAAGGTAATCACCGTCAACTACTTAACGTGTTTATTGTATTAAACGAAGTCGATTTTGGGATCGGAAATCAAAATTTTAAATTCCGCTGTGTTAAGCTAGTTGATTTCCTAACAGTTGGGCCATAAAAAATAACCTCAATGAGCGAGCCCTACAAGAAGGCATTATTAACAAACCAGTTTCCGCAAGGACCATTTAGAGACAACCGGAATTAATGTATCAAACTAATCAACCTCGGGGCGTTGGGTGAACCCCAAAGCGACTAAACGAGGTTTGTACCGATCAATAGAACCATCCGGTTTGCGTTTGATTTTAAAAATCCATTTGCAGCCGACAATATTGAGTAAAGGATCATGAGGCACTAATTCCCATGTTCCATTTTGAACAAGAGCATCAAATACATCATTCATGGCTTTGCGCCAATGCAAACATTTTAATGCATGTTTGACTGTTGTAGGTTCAGTGTCAGAGTGTTTAAAATCGAGGTTGGCATGAAGGTTAAGGAGGGTGAGGGGTTTGAAGATGTTATTTCAGGCACGAGTGACCATAGGATTAGGATTGGGGGCCATGGGAGAGGGCGATGGAGAATGAACGGATAGGGAAGGAGGGGATGCCTCAGTTAGAGTAGGGGTGGAAGGTGCGGGGGATGGTGGTGGGGGTAAGGGAGATTTAGGAGGAGTTACGGGAATGGGATGGAGGGGAGGCGGAAGAGCAGGATGAGAAAACCAGTCTTCAGGGGAGGGATCAGAGGAATAAGCTGGACGGGAAGCAAAGAGAAAGACATCTTCAAGAAATTTAACATCCCTTGAGACATACATCCGACCTGAGGAAAGGTCGAGACAGTGATATGCACCCTATGTACCATAGCCTAGAAACACATAGAAGACGGATGAGGGCCCGAGCATGTGATGAGTATAGGGTTTCAGCCAAGGATAGCAAAGGCACCCGTAACTTGTGGTAATTGGGAGGAGTAGATAAGAGTTTTTCATAGGGTGGGAGCATGTTGAGGGTTTTGGTAGGCATACGGTTAATGAGGTAAGCAACAGTGAGAACATCGCAGGACCAAAAAGTGGAGGGAACAGATGCGTGGTGAAGGAGGGAAATGGCGGTTTCGACGATGAAAAAGTGTCGGCGTTCGGTCATTCCATTATGTAGAGGTGTGTGGGGTGGTGTGGTTAGATGTGTTATGCCATGCGTGGAAAGGTGTGACCGTAATTTTATGTATTCTTCACCATTTTCAGAAAATAAAATGTTAATGGATGTGGTAAAGTAAGTCTCAACAAGGGACTTAATTAAACTGCTGAAAAACAGCTAAAACATAAGATTTATGGCGAAGAGGAAAGAGCCAACTATAGTGGGCGAAGTGATCAACGAACAATACGTAATATTTAAAGCCATCAACGGAATATACGGTAGCAGTCTAGACATCAGAATATATTAATTCAAAGGTCGGGATGATCACAAAGTAAAATTAGAAAAGGATAAACGGTGACTTTTATTACTCAAACACGAGTCACAATGCAAAGGGGAAGCAAAAGTAACGTCCAAATAATTACTTTTAGTAATAGTTTGAATAATAGAAAGAGCATGATGTCACCAACAGGAGTGCCAAACGTTGGTGGACGTTTTATTTGTTGAAAAGGCGAGAAGGGAAGCAACAGACCAAATATAAATACCATTTCTATGAAGACCCTGATGCAGGATTTGACCTGTCCTCGGGTCCTTCACCGAAAAAGAGTCACTTAAAAATTCAACGATAACATTATCGTACTCACAAAATTTGGATACGGATAAAAGGTTGCGAGAAATTTTAGGCACACATAGGACATGCAATAATTTAATTGTAAAATTAGAATAGGTTAAAGTGGTAGAACCAGTATGTGTGATGGGAAAAGCATGCACATCACCAATGATGATGTCATTGGGACCATGATATGGTTAGTGCAAAGCAAGAAGATTCACATCGGAAGTCATATGATGCGAGACTCCGCTATTCAGGAGCCAGGAGTTGGGGGCGGCTTGAGCTTAGTGGGCTTGAGTCCTTGCACGAGAAGAATTGGAGGGGTTCATCTGCTGGAAGAACGGGTAAGTGGAGCACCATTTTACCGAGTGACCCTGTACACCGCACAACTGACATTTCCCAAGTATGGACGCGATTGACAGGGAGGCCAACTTTTATCACCAACAACATGAGGGGTGGAGCTTTCGCCGGTGATTTTAGACATGGTTGAGGAAGGAGGGGGGCGACGGAAAAAGAGGGAGTGGGAGAGAGGACATGGAGAAACGAAGGGAGAGTTACCAAGACACTAAAGCTCTGCTACCATTATAGGAAATAAAGTATGTCTTGTATTATTCATAATGAAGGTGTTACATATATATTGTAGAACGGAATAATATTCTAGAAAGATTTATAGTTACTTACAGAGGATTATATGCTAAGGGAATTACGGTAAGAATCAATCTACAATATCTACAATAAATACACAATATTCGGTCATTAATGCCTAATTGTATGACTCAATGACTGGAAGCATGGAAACCACATCATCGCCAGACCTAACCAAAAACTTTTGATAACCAGGAACAGAGTAGTATAGATTGATACACAAATGTTTAAGTTCCGTCCACCGGTTTGAAATCTTGTCATTGATATACTTGAGTGTAGCTTCATAAATGATAGGAAGAACACATGTTTCTTGATAAATGTACACATGAGAATCAACATTGTGTGAGGAGGTAAACCTAGAATATTTACATAAAAAGAAGCGTTTTGACTGGAAAATTAATTAGCACGGAAATTAAAAAACAGAAAAGCACCAATTTGTCTTGTGGTGAAATATGCAACGTATTCTATGATGGCTGAATATACCAACAACACTAGAAATTCATTGAGGAACAATCACGGAAAGGTACTACACTACCCAATCATAAAGCAAATGTTTTTGGTTGCCTACAGATTCGTCTAGAAAATTAAGGAAAGAGATTGCGGGTACACAATCACATCCGTCATCATCAAATGCAATACAATGATCATAACAAAATGCAGATCAATGTTATCATAAGAGGGTCTCAAAAATGCAGATTTACTTTCCTTATGATTCAGCAAAAAACAAATCGATAAATTGATGAAAAACATGATCATGATTCATACCTCTAAAATAAAATTGAGGAAATTACGAATGAAATACCTGATAACCGTCGTTTATAACACCGATCAAAAGCTTATAAAATCTGGTACAAGAAGTAAACCGCAATTTCTTTGACCAGTGCGAAAAGCTTATGAAAATCGTTTGACCAATCCCAAAATTCAATCGCCGTAATTTACGAAATCTGGTAGCACTGATTTTTTTCTCTCTTTTTGGAATAAAAACATTAAAAATGGAAGATATCTATGGTTAGTAAACGAATCTATATCAAATCAGCGCATTAAAACCATTTTTTTGTTTACAGGAATTAAATGGTAGAGCATCGTAACCGAATCATCGCATATTCGGGATTGTTTTCAAAAATTTCAAAAAAGGGTTTTCTTGGAGGTTTACATTCGTTTTATCCAGATTAATTATGACTTTCCTTGAAACCTGATTTATTCATTGATCCGTCCTTCTTGACAAAAAACTCTTAAAAATGGGAGACAATATATTAGATAATGCCAGAAAAGTAACATCAATTTTTTATACTTGCCATGAGGAATGACAAGAAAAAAAAAGTATAAATTAACACAAGTTTCATGATAGATCATATCATTATAGATGTTAGTTTTGGTGACTTGACCTCTAAACTGATAAATTAATCTGGTGGAACTAATCGAGCGAAGGCGAGAATGATGGTCAGTTTCAGTTAAGTATATTCAGTTCTGTGAAAGTCAGTTTGATGAAGTGCAACTGAGTTTCTTCTGAAGTCAGCAGTCAGTTTTCTGGACTACTGAGTTATGCTGAGTATAGTTGAGTTCTACATCTGGGCAGTTGATTACAAGTCTGGGAAGTCAGTTTTGAGCTGAGTTTCGTCTAGTGGATAACAGCTGGAGCTGAGGTCCATATCTGGGTATTTATTGTAGTTTCGACAAAGATCTATGGCGGTTAGGGTTTGGGACTTGTGTCTATAAATACCGAAGTTGTAATCAATGCAATGTGTGTCATTCAAAGTGTTATTCACACACTTGTGAAAACCTTGTAATTCTGTGCATAATAAATATCTCATTTTCTGTCCGTGGAGTAGTCGGCACAACGCCGGAAACCACGTTAAATCACTGTGTTCTTCTTGTCTCTGGATTTTATCAATTCCGCCATTCTTTACGTTTGCATTGCTCTTATTTTCTTTCTAAAACTACAAGGTTTCTGTCTGTGTTTATAACAAACTGGTATCGGAGCGTCCGGTTCAAGATTTAGGAGTTGCATGTGAACAGAGTTGATCTTCACCAAGACTGGTGACCGGTGCTAGGATTTTGTGATCAAAGGTTTGTTCTTTAATTAGAAGTATGTCAGCAATGAACGTGAAGATTGATAAATAACAGTTTCAGTTTGTGGCAAATCAAGATGCGGGCCTTGTTGAAGCAACAAGGATTGTGGACTCATTTATCTGGTAGATGGGATGCCAGTTCTACAGATTATGCCAGTCTGGAGGAGAAAGCGCATTCAACCATCATGTTGTGCTTGTCTGATTATGTTATCACAGAAGTTGCTGAGGAAGACACCGCTGCCAAGTTATGGTTGAAACTTGAAAGCCTGTATATGACTAAATCATTAACCAACAAGTTGCTTCGTTGAAGCAGGTACATTCGGCCCCGAGGATGCATGAGGGGCTCAGTTGAGTGATCATCTTGATCAGTTGAACAAAATATTACTTGATCTCAGGAATATTGATGTTAAGATTGAGGATGAAGATGCTTTCTTTGATTTTGCTGGTTTCATTACCGACTTCCTATGAGAACTTTGTGTAGTCCTTCATAGTTGAGAAGGATATAGTGGCTTTAGAGGATGTAAGGTCAGCTTTACATGCCAGGGAGCTGAGACATAAGCCATTTGGAGCGGACGGTCGAGCACGGGATCGATAATCAGTAGCAAAAGTGGAAAAGAGCATGGTCAGTCTAGGAAGAAAAGTTCCAAGAAGACAAAGTCCAAAGGCCCTAAGTCCACAGATGTTTGCAATTATTGTAAGGAGCAGGGACATTGGAAGTCCAATTGTCCAAAGAGGAAGAAACAGCAGGAGAACAGTTCTGGCACAGCTGCTGTAGCAGCTGAGCATGATTCAGATGAGAACATGGTCCTAGTAGAAGGAGAGTCAGCACATCAAACTGATGTGTTGATTCTGGACTCTGGGGCATCCTTTCATATTTGCCCTCATAGAGAGTGGTTCTCAAGTTATCAGTAGATAGATGGTGGTCATATATCTATGGCAAACAGCAAGGTCTGCAAGGTAGTTGGGATTGGCTCAGTTCAGTTGAGGACAGAGGATGGAAGATTCTATAAACTGAGTGAAGTTAGACATGTTCCACAAATGACAAAAAAAACTTGGTATCACCAAGGGATTCAGTTTTAAGGGGAAAAGTGGTGCGTAGAGTGTCTATAAAAACTCAGTTGAGGTTCTCAAGGGAATCAAGAAAGGGACTCTGTATATATTACAAGGGTCAGTTGTTGATGGTTCTGCTGCTGTGGCGTCAGCTGAGATTCATCAGTCACAGCTTACAAAACGGTGGCACATGAGACTGGGTCATATGGGTGAAAAGGGGATGCAGGTTCTTTCTCAGTAAGATCTTCTTCATAGGAGCAAGTTATCGAAAGGTGTACAAAACACAAAGTCATCACCTGATTACATTCATTCTGATTGTTGAGGGCCATCAAAGGTGGAGTCATTGGGTGGTCACAGATATTCAATGATGACTTGGGTGGTGCTGATGTAACACAAAAGTGAGGCATTCAAGAGCTTCATACAATGGAAGGCTCTAGTTGAGAATCAGTTGGGGAAGAAGATCAAGAAGCTTCGCACAGATAATGGTCTGGAATTTTACTGGACTGAGCTTGATGAGTTGTGTAGAAATGAGGGTATTGCCAGACATCATACAGTCTGGAATTTTCCTCAGAAAAATGGTGTAGCTGAGAGAATGAATCAAACTCTTCAAGAGAGAGCAAGATGTATGCCTTCTCATGCTGGTTTATCTAGGAGATTTTGGGCAGAGACTGTAACCATAGCTTGCTACTTAATCAATAGGAGTCCTCACACAGGGATCAGTCTCAAAACAAGTTGAGATGTGGTCAGGCAAGCCTGCAAATTATTCAGTTCTAAGGGTATTTGGAAGCACAGTTTACTATCATGTCAGTGAAGGGAAACTGGAACCAAGGGCCAAGAAAGGAGTGTTTGTGGGGTATGGTGATGGAGTAACATCAATTTTTTATACTTGCCATGAGGAATGACAAGAAAAAATAGTATAAATTAACACAAGTTTCATGATAGATCATATCATTATAGATGTTAGTTTTGGTGACTTGACCTCTAAACTGATAAATTAATCTGGTGAAACTAATCTGAGAAACTGAAGACGAGAATGATGGTCATTTTTAGTTAAGTATATTCAGTTATGTGAAAGTCAGTTTGATGAAGTGCAACTAAGTTTCTTCTGAAGTCCGCAGTCAGTTTTCTGGACTACTGAGTTATACTGAGTATAGCTGAGTTCTACATCTGGGCAGTTGATTACAAGTCCGGGAAGTCGGTTTTGAGTGAGTTTCGTACGGTGGATAACAAGCGGAGCCGGGGTCCATATACGGGGTATTTATGGTAGTTACGACAAAGATCTATGGCGGTTAGGGTTTGGGACTTGTGTCTATAAATAACGAAGTTGTAATCAATGCAATGTGTGTCATTCAAAGTGTTATTCACACACTTGTGAAAACCTTGTAATTCAATGCATAATAAATATCTCCTTTTCTGTCCGTGGAGTAGTCGGCACAACGCCGGAAACCACGTTAAATCACTGTGTTCTTCTTGTCTCTGTGTTTTATCAATTCCGCCATTCTTTACGTTGGCATTGCTTCTGTGTTCGTTTCTTTCTAAAACTGCAAGCTTTCTGTCTGTGTTTATTACAAATGACATACTACATGTTACATTTGGAAATACATACATTTTTGACATCGAAATAGAGATACACGAATACAATTACATTAACAATTCACCCTGAAAAGAAAAGGTGCACAAATATTACTCAGTTGATGAAAAATAAGGAAGGTATCATGCAAAAATCAATGGAGAAAAAAATAGCAATATAGTATCTCTATTAATTGGAGTATAAATCGTTTTTAAGAATCTTTTCATAAAATCGATTCATTTATAGTATGTAAATACAAGTAGTGTTGATCTTTAGATAGATACAGGTATATATAAGGGATAAAAGGTATGTTACCTTGAGCAATCAATGTTGCGAGAAATCTTAAAGGGGACATTGGCGCCACAGAGCTTTGGAAGACCTGCAGCTCTTTGAAGCTCTGAATCACCGGCATCGGTAGCAAGGGACTTAAGGCGGGTGCAAGTTTGTTTGGCGATCATTTTTAGTCTTAGCCGATTTCACCAATGTTTTTAAACCACTACAAAGCAATCCGCGAGGACTGTCCACCTCCCGATAAATAGCTCAAGCATGGAAGAAGATCGTTATTAACGTAATCACAGGTGATAGCGTCGACCCGGCTGGCCATAGGAGAAATCAACATCATGGACACGAAAACAACAGCAAGAAGAACCCCATATGTTTTTGCATTTGACATTGCAATACCAAGTTGGAATATATGAAGCGGCCCGGGAATGAAGCTTAATAATATATAGGGGGAATGGGGGAGAAGGACAGAAATATTTCATCAATTGAGTAGAAGGACAGTCTTTTGAAACTTTTGCATAAAGGACAAAACTATTTATTCACTGTCGAAATTCACTGTTTAAATTCACTGCCGAAATTCACTGTCGAAATTCACTAATTTTCAAAATTCATTGACGAAATTCACTGATTTTTGGGATTCACTGTCGAAATTCACTGATTTCGGGATTCACTGGGGAGATTCACTGATTTTCGGGATTCACTGTTTGTCCTTATCTCTATAAAAATTATGCAGTTGTCCTTCTCCCTATAAAAAATATGTAGTTGTCATGTTACTTAAAAAATTTTAGATTGTGTCCTTATCCCTAATTTCCCATAATATATATCCTTATTGAATGAACAATTATGTATAACTGGAACTTGGAGAAACATATATGATGGATGTTGATAGCAGAAAGATTTTAATAAGGGGGAATCTTATTTAAAAAGAACTCCTGCTTTGAACTTTATTGCAAGATCAAGAAATCTTCAAAGTGTTCTTAAACTCATGGAAGCATCAAGCTCAAATACTTGAAGAAAAACAGAGCTTGAGCAAATTATATACATCAAGAACAAGAAGCTCAAATCACAAGTTGATTCATAGTTATTGATTCAAGTCTCAACTTTGATTTTATCAAAGGTTTTAGACTGTGAAACACCAAGGAGGTGTGAAGGACAGTTGAGCTGCAGTCAGGAAAACTATGTTTGTGATGAGCTGGTGAAGAGGCAATACAACCCTTCAAGCACCAGTGGTGCAAGCAGTTGCAGAGCATCAATTCCATATGTTCTATAGTTGCTTAGATAGTGAAACTGGGGATCAATGAAGGTCTATCAGTTTAGGACTTTTTGTAAACGATCTACCTCAAAGAGTTCTAGTGGAATTTTCCTCCGCATCACAGGGGAAGAGAGGACTGACAGGATTACACCACCTGGAACCTCTATAAATTATGTCTTACTTATTCATTTACTTTATGCATTTATTTATAGTTCATATCTCATCAGATCACACACTCAGCAAACATCAGAAACTGAGTCAGCACAGGATTACATTTTACCTTACAAACTGATAAACGCATATTTTATAAAAAGGCTTTAACAATCTGCTGCCGTTCCGAAGAGATCCTTAGCTGACTTTGTATACCAGTTTGGCTGCTTAAAGTAACTGGCCATCAGTTATTTCCGATACCAACAATTGGTATCGTAGCAAATCTTCTACTCTGAAGAGATCTCCGATTGAGCTTTATCAGTTGTAACTGACCATCAGTTATTTCCAATAGCTTTTAAAGTTTTATTCAAAACTGCATCATGGATACACAGCATCACTTTAGAAGTTTAATTAACTACTCATTTTTAAGATTTGATGAATACACAAGCAAATTGCAGGCTCTTGTTGCTGACACCCAAGAAAATTAATCAAGACATTCGTTGAAAATCCAATGGACACCATTAGCAATGAGAATCCTGAGATCTTACCATTGAGTCTTAAAGTGATAAAAATTTTGAAGTTGTCCTTTTATCCTTTTTTTTTTTATTAATGTGTTCTTTTTACTCTTACCTCTTAAATATTTTCATGCTAGAAAATATATTTGTTAATGCCGAAAAAGTAACATCAAATTTTTATACTTGCTATGAGAAATGACAAGAAAAAAAAAGTATAAATTAACACAAGTTTCATGATATATCATATCATTACAGACATACTACAGGTTACATTTGGAAATACATACATTTTTGACATCGAAATAGAGATACACGAATACAATTACATTAACAATGAAAGTTGCAACGTCTTTTCTACGGTTTTCGGGCATTTTCTCCAAGATCAATTCACCCTGAAAAGAAAAGGTGCACAAATATTACTCAGTTGATGAAAAATAAGGAATGTATCATGCAAAAATCAATGGAGAAAAAAATAGCAGTATAGTATCACTATTAATTGGAGTAGAAATTGTTTTTAAGAATCTTTTCATAAAATTGATTCATTTATAGTATGTAAATACAAGTAGTGTTGATCTTTAGATAGATACATGTATATATAAGGGATAAAAGGTATGTTACCTTCAGCAATCAATGTTGCGAGAAATCTTAAAGGGGTGCAGCTCTTTGAAGCTCTGAATCACTGGTATCAGTAGCAAGGGACTTAAGGCAGGCGCAAGTGTTGGATCATTAATCAAATGTTGGGCTTATATGTAAAATAATTATTTATTACGGACTGTCGATAAATATTAGCTCGATATAAAAGTGATCTAATTCGGTTTACGGTTGTTGAGCTATAATGTATCATTAGGGTGTGGGCTTTTTACGTGTAGAGACTAAGAGGTAATTTCTGTTTCGTTGATGGGTAGAATCAGAAATACCTAAAATATAATTAGCTATATAAAGGGGTCATGGTCCCTAGGTCACACATTATTCTCAACTCTTCTGTCTCCCATCATCAGAGAGATTACAGAGGACTTCAAAGAGGTTCCCTGAACAGCTTCAGAAAGTGTGTAGATCTAGAAGACCGGATCCTGCGGCAAATCGGCAGCACTACGGATTCAGGTACGCTTCCGCTTTATCTTTCTATAGATTCTTGATAGTTTAGCATAAACGATCCCGGGTCAAAGTGGTTAATCACATACGGTTAGATCCAACAAGTGGTATCGGAGCGAATTATGTTAAATTATCGAGAATCGATTCTAATTTGGATAGAGTGATCTGGTACAGTATGCATTCCGAAAGTCGTTGTTTATATTTTGACCCTTGATTGCATTGTATCGAGAGGATTGTAGGTTGATAAATATTTTTTTGGGTTGCTGTTATTAAGTTGATAATATCACCATACCTATACGGCATAAATTTTGTTTTCTTTTACCGAACAAAATCAATGGTTTTGAGAATAATGTGTGACCTAGGGACCATGACCCCTTTATATAGCTAATTATATTTTAGGTATTTCTGATTCTACCCATCAACGAAACAGAAATTACCTCTTACTCTCTACACATAAAAGACCCACACCCTAATGATATATTATAGCTCAACAACCGTAAACCGAATTAGATCACTTTTATATCGAGCTAATATTTATCGACAGTCCGTAATAAATAATTATTTCACATATAAGCCCAACGTTGGATTAATGATCCAACAATCTCCCACTTGGGCTATATGTGTAACCCTATAATTATTTATCACAAGATAACCGAATGAGCGCTCAACTTTGCTGTCATCACAAAAGAATGTATCAATGACAATCATGTCCATCAATCCCATCAACATAGGACCAAAGCGGCCTTCGTCACATCTATCATGACGGGACCCATCAATGATCACATATGCTAATAAAACTGAATGACATGGATCATGATGTGGATGCGTAGCAAGGAAAATAACATGACATGTGATCTTAACATGTATATTTCCAACTGGTCCACCTTAAACTTAATGAGATCAAAACCGTATATCAAGATCAAAATGTGAAACATCAAAACTTAAATTTCTGCAGAAACACTATAATTGTAACTTTAAATTTAACCATAACCTTAACCTTAAACTGAAACAACTGAAAAATGTGTCTATATCGAAGCAAACATTATCAATTACAAACTCCCACTAAATCTAAACATCCTTAATCGACATGACACCCATACGAGCAATATGCTCAAGAACATCTTGGGTGGTCATTCGATGAGTCAAATTGGCTATCATTTTCTATGTAATTATACCCCGTTTATACCTCATTTTATATGTTTCCGGGGACATTTGGTTGTATTTTGATGTATTTACACCTTGCTTATCATTTCGGGACCTAGGACGTAAAGTCCGGGATTCTCGGTCTTTTTCGGTGTAATTTACTATACTCTCGGTCACCCTAGTGTCCTGTAGGGATTATGTGTGGTATTTGTTGTGATTTTGTACAGGAATTAGGTGTTTGAGATGTCCGGAAGGCGAGATACGAGGATTGGAACGTGTGCCCGAAGCTTAAACGTTCAAACGGATCAAAACGCGGTGGTACTACAACCATACCTTCCACGGATCTGCATTTTCATCCACCTTAGAGGCATATTCTGGGCTGGACACCTTCATGAAAGTTGTAGACAATTGAATCAGCTTTCCAACACAACTTGAATCACTCGATTCGGAGGTCTACACACAAAGTTATGACCGATTTACTGAAGGTGTGTCAGCTAGGTGTGGCTTAGGATGTTGCTGATGGAATTTGTGAAGGAAATAATCTGACGGGCGGGCGCCCGTAACCACAGGCGGCCGCCCGCCGTCCAGATCTGAAAAAAAAAACACTTTAAACACCCCCATTCGATCCAAATAAGAAGACTTTCTTCCCAACTCGTTTTTCACCATTTTTTCTACGTTTTTCTTTGCTTAGATTAGGTTTGTAGATAGATTAGCTTAGTTTAGTTGTTGATTGTTGTAATTTGAAGACTCATGTGGCTAGCTCTTGCAATTTCAATTTGGATTTCGTTTTTCTTCCGGTGTTCTTCGTTTCAACTTTTGGTAATTTTCTCTCTTGTTCTTGCTTTCAATCTCTGTTTATGTTATATTTCTTGTTGTTCTTGTTCTTAGTATAATGAGTAGATAATTTCCCGATAGTCGAGTTATGTGATAGTCTATGAAATCGAACCTCTAGCTTGTTGATTGGAATGATTTTGATGTGTTGATTGTTAGATTCTCGGTGTTGTTAATGTTCTAGAACTTATTCTTAATGACTTTTGTTGAACTGATCACTCAATAATTGTGTCACACGTATCGTCTTTACATATGTATTTTGCGAGAGGGTACGGGAAAAGGGGTTCTAGGATCACCGTGTAAAACCAACTGAGTTGTTCAGATTCGGTTCGTGTGTGAGGTTTATAGCGTTGTTAACGAGCATCTCATAGAGCGTAGACCGTGTCGGGTCAGTTAAATCCGGTCAGCGGACTGTTGAATTCGACATAGGAAACTAGGTTGTTGAAATTGGCGCTTAGTTTCGGAAATAGGAGAAGACATCCTTTAACAATGCCAAGAACATTAAAGTTTATCGAAATCACTTCCGGTTACGAGTTAAGGCTCGATAGTAGTCGATTGGATCATAGCTCGGCTATCTTGTTTTTTGTAGTTTTAAATATTTCTTTTGTGTATATTTAGTTGTTAAAACCGGTGATCTGACAAATCACCAACTTTTGTATTTGTGTTGGCCTAAACTAGGGACGAGACCGACTTTGGTAATCGAAACGGATTCCCCTGTGGGATACGACCTTGACTCACCATTTCTAGGCTACGTTGACCCGGTACACTGCCGGTGAGATTGGACACTTAGAAAAGGCCCATCAAGTTTTCTGGCGCCGTTGCCGGGGAATCAGGTTGATATCTTGTAAGTTAGTTGATTTCTTAGGATTAGGTCGTTTTTCTTATTTGTTTTTTTTATGTATAGTTTGTTTTTATTTTTTTTGTTGAAGTGTCACACCATTTACTTCGGTAGTGGTAGTGACTAGATACCGTGATTGTGTTCGTGTTATTTCCCTGTTTGCAGATAATGAATCCATACTACAATTACGGATTCTATCCTTATCTATTCGGATATTACAATTACGGTGCTATGGGTTACCAAACACAACCATTTTATCAGTTCAACCCATACGCCACATCTTACGGGAATGCGTGGGATAATGCCCCAAGTTACTATAATCAACAACCGCCAACTTTGGATCAATTATCGAGGATGGTTTATGACAATGCTAAGGAGATGAGAGACAATAATAGAGAGATTCAGAATTCAATGACTTCAATGCAAGCTTCGATACGGAACTTGGAACATCAAGTTGGACAGATGGCCGAGAATCAGAAATCGACTCCGATGGGTGGCCTGCCAAGTAATACGGTTAGAAATCCGAGAGGTGTGAATGCAGTATCTATTGAGGAGTCGACGGTTGGTGATGATGATGATGATCTAGGTCTCGGAAGGGATCTTAGGCCAGCTAATCCGGTCAATGATATCTTCACTCAAAGCGGTATCACCCCGGAGGAACACTACGAGGATGGTATGACTCTTGTATCTATTGAGTCACCTGTTCCGTCTGTTGGACTTATTTCTTAGTTTTGATGATGAGTGCCATACTAGCTGTTATAGTGCAAAGGCAAAAAGATGTCTAGATTAAATGTATAGGTTTATTAGAGTTTGATTCATAAATAGGTTTGATCAAACAAGCACTGTAAAGGCCTGTTGGTTGATATCAGCAGACTGGTCTAGGTCAGTAGGGTAGATAGGTCAGTAGACTAGTCAAGAACCTGCTGAAGACTGAAGACTGAAGGCTGAGGGTTCAAACTCAGTAAATGAAGGCTAAGGGATCAAACTTAGTATTTAATGTCAAGGATATGGAATCAGAATTTAGGCAAGTCTGTGATGACCTAAACTGATTACATATACCTTGTGTAGAAGGTCTAAGTTCCATAAGTTGGATGATGTTTGGAACTTGGTTATATTTAAAATGATGTAATCTAACTTCACAAATAAAAGTTAGATAAAAGTAATCAGCTGCATTATATTTTACATACAGAAATATGATGATCAGCAGACTGATAGGTACTTCACCAGACTCATGAACCTGCTGATATATTACCTCGATTAATTCAAGTTTATTGGGAAGATTACATGGATAAGGACAGCCAACTACCTCTGACTTATCAAGAAAATCAAAGGCTGAGATTAAAAAGACGTTGGGATGATTCACTTTTTTATCCATTGGATACAAGTCAAAGGGGTGGACAGACTGCACTGTCAAAAAGGAATTCTGACAGTGTCAGTCCTATGAATAGTGACAGACTGCTTATCAGATGGGACAAAAACAAGGAACGGTCACATTTGAATTTCAAATACAAGTCACATGCATTCCTACCTATAAATAGAGGACTTTCAACTCAGAAAAAGACGATGAATTTTGGGATAAACTTTAAGTGACAATGCGAGCCGAAAAACACCTATTTGAACTTACTGAGCTTAAGGCTGCTGATCTAGTTAATTTCTTCAAGTGCATTCTGTGTTCAAGCTGCATCCAGCATACACACTTGAAGACTACAAGCTGCTGATTACATCATCCTAATCAAGCTGCTGCAATTGAATCATCTATTTGATTCAATCTTTATTTTATAAAGAACCTGCTGAAGACAGTGAAGCATCTGTTAGGTGTGAAAGACTGTTGCTTGTGGTGGAGCTGGTGAAGAGGCAATCCTACCCTTCAAGGACCCGGTGGAAGACTCGGGAGCAGCAATCCTACCTGTTCCCAGTTTTCAGTTTGTGAAGCCGTAGCTATTGGTGAAGGACAAACAACTTAGGAATCTTTGTAAAAGCTGCATCAAAGATCTCTAGTGAATTTCCTCCAACATCACGGGAGAAGAGTGGGTGACGGGATTACATCACCTGGAACCACTATAAAATCGACTATTTACTTTCTGCATTTATTTTCTGCACTTAGTTTATCTTATACATCAGCCTACTGAATCTAGTAACTGAAATCACACACTTGCACTACTGAGTATCTAATACTTAGTATCATATTTAACAACAAGTATTAAGGCTTAATTTTGATATTATTCATTGCACAAATTCAGCAAACTCAACTATCGGTAGACTACGTTTATCGGCGGAGCTGCGAAGTCTCAACAGACTCGAAGTATCGCGGACTCGCGAAGTTGCAGAATTTGTTAACTCCAAAGTTTTAAGTGTTAAGTTTATTCACCCCCCCTCTAAACTTAACCAAAGCCTTTTCAAGGGACCAACTATTGGTATCGAGAGCAGTGCTTCTGTTCTGAAGGAATCCTACTTGTTGTGCTTGTGAAAATTCTTTAAAACTTTCTTTCAAGTTACTGATTTTCAAGACTTGCATCATGGACAACACACGGTATGCTAGAACTATGTTGATGTGTTCTCTTGATAGATTTGATGAGTATAAACGTCGAATGCGGGCATATCTTGCTTGCTACTCATGATGAGATGATGGATGTACTAAGCGAAGGACCACTTTGGAGATTACAAAGGCGTAACGAGTGGGTGACAGAACCGAGTACATTCCTAAACCAAAAAGAGAATGGAATGCGAGAAGACGAGAAAAAGAGCAAACCTCAACAACATTGCTATTGATATCATTTACGAACCTTGGATAGCAATAAGTATATGAAGGTTAAAGATTGCAAGGCGCAAAGGAACTTTGGGATAAGATTCACTTAATCTGTGAAGGCAACGATGCAATAAAGAAGAACAAAATCGGTGTGGCGAGAAAGAGGTTTCAAAAGTTCAAGATCGCCAATGAAACCATTGAGCAAATGGAATCAAGATTCAATGCAATCTGGATGAACTTACCTTGAGTGTAAGTTATTCAAAAGAGGAAATAAACACCAAAATCTTGGAAGCTCTACCTGCAAGAGATGTTTGGAAAATGAAGGTGACTGCAATTGAAGAAATGAGAAAGTTGCATGAAAAAGACACCTTCAAATTGTTTTCAGATTTAAAGGCTTATGAATTTAGCAAAAAGCTTGTGCAAAGGCGAAAAGGAAGAGCCAAAGACCACTTGCATTGGCTGCTTCACATCATGAAGAAACATCGGGAGGACAGGATGATATCTTGGATGAGATGCAAGAACAAATTGCCCTACCGAGCAAGAAAATCGGGATGATGAAGGCGGAAAGGCCCCGCAAGAAATTTTACAAAGAGGCCTGCGAAAGAAAGAAAGAAGAACCAAGGAAAGATAATGATTATCTATGCTTTCATTGCAAGAAACCAGGACACTTCAAACCCGACCGTCCCGAGTTAAAACAAGGCAAGGAACACGATTATCTTTGTTTCAAGCTGCAAGAAGCTGGACATTTTAGACCGATTGTCCGGACCTGCGAAGACCAAAAGTCAACAAAGAAGACATGGCAAGAAAGCTATGGTTGCGAGAAGATGAATCGGGGTATGAAGTGGAATCGAAAAAGGAAATGAATCGGATGACACACAAAGAGTTCTTGCCGATATGGAGGATTATGCTTTGATGGCCAATATGGATGAAAGGCGAGGAGGTATACAACAACGTATCTATCAACACTCCTATTTGGAAGTGATTGTGAATCAACTTGTGGTTCAAATCCTAGAAATTCGACAACAATGAAACTTTGGATGCCATCCTTAATCAGCGAGGATAATACAATCTGGTTATGAGGTTGTGAAGGTGAAAAAGAAACTCTTGAGTTAGAAGTTGGAAGATTGAAAATTTGAATTAAGAGTTCTCAAGGGTAAGGAAAAAGATGTTGGACAGAATCAAAATAAGTCTGCTGAACATCCAGCAGCCTCTGAATCTGCTGAACCATCTTGTTCCAATACTGCATACAAATCAGGAAAGCCTTATGGAGATAGAACATGGCTTGGATTTGGAACTCAACAATCTAACAAGAGTGGATCCAGTAAGGTCACTGAACCTAGTACCAGAATTGGTCCTAAGTTTGTACCTGCACTAGATCCAACTCCCGATAAGGTTCTTTGAAGCGGTAAAACCCAATGAGAATGCTTCAAGGAAGCAAAATCGAAGTCTAAGAAGTCAACGGCTCTAGTAAAAAGAATAAATCTAAAAATAGGATGATGTGCCTTCTAAGCTGCGATAGCGGACACTGCTACCAAGTCGTTGGACCACGAAGGGTAAGAAACGAAATATTCCAAGGATAAGAATCCTAAACCCAAAAATGTTAATCATTCAAGGGATACTTATCTCGGGGAAAGGTAGACTATTTCCCCCGATGATGATTGGAATATTCCTGCATCTAATGCTAGAAACAGTAAGTATAACCATGCTACTAGGTTAAGACCTAGGCAATGGGATCAGCAGAGGACTTACACAAGACCTCAGTAGACTCCATATTACGGGGATCGTTCTAACAGACAGTACACAACTGGTTATACTAATGCTTCTAACACCAAAAATCACTTCAAAAAGCATTATGAACCAAAAGGCCAGAAAACATATGTGATTCCTACACAACCTACTGTTAGAACTTATGGATGTGTGGAATACATGTATGAACCAAAGTATGACACATTCGGGAGAAGACCTTATGGAAACATACCAAGGGTCATGCTTGCTACTGACCACTATGGACCCAAACGGGTTTGGGTACCTAAAATGCATTAACCTTGTTTTGTAGGGTGTCTGGTACTTTGACAGTGGATGTTCCAGACACATGACAAAGAATAAGCACCGTCTAACAACTTTTGTGGCAAAAGATGGTCCAAGGGTGAATTTTGGCAATAAGAATACACCTGGACATACAAGAGGATATGGCACACTTATCAGAAATGGACTCACAATCAAGAATGTTGCATATGTGGAAGGACTAGACTACAACTTGCTGAGCACTGGACAATTCTGTGACATGGGATACAAGGTCACTTTTGACAAAGACAAGCTGTATTGTCATTAGTGAAAGAGGTGATCAAGTTGTACTTGCTAGTAGAAGACAACATAACATGTATGTTGTGGATTGGTCTCTTGCGAGTTCCGAAACACACTGATAGTGCATACCAAGTACGAACTAAATTGGTTATGGCACAAGAAGTTGAATCACTTAAACTTTGATGATATTAATCGAGTTGGTGAAGAAGAAAGCTGGTGGTTGGTTTACCCGAGATCACATTCAAAAAGGATGCTATATGTGATGCTGTCGGCAAGGTAAACGAGATAAAGTCAAGTTTCAAATCAAAGACCAAACAATCAACTAATAGAGTGTTGGAGCTGATGCACATGGATCTTTTTGGACCAATAACTCCAACAAGTGTAACAGGAAAGAAGTACACTTTAGTGGTTGTGGATGATTATTCAAGGTATACTTGGGTGATATTTATGAACAAGAAAAGTGAAACACTTCAAAGCATGCCTAATCTTTTGAAGAGATTACAAAATGAGAAAAGTTTAACAGTCATAAAGATAAGATCAGATCAGGGGACTGAATTTCTCAACAAAGTTATAAGAGAGTATTGTGAACAGAATGGTGTACTACATCAACTTGCTGCTGCTGGTACACCTCAGCAAAATGGGGTTGCTGAAAGAAGAAACAGAACCTTAAAAGGAAGCGGGAAGAACAATGATTTGTGAAGCATTGCTACCTGAAAGATATTGGGCTGAAGCAGTAAATATAGCATGCTATACACAAAACAGAACATCAGTAAACAAGAAGCTGCTGAAGACACCTTATGAAGTTTGGAATGTAAGGAAACCCAACATATCTTACTTCCATCCATTTGGAAGCAAATGTTTTATTCTAAATCATAAAGTTCATTTGAAAACATACCAACCAAAATCAGATGAAGGCATATTCTTGGGATATTCTTCGGTCGGCGAGCATTCGAGTGCGAACAAGAGGTCAACGAAACATGAAGAAACAATCCATGTTGTGTTTGATGAACCTAAGTTTCTTGGTATGGAAGATGAAGATGGTGAACTTTTGAGAATCAACAAGTCAACGATCTAGATTGTGTTGAAGTTTTGGAAAGATTCAATGACTTGAAAGTTTCGATCGCCCCCTGCTTGAACACCTGGCGATAATGTTGCGAGGCAACAGGCGAACCAGTTCAAGGATCCGCGACCCCCTGTAGAAGATACTACGGCGGACCCTGCGAAGATGATGTTCACGAAAATCAAAATAACCAAAATCCACAATGGTTAAGGAATCACCCTTTGAACAAGTTATTGGCAATGTACGGCAAGGTGTGAGGACTAGAAGACAAGCTGGAAGCCATGTTTACTTGTTTTCTATCTCAAATGGAACCAAAAGTTGTTGAAGAAGCAATTTCGGATCCAGATTTGGATAATTGCTATGCAAGAGGAATTAAATGAATTTGAAAGAAATCAAGTTTGGACACTAGTTGAAAGGCCAAATCATGCAAATATCATTGGTACTAAGTGGGTATATAGACATAAACTTGATGAATCTGGTACCATTGTGAGGAATAAGGCCAGACTAGTTGCAAAAGGCTATTCTCAAGCAGAAGGAATAGATTTTGATGAAACTTATGCACCTGTTGCAAGATTGGAAGCTATCAGATTATTCTTGGCACATGCTGCATATAAGAACTTCAAAGTATATCAAATGGATGTCAAGAGTGCATTTTTGAATGGCATTCTAGAGGAGGAAGTGTATGTTCAGCAACCTCCTGGATTTGAAGTTAAAGATCAAGAAGATAAAGTGTATAGACTCAACAAAGCACTTTATGGATTGAAACAAGCACCAAGAGCATGGTATGAGACTCTATCTCAATTCTTGGTGGACAATGGTTTTACAAAAGGCACCATTGACAAGACACTTTTCAGAATCAGTGAAGGGGACAGCACCCTTCTGGTACAAATTTATGTGGATGACATAATTTTTGGTTCTGAAAATGATTTACTTTGTGAAAAGTTTGCAAATCTAATGAAGAGTAAATTCCAAATGAGTATGATGGGAGAAATGAATTACTTTTTGGGATTGCAAGTTAAACAAATGAAGGATGGAATCCTCATTCATCAAACCAAGTACACCAAGGAGTTCTTTGAAGAAGTTTGGTATGGAAAATAGCACTAAGAATTCAACTCCTATGAGTACAAACATCAGATTGGATGAAGATAAAGAAGGCAAAGATGTTGATCAGACCTTATACGAAGGATGATAGGCGATCTGTTGTATCTATCTGCGCCTTGACGGACACGATATATCATTTCTTTGTAGGTGTTTGTGCAAGATTTCAATCTAAACCTAAAGAAAGTCATTTAGGTGCAGTCAAGAGAGTTCTAAAGTATCTTAAAGAGACCTTGGGAGTAGGGATATGGTATTCCAAGGAAGGAAGCTTCAAAGTTATATCCTACTCGATTCGATTATCTTGGATGCAAGATTGATAGAAAAAGCACCTCGGGAACTGTCGGTTAATGGGAAATATTTGGTTTCCTGGTTTAGCAAGAAACGAATTCTATTTCAACTTCCACTTCTTGAAAGTGAATACATTCTTCTTTGGAAGTTCTTTGTGCACAAGTACTATGGCTAAGACAACAATTAAGGGATTATGGAATTGAAGAAAAGGAAATTCCAATTATGTGTGATAACACAAGTGCAATTGCAATCACAGAAAATACAGTTTTGCACTCAAGAACCAAGCACATTGATGTGAGACATCATTTCATAAGAGATCATGTTGAAAAGAAAGATGTTGTGGTTCTATACATACCTACGAAGATCAACTTCTTTGATATTTTCACTAAGCCACTTGACAGTGAAAGATTTGCCAAATTAAGGACTGAACTTGGAATTATCAAAGTTGACTGATAATCAGCAGTGTACTGGAATTCACCAAGGGGATTAGTCTTTGCTATGTTGGGTGAGCTCACTTAGCAGATTAGTCATTGGTATCAACAATTCCATGTACTTATGTTTGGACAATTGAGCAAATGAGGTTGCCAAGGGGATTGGTCTTTGTCATGATGGGTGAGCTCACTTGACAGATCAGTCATTGGTATTAAACTTCATCTTGTATTATCAATTGAACAAAGCAAGAAGAAAACAAGGATCAGCAGAGTGCTTTTGTCGGCGGAGGTGCTTCGAAGCCTACTATCGCCGAGACTAGCCGAGCCCACCTGCCGAGGATTACCTGTTTGGAAGGAACGTACTCAGTCAAAGTAATTAAAGTCAAAAAGCATATTGGCGGGATATTTATTTTATCCATTATTACCACAGTTAAACCATCCAACGGTTACAAACGTTATGGAGGAGTAATGGGCCACGTGTCAAGACAGAACTTATTCAATTTAATCATGGTTTACCTCAATGTACGTGCAATGACAGTTTCAACTACCCACTGTCTATATATTCAGGCTATCTCACGCGAGAATCGTCACTTGCAAATGCGCTTTATCACGCAATCTTTTACTTTGTGTGAACACGGATTTGAGATTCAATCTTCTTCATCTCTTCTTTCTCATTAAAATGGCGGAAAAAGTTGATGTACAAATTGAATCAAGCCAAAGTGTCGAGGTTTTGTTGAAGATGCAAACGAAGCGAGTTGGCCATTAATATAGGTCGAAGAATAAGGAGGTATGCCGGCCTGGAGAATGTGTTGAATATAAGGCGGAGACAATTTCTTATACAAATGTTGTCGGTTTACGGAGAAACATTCGGATAAAGGAAGGAAGCCGAAGCATTTAAGGCTGCTATAAATGGGCAAGAAATTGAAATTTCCCCGGGTTCTTTGAGAGAAGTTTTTGGATTTGTTGAAGTGGTAGATGGCTCAGTCAATCCTGAAGCAATGGGATTGGACAAATTGGCATTTGTAGATCAGATTAAGACAGATGCAGCCATCAAATCCGTTCCAGGCATCAACTGCAAACATATTGGAAATGAATATAGTCTGCGAGCAAGGCGATTGCTAAAAACATACTTGGATTGGTTGGAAGTATGGACACTCTATCAGGACCCAAGATAGAGTTGATGATTATCATCTGTAGGAGCATGAAGTTTGATTGGGCCAGATACTTCATCCACTATATGAAGAAGGTTTTCAAGGAAGAGAAATTAGGGAAGAGGAAGTCCAAGGCGCGCCCTTAGGATTGATGGTTCGGACCCCTATTTGAATCATCTTGGAATCCACGATGTAGCATCTGAGAATATTAATCAGTCTAGATACAAGAAGGAAATTGATTATGCTATTCCTGGTCTAGATGATGATGAAGAGGTTGCTGGAGAGGCTGCTGATGATGATAATGATGATGATGATGGTGATCTTTGGTGGTGAGCGGGTTCGGCAAACTAAGAAGATATCTATTAAACCTGTTTGCACCCAAGAAAAGCTGCCGAGAAAAGAAAGGGTGGAGGTACAAAGAAAGTGGCGAAGGTTCAAAACCTTCAAAGAAAACAAGAAAGGAAACAGCCAGAGCATCGCCGAGTCCGCCGAGGGTCAAGTGGAGGTTACCGACCCCGCATTGTTGCCGCAACAAGAAGCTGTTGTTGAGATTACGAGGGAACAACGAGAAGGAAGCTAGTAGAAAGAGAAGATCTACTTGGAAAAGATGATGATGAACCCCTCTCCAAAAGAATGAAGGTGATTACCAAAAAGAAGAAACATGGTAAGGGAAAAGAACTTAAAAACTTGGAAGCTCAAAGAATCCAAGAGGAGGCATCGATAGAAGAGGAAGAAGAGGTGTTGAGGGTGAGCCTTTAACTATTATTCCGCCTTTGTAGTAATTAGTGACTCCTCACCGAAGAGGTTGTCAAATCTGCGATCTTTGGACGGAGTTGTTGTTGAGCAATCTGTTGAAGATACACACCGTGTCTACGACCACGAGCCGCCGTAGTATCTATCGAAGAACCACGACAATCCACCGAACCGAACCCTGTTGTGGTAGTTGAAGAAGTAACGAGAAGACTTGGTTGAAGACCCCGCAAGTGTGGCAAGAACTCGGGGGAAGAGCGATCTGCTCGCTAACCTGGCGATGAGCATGTAAGTCGGGGGAACCAAGTGTGGTACGGATGGAAGTAGTAGGCACAAATTTACAATCACGGCAACCTACCGACTTTCAAACATACGTTGAAGAAACTTTGAATCAACTTGTTGGAACCTTTGGAGGTCAACAAGGTGCGGAGTTGCTCCCAGGAGATCCTTCATGCCATTTGAAAGGCATGTGAAACAAAGAAAGAAAACAGAGGAGTTTGTAGATCCCAAACTTCAGCAAATTGCTGACTACTTCCAGTGGAAGTTTGGTTTCTACAAAAGACAAAAGCCAGCTGCTGAACCAATGACGGATCTTGAAGAATGGGCTTTTGGCAAACTGGGAGTGGAGAACTTGGTGGATCTGATTGATACAACCTTGCTACAATCAAGATTGATGGATTTATTTGATGAGCAACAGAAGGAGGAGGGTATCAAGTTTAGAGATTCAAGAGATGGTCCTGATGATTCTTCCTCATCATCATATAGTAGAGGAGACTTCCCCTCTGGGCCAGGAGGAACCAGTGGGACTGCATTAATGAAAGAACCACATGTACAACAGTCCACGATGCGGTAAGTCCGCGAGGGCCGTATTTGGAGAGATGGATGAGGATCTACAGGATCTCACCATGGATGATCTGGAGGCATTGATCAATGAAGGTATTACTCTGAGTGCTAGTAGGCTGAATGATGCACCAAGTACATTCCATGTTGTATAGCCTCTTGCACCAAGCGATCTTTGGACAGAGTGAGGATTTGGATGGAGAAAAGGTTGCTGATTTTAATGAACCTAGTGCCAATTCTGAAGAGTCAATTGAATATCAAGATGGATTTGACATTGAAGGCACTCTGACTAAAACTGCCATCATCCTACACAAGATTGGTCATGCTGAAGGTCTCCAAGTGGATAATACCAATATATTCAATCCACAGGAAGTTGAAGAGGAGGTACAGGTTGCTAGGATACAAACAGCACCTGGACAAAGGTTGGAACAGGAGGTACAGAGTCTGCTGAGTTTCAAACAGCACACTGGACAAAGGTTGGAACCTGATTTGGGTTTGGAGGAAACCCCTGTTGTTGATGAGGCTGCTGTAGTGGAGCCTTCTGGAGGCAAGACCCCGAAGGGAAAGATAGTCGACGAGACCGCTGCATTAATGAAGATGAGCGATTTCTTGGACTTTGACTTCAGTGATGAGGAATTTCAGGTGCCTGAAGAAGAAAATATTGATGTTGATCCACCTCAGGCATTTGTACATGTTTTTGAGGAACCTGCCATTGATCCTATCCTGGAGGAATATGAAGGACCTAACCCTACTGGACTGGATAGGAGTAAGGCAATGGTAGTAAGCAATCAGAGGCCACAGTACAATGTGGAGGAGCCTGCTGATGAAGCCACTGGTGGAAGGATGACCAGTGAAGTACCAGTTGAAGTACTAAATGAGTTAAGAACTGTAAGGCTTGATATGCAACGATTAAGGACACAAGCTTGGATAGACACGAAGAGAGATTTGAAGAAGCGATGAAGATGGTAAATGAAAACGGACAATCTCATGCCACGGTTGCTTCAAACTTCACATCTACTCAAAATCTTGTGAATGATCCGATATTAGATGTGAGGGGCATCAAGGTTGGAAATACGCCAAAGAAAAGTTTCGAAAGACCAATTCATTTCTATCCATCGAAACTTGACAACCTTGCCGCAACACACCTAAACCGCCGAGCTCTTCTTTGCACAACAACCGCTTGTGCACGATCCCAAACTTACCGAAAGGATCAACGGATTTGGAGGAGACATTGCAATCCGGGATCTTGCTATTGATACTAGAAGCGGAACAATGGAAGGGCAACTGAATAGAGTGATAGTATCACAGGAGGGCATTCATGGCCTTATATCCCGTTTTGTTGATGATGTCACTAAGGGGGAAGAGGGCAAATCAGCTGCAGCAAAAGAGGCTGCAAGACTCTTTGCACAGAAGAGATGGACAGATGATACAAATGCTTTCAGGCAACCTGCACACAGCAGAGTTCAACTCACTGATGATCTTTTTAGACAGTACAAGAAAGAGTATTACAACAGGAGGAGACCTTATCATGACATGGGGTTTCATGAAGGTCTTAACTCTTTCTTGGGCTTGAAATTTTGGGAAGCAAGAGTCAAAGCCTTGAGGGCAAGCAACAGAGGCAAGAGAAGTAGCAAAGGTGATAAGGTGCCACCTATTATAAAAGCAAGGGACTCACTGGATGAATCCAAGGAGTTGTATATGAAGTTTGGATTCAGAGTGAATGAAATTAATCTTATCCTCCCTGAAGCATGGAACTGGTGGAAGCAAGTCAATCCCTACATTGATTTTACACTGATTGAAAATGAATGGATGAGGGATATGATAGAACAAATCAGAGCCTATCAAGAACAAGCTGAGAAGGCTAGAAGAGAAAGAGAAAAGAGACAATAGATCAGCATATACTTATTATTCTTTATCTTTTTGTATCTAGTTGTAATAAGCGAACAATGATTATAATGAGAATTTACTTGAATTTGTTGTTGTTTTTGTCTTTATCTTTTTGCTTTGCTGATTAGGTGAGGGTAGTGGCATCATCACCAAAAAGGGGGAAATTGTTGGACTTATTTCTTAGTTTTGATGATGAGTGCCATACTAGCTGTTATAGTGCAAAGGCAAAAAGATGTCTAGATTAAATGTATAGGTTTATTAGAGTTTGATTCATAAATAGGTTTGATCAAACAAGCATCGTAAAGGCACTTTGGTTGATATCGACGGATGGTCTAGGTCGATAGGGTAGATAGGTCGGTAGACTAGTCGGGAACCCTGCCGAAGGCGAAGGCCGAGGGTTCAAACTCGGTAAATGAAGGCTAAGGGATCAAACTTAGTATTTAATGTCAAGGATATGGAATCGAATTTAGGCAAGTACGTGATGACCTAAAGCGATTACATATACCTTGTGTAGAAGGTCTAAGTTCCATAAGTTGGATGATGTTTGGAACTTGGTTATATTTAAAATGATGTAATCTAACTTCACAAATAAAAGTTAGATAAAAGTAATCATTTGCATTATATTTTACATACGAAATATGATGATCGACGGACCGATAGGTACTTCGACGGACTCATGAACCTGCTGATATATTACCTCGATTAATTCAAGTTTATTGGGAAGATTACATGGATAAGGACAGCCAACTACCTCTGACTTATCAAGAAAATCAAAGGCTGAGATTAAAAAGATGTTGGGATGATTCACTTTTTTATCCATTGGATACAAGTCAAAGGGGTGGACGGACTTGCTTGTCAAAAGGAATTCGACGGTGTCGATCCTATGAATAGTGACGGTCGCTTATCGGATGGGACAAAAACAAGGAACGGTCACATTTGAATTTCAAATACAAGTCACATGCATTCCTACCTATAAATAGAGGACTTTCAACTCAGAAAAAGACGATGAATTTTGGGATAAACTTTAAGTTACAATACTGAGCTGAAAAACACCCTGCTGAACTTACTGAGCTTAAGGCTGCTGATCTTGTTAATTTCTTCAAGTGCATTCGTGTTCAATTTGCATCAAGCATACACACTTGAAGGCGCAAGCTGCCGATTACATCATCCTAATCAAGCTGCTGCAATTGAATCATCTATTTGATTCAATCTTTATTTTATAAAGAACCTGCTGAAGACAGTGAAGCATCTGTTAGGTGTGAAAGACTGTTGCTTGTGGTGGAGCTGGTGAAGAGGCAATCCTACCCTTCAAGGACCGGTGGAAGACTCAGGAGCAGCAATCCTACCTGTTCCCAGTTTTCAGTTTGTGAAGCCATAGCTATTGGTGAAGGACAAACAACTTAGGAATCTTTGTAAAAGCTGCATCAAAGATCTCTAGTGAATTTCCTCCAACATCACAGGAGAAGAGTAGACTGACAGGATTACATCACCTGGAACCACTATAAAATCGACTATTTACTTTCTGCATTTATTTTATGCACTTAGTTTATCTTATACATCAGCCTACTGAATCTAGTAACTGAAATCACACACTTGCACTACTGAGTATCTAATACTTAGTATCATTTTTAACAACAAGTATTAAGGCTTAATTTTGATATTATTCCGTTGCACAAATTCAGCAAACTCAACTATCAGTAGACTACTGTTTATCAGCAGAGCTGCGAAGTCTCAGCAGACTCCTGAAGTATCAGCAGACTGCTGAAGTTGCAGAATTTGTTAACTCCAAAGTTTTAAGTGTTAAGTTTATTCACCCCCCCCCCCCTCTAAACTTAACCAAATCCTTTTCAAGGGACCAACACCGTCTTCATTTAGCCCTATTGTTATATCTTCGGGGGTGCACCCTATTGAGTTTGTTGTTGATGTTGAGCCTATTTGTTATTACTTGGAGCTAGAGTCGTTATTGGTAGGGATATGTTTTAGTTCGGGGAAAGTGAGTTCATTGTTCTGTGCAATGGACTCATCGAACAAATCATGGTGGTGGGGATTGAACCCCATATTTTTATTTTTTTTATTTTCAAGGGGTGCTCAATTCTTACGATTTTGCTAGGGAGAGGCAACGGTTTGCTCTGCTTTGGTATAGCTATCCTTGATATATATCGGGGTCAAGAGTCTAACTGAGGACTATAAACTCAGAATGTATTTTTATCGCTTTTCTTCCCCTAGTGTGTCATTGTGTTTCTTTAGTGTGTATTCGGGTAAATTTTGTTGTGATATAACCCGATGTAGTGTGTATTTTGAAACTTCGGGTAAATTTTGTTGTTATATAACCCGAAGAAGTTTGTTTTGGGGGGTTAGTGTGGTGTTTTTGGTTTTTGATGAATCGTGGTTGTCCGTCTAGTTTCATTTTGTTATCTTCATACCTGTGTATCTCGTGTAGTTGTTGTTTCTGTTGATATTAGCACAGGTACCCTGGGAGGACTTTCTACGGATGCCACGTGATCGTACTCGCACCATTTTCCGGTCATAAGCTAACTTTTCTACCTTTATCCTTCGTGTTTCGTTTTAAATTAAGGGGTGGTTAGTTTAGCTTAAATGTCCCGTATTCATGTCGAATGAGTTATACTTAGCGATTGTTATCCCAATAGTTTAAATGAGTCAGATTCTGAGAATTTTGATGGCTTTGACATTGGTTTTGATACATCGAGCCTTCGGTATTGTTTTGATAAACATATAGTGATTGTATAAATGCATTTCACTTGAGTTGAGATCTTGTATTGAGAATCAAATAGTTCTATCACGCTAGCTTCGACGTTATTTATCACCATGATTAGTGGACGATTATAGTTGTCGTATGACCTTGTTACCTAGAACTTATATTAGTAACTTCGAGGCGAAATAGAAAGGTCGTCGTTGTTAGGTACGGGATGACGGTTTTGGCATTTATTTTGACCCGATCAGAGCCAAAAGCCATCCTTATATGTATATCCACAGTTACCCCTCTCAGCCTTTTGTAGGGTGGTTAGACCGCCGCCCGAACGGACCATTTTGTTACTAACCCGTATAATTGATGTCCCTAGCTTTATTTTGGTCTACGTATCCTTGACTACCATGCAATTGAGCTTTTATTTCCGCACATTTATACGATGTTGCGAGGTGTTGTGATATAGGAGTGCTGTTGTGACATTGTATTATTCGAGTTATCCAGTATGAGAGTGTGACAGTGTGTTGGTTCGACTTTGTTCGGAATTTTGCTGTGTATAGTTTTATACATACAGGTATATAGTTTGAAAAAAAAAAGAAGAAGAAGAGAAAAAAAATGAAAAAGAGAGTGTGTATATATTTATAGTATGTGCTTTTATTTTTAGAAAGTGGCCAGAAAATAATGGACCAAGTTATTGTTGTTTAGAGTTGGAGTTGGGGTTTATTTAGGATATCGAGATTGTTTTTATAGTCGGAGAGTTGGAGGAGTTCTAAGCCGCGTTTCATATATATTTTTTCTCGGTTAAAGCTCGTTTGCACCTTCTCTTTCTATTTTTATCGTAAATATCCTTTCGTAGCCCTAACCTGAGCCTAAACGATATAACCGTGCAAGTCCTTCCTGACCGTACTAGACGACGATAGACCTCGATTAGTGGAGATGTTTACGACGTATAAGCCTATGATGTAGCCTCGGTACATTATACATCTATAATCTAAACCGGTCATTGGTGATAAATGTTGAAAAAGCTATACACACACACACATTCTTTTCTCGATACAAGGTAGAGTTCGAGTTTTATGCATTTATATCAATTACTTGTGTTTTACCATTTCAATTCTTATAGACTAGATGTATGATTGCAATGTTGAATCCATCTTTATTTTTGAATCGCTCATTTTTGCTCGAGGGCGAGCAAACGCTAAGTAGGGGATAGGTGATGAGAGTTTATACCTCATTTTATATGTTTCCGGGGACATTTGGTTGTATTTTGATGTATTTACACCTTGGTTATCATTTCAGGACCTAGGACGTAAAGTCCGGGATTCTCGGTCTTTTTCGGTGTAATTTACTATACTCTCGGTCACCCTAGTGTCCTGTAGGGATTATGTGTGGTATTTGTTGTGATTTTTTACAGGACTTAGGTGTTTGAGATGTCCAGAAGGCGAGATACGAGGATTGGAACGTGTGCCCGAAGCTTAAACGTTCAAACGGATCAAAACGCGGTGGTACTACAACCATACCTTCCACTGATCTGCATTTTGATCCACATTAGAGGCATATTATGGGCTAGACATCTTCATGAAAGTTGTAGACAATTGAATCATCTTTCCAACGCAACTTGAATCACTCGATTTGGAGGTCTACACACAAAGTTATGACCGATTTACTGAAGGTGTGTCAGCTAGGTGTGGCTTAGGATGTTGCTGATGGAATTTGTGAAGGAAATAATCTGACGGGCGGGCGCCCGTCACCACAGGCGGCCGCCCGCCGTCTAGATCTAAAAAAAAAAACTTTAAACACCCCCATTCTATCCAAAAAAGAAGACTTTCTTCCCAACTCATTTTTCACCATTTTTTCTGCGTTTTTCTTAGCTTAGATTAGGTTTGTAGATAGATTAGCTTAGTTTAGTTGTTGATTGTTGTAATTTGAAGACTCATGTCGCTAGCTCTTGGAATTTCGATTTGGATTTCGTTTTTCTTCCGGTGTTCTTCGTCTCAACTTTTGGTAATTTTCTCTCTTGTTCTTGCTTTCAATCTATGTTTATGTTATATTTCTTGTTGTTCTTGTTCTTAGTATAATGAGTAGATAATTTCCCTATAGTCGAGTTATGTGATAGTCTATGAAATCGAACCTCTAGCTTGTTGATTGGAATGATTTTGATGTGTTGATTGTTAGATTCTCGGTGTTGTTAATGTTCTAGAACTTATTCTTAATGACTTTTGTTGAACTGATCACTCAATAATTGTGTCACACGTATCGTCTTTACATATGTATTTTGCGAGAGGGTACGGGAAAAGGGGTTCTAGGATCACCGTGTAAAACCGACTGAGTTGTTCAGATTCGGTTTCGTGTGTGAGGTTTATAGCGTTGTTAACGAGCGTCTCATAGAGCGTAGACCGTGTCGGGTCGGTTAAATCCGGTCGGCGGATTTGTTGAATTCGACATAGGAAACTAGGTTGTTGAAATTGGCGCTTAGTTTCGGAAATAGGAGAAGACATCCTTTAACAATGCCAAGAACATTAAAGTTTATCGAAATCACTTCCGGTTACGAGTTAAGGCTCGATAGTAGTCGATTGGATCATAGCTCGGCTATCTTGTTTTTTGTAGTTTTAAATATTTCTTTTGTGTATATTTAGTTGTTAAAACCGGTGATCTGACAAATCACCAACTTTTGTATTTGTGTTGGCCTAAACTAGGGACGAGACCGACTTTGGTAATCGACCAGATTCCCTGTGGGATACTACCTTGACTCACCATTTCTAGGCTACAGTTGACCCGGTACACTGCCGGTGAGATTGGACACTTAGAAAAGGCCCATCAAGTTTTCTGGCGCCGTTGCCGGGGAATCAGGTTGATATCTTGTAAGTTAGTTGATTTCTTAGGATTAGGTCGTTTTTCTTATTTGTTTTTTTTATGTATAGTTTGTTTTTATTTTTTTGTTGAAGTGTCACACCATTTACTTCGGTAGTGGTAGTGACTAGATACCGTGATTGTGTTCGTGTTATTTCCCTGTTTGCAGATAATGAATCCATACTACAATTACGGCTTCTATCCTTATCCATTCGGATATTACAATTACGGTGCTATGGGTTACCAAACACAACCATTTTATCAGTTCAACCCATACGCCACATCTTACGGGAATGCGTGGGATAATGCCCCAAGTTACTATAATCAACAACCGCCAACTTTGGATCAATTATCGAGGATGGTTTATGACAATGCTAAGGAGATGAGAGACAATAATAGAGAGATTCAGAATTCAATGACTTCAATGCAAGCCTCGATACGGAACTTGGAACATCAAGTTGGACAGATGGCCGAGAATCGAAATCGACTCCGACGGGTGGCACCGCCAAGTAATACGGTTAGAAATCCGAGAGGTGTGAATGCAGTATCTATTGAGGAGTCGACGGTTGGTGATAATGATGATGATCTAGGTCTCGGAAGGGATCTTAGGCCAGCTAATCCGGTCAATGCTATCTTCACTCAAAGCGGTATCACCCCGGAGGAACACTACGAGGATGGTATGACTCTTGTATCTATTGAGTCACCTGTTCCGTCTTCATTTAGCCCTATTGTTATATCTTCGGGGGTGCACCATATTGAGTTTGTTGTTGATGTTGAGCCTATTTGTTATTACTTGGAGCTAGAGTCGTTATTGGTTGGGATATGTTTTAGTTCGGGGAAAGTGAGTTCATTGTTCTGTGCAATGGACTCATCGAACAAATCATGGTGGTGGGGATTGAACCCCATATTTTTATTTTTTTTATTTTCAAGGGGTGCTCAATTCCTACAATTTTGCTAGGGAGAGGCAACGGTTTGCTCTGCTTTGGTATAGCTATCCTTGATATATATCGGAGTCAAGAGTCTAACTGAGGACTATAAACTCAGAATGTATTTTTATCGCTTTTCTTCCCCTAGTGTGTCATTGTGTTTCTTTAGTGTGTATTCGGGTAAATTTTGTTGTGATATAACCCGATGTAGTGTGTATTTTGAAACTTCGGGTAAATTTTTTTGTTATATAACCCAAAGAAGTTTGTTTTGGGGGGTTAGTGTGGTGTTTTTGGTTTTTGATGAATCGTGGTTGTCCGTCTAGTTTCATTTTGTTATCTTCATACCTGTGTATCTCGTGTAGTTGTTGTTTCTGTTGATATTAGCACGGGTACCACGGGAGGACTTTCTACGGATGCCACGTGATCGTACTCGCACCATTTTCCGGTCATAAGCTAACTTTTCTACCTTTATCCTTCGTGTTTCGTTTTAAATTAAGGGGTGGTTAGTTTAGCTTAAATGTCCCGTATTCATGTCGAATGAGTTATACTTAGCGATTGTTATCCCAATAGTTTAAATGAGTCAGATTCTGAGAATTTTGATGGCTTTGACATTGGTTTTGATACATCGAGCCTTCGGTATTGTTTTGATAAACATATAGTGATTGTATAAATGCATTTCACTTGAGTTGAGATCTTGTATTGAGAATCAAATAGTTCTATCACGCTAGCTTCGACGTTATTTATCACCATGATTAGTGGACGATTATAGTTGTCGTATGACCCGGTTACCTAGAACTTATATTAGTAACTTCGAGGCGAAATAGAAAGGTCGTCGTTGTTAGGTACGGGATGACGGTTTTGGCATTTATTTTGACCCGATCAGAGCCAAAAGCCATCCTTATATGTATATCCACAGTTACCCCTCTCAGCCTTTTGTAGGGTGGTTAGACCGCCGCCCGAACGGACCATTTTGTTACTAACCCGTATAATTGATGTCCCTAGCTTTATTTTGGTCTACGTATCCTTGACTACCTTGCAATTGAGCTTTTATTTCCGCACATTTATACGATGTTGCGAGGTGTTGTGATATAGGAGTGCTGTTGTGACATTGTATTATTCGAGTTATCCAGTATGAGAGTGTGACAGTGTGTTGGTTCGACTTTGTTCGGAATTTTGTTGTGTATAGTTTTATACATACAGGTATATATTTTGAAAAAAAAAAGAAGAAGAAGAGAAAAAAAAAATGAAAAAGAGAGTGTGTATATATTTATAGTATGTGCTTTTATTTTTAGAAAGTGGCCAGAAAATAATGGACCAAGTTATTGTTGTTTAGAGTTGGAGTTGGGGTTTATTTAGGATATCGAGATTGTTTTTATAGTCGGAGAGTTGGAGGAGTTCTAAGCCGCGTTTCATATATATTTTTTCTCGGTTAAAGCTCGTTTGCACCTTCTCTTTCTATTTTTATCGTAAATATCCTTTCGTAGCCCTAACCTGAGCCTAAACGATATAACCGTGCAAGTCCTTCCTGACCGTACTAGACGACGATAGACCTCGATTAGTGGAGATGTTTACGATGTATAAGCCTATGATGTAGCCTCGGTACATTATACATCTATAATCTAAACAGGTCATTGGTGATAAAGGTTGAAAAAGCTATACACACACACACATTCTTTTCTCGATACAAGGTAGAGTTCGAGTTTTATGCATTTATATCAATTACTTGTGTTTTACCATTTCAATTCTTATAGACTAGATGTATGATTGCAATGTTGAATCCATCTTTATTTTTGAATCGCTCATTTTTGCTCGAGGGCGAGCAAACGCTAAGTAGGGGATAGGTGATGAGAGTCAAATTGACTATCATTTTCTATGTAATTATACCCCGTTTATACCTCATTTTATATGTTTCCGGGGACATTTGGTTGTATTTTGATGTATTTACACCTTGGTTATCATTTCGGGACCTAGGACGTAAAGTCCGGGATTCTCGGTCTTTTTCGGTGTAATTTACTATACTCTCGGTCACCCTAGTGTCCTGTAGGGATTATGTGTGGTATTTGTTGTGATTTTGTACAGGACTTAGGTGTTTGAGATGTCCGGAAGGCGAGATACGAGGATTGGAACGTGTGCCCGAAGCTTAAACGTTCAAACGGATCAAAACGCGGTGGTACTACAACCATACCTTCCACTGATCTGCATTTTGATCCACATTAGAGGCATATTCTGGGCTAGACATCTTCATGAAAGTTGTAGACAATTGAATCATCTTTCCAACGCAACTTGAATCACTCGATTTGGAGGTCTACACACAAAGTTATGACCGATTTACTGAAGGTGTGTCAGCTAGGTGTGGCTTAGGATGTTGCTGATGGAATTGTGAAGGAAATAATCTGACGGGCGGGCGCCCGTCACCACAGGCGGCCGCCCGCCGTCTAGATCTAAAAAAAACACTTTAAACACCCCCATTCTATCCAAAAAAGAAGACTTTCTTCCCAACTCATTTTTCACCATTTTTTCTGCGTTTTTCTTAGCTTAGATTAGGTTTGTAGATAGATTAGCTTAGTTTAGTTGTTGATTGTTGTAATTTGAAGACTCATGTCGCTAGCTCTTGGAATTTCGATTTGGATTTCGTTTTTCTTCCGGTGTTCTTCGTCTCAACTTTTGGTAATTTTCTCTCTTGTTCTTGCTTTCAATCTCTGTTTATGTTATATTTCTTGTTGTTCTTGTTCTTAGTATAATGAGTAGATAATTTCCCTATAGTCGAGTTATGTGATAGTCTATGAAATCGAACCTCTACCTTGTTGATTGGAATGATTTTGATGTGTTGATTGTTAGATTCTCGGTGTTGTTAATGTTCTAGAACTTATTCTTAATGACTTTTGTTGAACTGATCACTCAATAATTGTGTCACGTATCGTCTTTACATATGTATTTTGCGAGAATGTACGGGAAAAGGGGTTCTAGGATCACCATGTAAAACCGACTGAGTTGTTCAGATTCGGTTTCGTGTGTGAGGTTTATATCGTTGTTAACGAGCGTCTCATAGAGCGTAGACCGTGTCGGGTCAGTTAAATCCGGTCAGCGGACTGTTGAATTCGACATAGGAAACTAGGTTGTTGAAATTGGCGCTTAGTTTCGGAAATAGGAGACGACATCCTTTAACAATGCCAAGAACATTAAAGTTTATCGAAATCACTTCCGGTTACGAGTTAAGGCTCGATAGTAGTCGATTGGATCATAGCTCGGCTATCTTTTTTTTCGTAGTTTTAAATCTTTCTTTTGTGTATATTTAGTTGTTAAAACCGGTGATCTAACAAATCACCAACTTTTGTATTTGTGTTGGCCTAAACTAGGGACGAGACCGACTTTGGTAATCGACCAGATTCCCTGTGGGATACGACCTTGACTCACCATTCCTAGGCTACAGTTGACCCGGTACACTGCCGGTGAGATTGGACACTTAGAAAAGGCCCATCACTGTCCCATAGTGATTGGATCCACAATAATGGAGTTTGTCATGATATGTTCAATAGACACCCGTCCACTTTGAACTCTGTGCTTAACAACTAAGAATCATTTATTAATGTACTCAAGCATTGATGAATTCCAATCGTTGTTCGGATAAAACACCGCGGAACTATTATCACAAGAATCCTTAATGGTCCTTATATGACCAAAACTCGCAGCCCGAAATAAATTTTCCGCATCCATATCCCATCACTAGTGGCTTCAAAAGCCCCGAATTTTGTCTCTAAAGTCAAATAAGTCATAAGTGTCTGCTTAGCACTTTTCAGAAAAACAACTTCTTTTGACAAAATGAAGACATATCCTTATGTGGATTTAAATGTATCTTTACATCCACCAAAATCTAAGTCAGTATACTGAATGATCTCTAACTTTTCTGACTCCATAGGGAATGGAAATCAAGTGACCGTATGTATCAATTCTAAGACGTACTTAAAGCAAGCAAATACCTAATCTCCATATGTTGGTTTGTTACCCCTTAATACAACCTACTCAGACAAAACCATCTGACATATCAAGAGGACCAAATGCTCCATCTGACACAAGCCTTTATATTCTCTTTCGAGAAATCTTCCATAAATGCTGATGCCAAACCTTGTAGGAACCATCATCAGTTAATTTTATTTGTGCCATGAAAACCAAATGCAGAGTGTTATTAAGGATACAATGGTATCCATCAAATTTAGATTATCACTTAAAGCCAATGATTATAACATATTTAATCTGAATACTGGAAAAGACTAAATGTATCATTCTTAATTGCACAAGAATGTCCTGATTTGTCCAATCAATAAATGAAAAAGCCGAATTCCGCCATAAAGCCGGCCGATAAGTGTTTTCCAAGTCTAGAAAATGTTCAATCTTCGGTAACAATCTTGTTTCGAATAGCCTTAAACTTTCTTTGCATCACCATCACCCACAAAGATGTATCTTTCAACATCAATTAGTGATCTGTAATGCTAACAACTCCGCATAAACACACTTAAGTAAATAGAAACACCGTAATCTATCCACCAAGTGTGTTGAAGCATAAAAGTCAAATGAACTCCTAAACAAACCAATAAAGGAAAAACTTAACTCTATTTACTCAGGAAGCATGACACATCAAGCAATCTTTCATTATGTTCCTACCTATTAGCATAAGAAACAACCAATATCCTTATGTTGTCACTTTTGCCCCTATTGTTGAATACCAGCAGCTTCCTTAAATTTTATTGTGCCCTTACCTTTAATGGTGACCATATTTAGCACTTTCTCGTTGCCCAAATTTAAATCATTCGACTTCTTGCACTCAGTGGGAAATCGATTTCTTCAACTCCCACCATTCCGTATGTCAGTTATAACAGACATTTAATTTACCATATTGTGCTTAAAGATAAAGAATGATAAATTGCACCAGTAGTCCATCACAGATATCCAAATCAAATACCCAAAGTTTGGAAATCAAATGAGCTAATTTTAGAATGTGCCCTTATGTTGCATTAGTCCTTGTACCTTATAGAGATTGGCTAAGACATGACAAGTTGCCTCGCCTTTCTCTTCATGGCAATGTGCAACTCTATTAAACACACAAAAAATTTCCTTATTGATCACCATAGCATTTATGTCACTTCTAAGAGTATTTGGATTGGCTTTCCTAATGATCAAAGACTCAACCTGTTTGATCACTAAGAGTATCTGTCAACATTAGGATATTGGTTGTTTCTTATGCCAATAGGTAGGAACACAATGAAAGATTGCTTGATGTGTCATGCTTCCTGAGCAAATAGAGTTAAGTTTTTCCTTTATTGGTTTGTTTAGGAGTTCATTTGACTTTTATGCTTCAACACACTTGGTGGATAGATTACGGTGTTTCTATTTACTTAAGTGTGTTTATGCGGAGTTGTTAGCATTACAGATCACTAATTGATGCTGCCAATCTGCCGTTGGATCCGGTCTTCTAGATCTACACACTTTCTAAAGCTGTTCAGGGAACCTTTTTGAAGTCCTCTGTAATCTCTCTGATGATGGGAGACAGAAGAGTTGAGAATAATGTGTGACCTAGGGACCATGACTCCTTTATATAGCTAATTATATTTTAGGTATTTCTGATTCTACCCATCAACGAAACAGAAATTACCTCTTAGTCTCTACACATAAAAGGCACACACCCTAATGATACATTATAGCTCAACAACCGTAAACCGAATTAGATCACTTTAATATCGAGCTAATATTTATCGAAAGTCCGTAATAAATAATTATTTCACATATAAGCCCAACGTTGGATTAATGATCCAACAGCAAGCTGTTTGGCGATCATTTTTAGTCTTAGCTGATTTCACCAATGTTTTTAAACCACTACAGCAATCCGCAGGGACCTGTCCACCTCCTGATAAATAGCTCAAACATGGAAGAAGATCGTTATTAACGTCATCACAGGTGATAGCGCCCACCCGTTGGTTAGGCATGAGTAGATTGCTTGATGCCTTCTATGCTGCAAAAATTGAGGAATCGAGGATGTTTGTTGAAGAGGCCATCAAGGAGATCAAAGCAATTTTAGTGTTTGATGAAATGCCCAGCCAAACCACTACTGAAAATCAAGGGGTTATCAAAGACGATTCTACCGACGAAGCCAAAAATGGTGATTTGCAATTGGCACTAGTGGAATGAGGTCTTACATAAGATAAAATCCATCATTTTGGCATATCTACGTCCTCGCAAGGTGATGAATCTCAGGTGAATGTATAGGAAGAAGCAGCATGCAAGTTCCTTGACCTAATGACAAAGCCAGTTCCTACAGGTTTGCAATCATCTTCCCTGATTAACATACCATCTAAAGAGTGACCTTCTCATTCCTTGATTAGAGATGCAGTTATTGTCCTTTTCCTTAGGACTGAAAATTGGTTGATTAATAAGGTTGGGCATTCATCTCAATTTATGAGTGTAAGTGTGGAAGTTGCCCACCAGGTGTTCAATGATATTCCAAGGTTAAATTCTGCTGAGCCAAACAAATAATCCTCGTATGTTGATATCCCTTGTATGCTTTATATGTGATTGAACTAAGGTTTCAAGAACATCCCAGTAAGGTGGATATATTTTTTAAGGCACAAGAGAACATTATTATTTTTATTCTCGTAAGTTATAAATTAACCTCCTCTGTGCACTCTCGCAAGTTGCTGAAATCTAAAGTGTACTTTATAGCTTTTAACAGAGAGGACATCTCTGTATTTGCTGAAACATGCTTTCAAATGTTTTGCGATCGTGTGAAGCATTAGATCACCTATTCCCAATCCTGAATATAAGGGCCCATGGGAGCAAAGGTGTGTTTGTTTTCACTGCTAAGTTCACATTTCACAAACTGCATGAAATCTTCTGTATGTACTTTATTCTGACCCTGTTTCGTGTACCAGAAAACAAAGAATCCCAACTACAAGGGAAAATGGAAGGCACCATTGATTGACTCCATACATAGACTGTTGCTTTCTTGCTTATTCCATGATTCTGTTGGCTCTTCAACTTTGTTTTCTCTGAAGTTAACAAATTAATAACTGGTGATAGTTACTAAAGTTACATTTCAAATCATTTTCAGTTCTCACACATTTGATGTTTTGTTTTCTCGAGCAACTGCTTTGTAATAGCTAACAAACTTTGTTTTTTCGAATTGTTACATTTAACTGTTTTTTTGTCATTTTCAGGGCGTGATCGAGGTCAGTTAGAGTGGTCTGCACGTCAAAAGATTGCCGTAGGAGCTGCAAGAGGATTACGATATCTTCATGAAGAATGCCGAGTTGGTTGCATTGTGCATCGTTACATGCGTCCCAACAATATTCTTATAATAACGATTTCGAGCCATTGGTAATCAATTTTCTCCAAAAAAAACCAGCAAATTTCATGTATACATGACTGGTATCTAATTAGCTTGAGAACTATAAAAATCATTTCTTGAATGATTATTTTCTTTTAAGTACTCCGGGAATAAAAGATTTAAATTGTGGTATGAAATTCTACATCTGAAAAGGTTGTTATTTGCACACACCACTCATCTTATGGTTAGATGCAATAGAGACTGTGTTCCCGAGTCATCTAAATATGTGCATTGCTTTTTTCTTCATAGGTTGGAGATTTTGGTCTTTCTAGGTGGCAAACAGATGGTGATATGGGAGTTGATACAAGAGTGACTGGGACATTCGGATAAAGGGGTTTATATCTTTGCCCTATCTTGCTCCTGTTAAAATCCTATGTTTTTTCATGAGTTGATTCTATTTGACAGGTACAAAGTGGACAAATCATAGAGAAAGCATATGTGTATTCATTTGGAGTGGTATTAGTGGAGCTGGTAACTGGTAGAAAAGTGATTGGGGGTAACCCGGTTCAGTCCACGTGTCAAGCAGATATAAAGCGCACCGGCGGAACAGGACAGAGCTGTACCCGATCTGGGTATCACTACGACCAGAAGAAGTAGGCTGATCGGGCCAGGGGAGACCCCTGACCAGAGGAAGCGAGCTGATCAGGCCAAGCAGGCTAATCAGTTTAGGGCAGGTCCCCGACCAGAGGAAGCCAGCTGATCAGGCCAAGCAGGCTGATCAGGACAGGGCAGGTCCCCGACCAAAGAAAGCCAGATCAGAGACGTACTCATCTGGACTACAGAGCAGTTATGATTAAACGTGAGGCGTGGGGGCTTATATAACCGCCCACTAGCTCCACTCTTATGAACAACCGCCTGAACTACGGTTGGACTTGATTCCAAAGATATATTTGGATACGTAGGCAGCTTATTCTCTAAGTTCAGTCCATGACAATAACAACAATTATTCTCTGTATAATCCTAGAACAAGAAAGACCCGATTGTTTATTCGTTTCATTCACCAGTTCGATCATTGGCACTAGAAGGAGGGCAAATTTTTGCTTCTAGTGACGAATTACAGAGTAGCAGACATGAAATCGAAGAAAATTCAACAAGGGAAGGATCTCGCAGGGTCCTCACATAATCAAGAAAATACGAATCAAGATCCAGGGAAAAATCCAGAAAAACAACCAGAAGATCAACCCAATACGAAGCAAATGGCGAAACAACTCTTAGTGGATGCTTTAAAGACAATGGGAGATGAAGATTTTCAAGTTCTTTTCGAAAGTGTGAGAAAAGGGAAGGAAAAGGTAGAAACTTTTGGAGAAGAATGGCAGTTATCACCAGAAAACAGAAGTGGTCATAAGGAGGCTGCAGAATCCAGTGGTCAAGTTGTTAAGAGCAAAACTCGTCAAGCTGATGAGGCTGCAAGGGCCGAGTTGGATGCAATGTTAGAAGATGAGGAGGACGAGTTCCATCTGGTTTCGCCCTTTGCAGAGCATATTGAAGCATGCCCCTGTCCCAGAGGGTTCAAAATACCCAAAATCAGTCCATATGACGGAACTAGAGACCCGTATGATCATATGCATCAGTATATAGCGCATATGCAGTTGTACAATGCCCCTGACGAAATGAAATGCAAAGCTTTTCCCGCACTCCTTTCTGGAAGAGCTAGGGACTGGTTTAACAAGTTGCCATCCAGATCTATCACTAGTTTTATAGTTTTAACGAAGAAGTTCATGAGTATGTTTATCGCTGTGAGACCGTTTCAAAGAAACAGCACTCATCTGCTTACTATCAAGCAAAAGTCCGATGAAACGGTTCTACAGTTCATTAAAAGGTTTAATGCAGAATCAACCCAGGTGGCTGATGTGGATGATCGGTTTTTGGTGGCCTCGTTCGTACCAGGACTACGAGAAGGGAGGTTACATGCTAAATTAAATGGCAAAAACCCCAGAACTATGAAAGAGTGCTTGGCAGTTGCTTTCAAGCACTGTCAAGGTGAAGAAGCTAATCATGCAAAGCGCGAATTGGAGAAAGGAGATCACATGAAAGGAAAGGCAGATGAGAAATCTGACAAAAAGCGTAAATCGGTTTGGGATAGGGTGCAGGCACCCATAACCGATAGATTGGGCAATAGAGGTGCTTTGCAGGACAAAGACCTGATTCTGTTAAACAGATCACGGGAACAAGTTCTTGATATCATGGAACGTAAAGGCATAGCTAGAACTCCGTTTCCCATGAAGGGACCCAGAGAAAAGAGAGACCAGACCAAGTTCTGTAAATTCCACCAGGATATTGGTCACGATACGGAGTCATGCAGGGAGTTAATCAGGGACATAGATGCAACAGTTATGGAAGGACATCTTGATGAGGTTGTGGACAGATCTCGTAACGAGCCCAGGGGGCACATAGAGTTTAGGAAGGGACCGTACCAGAACGAGAGGGGTAGGAACAACGAACAGAGAAGGCAGAGACATCCATCTCCAGATCAGGACGGTCAGATCGATAACCGTCCGATAAATACAATTAACACGATCATGGGAGGTCCCAGGCGGGCAGATCAAGAGAAGGAAATAAGCTCAGCAGGTCAAACGGATCAGGACCAGAGTTCTGGTAAACGTCAAAAGGTATCAGGAGAAGTGAGGTATGGACCAGAGGATCCGCTACCGCTAGTCATCAATAATGAAGAGCTGGTCATTGAGGCCGTAATTAACAAGAACTGGGTGAAAAGAATCTGTGTCGATACAGGAAGTGTTGTTAACATCCTGTATTACAGAGCGTTTCAGGCCATGAAATTGAAGGACTCTAGTTTGACTCCGGTATCCACCCCTCTATTCGGATTTGCAGGCCCGCCAATCCATCCTATGGGCATGGTCACATTACCTACAACTTATGGTAAATTACCTAAGGGCAGGACCATTATGGTAAATTACAGTGTGGTTAAAGCACCCTCAGCATACAATGTCATTATGGGGAGGCCAGCAATCATCGATCTGCGAGCAGTTATCTCCCCAGCCCACAACAGTATGAAATTTCCTGTCGGTTCTGGATCGGTTGAAATTAAAGGAGATGTGGAAATAGCCAGGAGCTGTTACACATCTGTAGTGGGCGAGAAATAGTTGGTTCAACAGGTAACTCTTGAAGAGCTATTGCCAGAGGAAGAGAAGACTTGGGTGACTGCAGATCAGACCGAGTCTGTTCAGATCGGAGAACCAGGAACAGAGTCAGTGGTCAATATAGGTTCATGGATTCCAGACCCCCATAAAAGAGCGTTAACAGACTTGCTCAGAGAATACCGAGACGTTTTCGCATGGAAGACGGATGATATGCATGGCTTATCACCAGAGTTCATTGTCCATAGTTTGAACAGACCCCCAGTTCGTCAAAAGAAGAGACATTTTGCACCAGAAAGGATCTCAATCATCGAACAGGAAGTTGCCAAGTTAAAGCAAGCAGGGATTGTCAAGGAGGTGGTTTACCCAGAATGGCTAGCCAATCCGGTTTTAGTGAAGAAGTCAGATGGATCATGGAGAATGTGTGTAGACTTTACGGATTTGAACAAGGCTTGCCCTAAAGACAGTTACACTTCACCCAGAATTGACAGTCTGGTGGATTCGACCGTGGGTTTTGAGATTTTCGGGTTCTTTGATGCGTATAAAGGGTATCACCAGATATTCATGGACCCAAAAGATGCAGAAAAAACGGCTTTCATAACAGAATTTGGCACATATTATTATGTTACCATGCCGTTTGGGCTGAAGAATGCAGGTGCCACCTACCAGAGGGCAGTTAATCAAATTTTCCATGATCAGATAGGCAAGTCTATGGAGGTTTATGTTGATGACTTACTGATCAAAAGCAGGTCTTTAGATCAATATTTACAAAATGTCAAAGAAGTCTGTGAAGTACTTCGAAGCACCAAAATGAAGCTAAATCCCAAGAAATGCACCTTTGGTGTTAGGTCTGGGAAATTTCTGGGTTACATGATTTCTAAGGATGGAATCAGGTCCAATCCGGATAAGTTAGATGCACTAAAGATGATGCCACCACCCACCAATGTTAGAGAAGTTCAAAGATTAACTGGAAGGTTAGTAGCGTTGAACATGTTTCTTTCATGATCAGCACAGCGTGCACTGCCCTTCTTTAAAATTTTAAGGAAAGCTACACTATTTCATTGGGGGGCAGATTGTCAAGAAGCTTTCGATGAATTGAAGAAATATTTGTTGGAATTGCCGACTCTGACATCTCCACAAGAAGGAGAAGTGTTATACCTCTATCTATCAGTCTGTGATAAGGCCATTAGTGTTGTCTTGGTTAGGCAATAGGATTCGCTCCAGAAACCGATTTATTTCACTAGCAAATCCTTACATGGACCTGAAGTGAGGTACTCAGATGCGGAGAAATTGGTACTAGCATTGGTACACGCATCCAGGAAATTGAGATCTTATTTTCAGAGTCACCCGGTGGTCGTCTTGACCGATCAGCCATTAAAGAAAATACTGAGTAGGCCAGACACTTCAGGTCGCTTAGCCAAATGGGTCGTCGAATTAGCAGGGTACGATCTAGAATACAGACCACGAATAGCAGTGAAAGCTCAGGCTCTAGCAGATTTTCTGGCAGAAGAGAAGTCCATTTCTATCAATCAACAAGTGGATCCGAAAGAATCAAGTCAGTGGAAGTTGTTTGTCGATGGAGCATCTAGCAAAAGTGGGTCAGGAGCAGGGCTCCTCCTCATAAGTCCAAAGGGCGAGGAGCTCCCTTATGCTTTGCATTTTAACTTCCACGCAACCAACAACGAAGCGGAGTACGAGGCACTGATTACCGGTTTGAATTTAGCTCTAAAGCTGGGGGTTAAGAAACTCAAAGTCTACAGTGACTCTCAATTGGTAGTAAACCATATCAGGGGGGAATACGAAGCAAAGGAGGAACCCATGAGGAAGTACTTATCTCTGGCCCAATCAAGGATAAACCAGTTTCAAGAAGCACATGTAGAGCAGGTCTCCAGATCACAGAATACCAGAGCATATGCCTTGTCCAAATTAGCATCGAATTTTACGTTAGATTAGAGGGTCCTGGTCGATCAATTGCATCAGCGAAGTTATGAGGTATCTGAGTTGCAACCAATTACACAGAGGGAAACATGGATGGATTCCATTGTAGCATATCTAAAAGACGGCCTGCTACCAGAGGACAAGATGCAAGCTCGCAAAATCCAACGCTTATCTGATAGGTATGCCCTATTCAATGACATTCTGTATAGGAAATCGTTCATATCCACTTGGTTACGTTGTGTTACTTTGGAAGAAGGCAATTACTTGTTGAGAGAGATCCACTTGGGGATCTGTGGAAACCATTTGGGATCAAGAGCATTAGCTAGGAAGTGCAGGTTGTTTGGCTACTATTGGCCTAAGATGCAGCAGGATGCAGAGGAGTTAGTTTTGGCATGCAGGTCATGTCAAGTCCATGGTAATTTATCCCATCAGCCGCCTGAAAATTTAACTCCAGTTCTATCAGCCTGGCCTTTCGATCAATGGGGTGTCGACCTGGTGGGGCCATTTCCAACAGCACCAGGAAGTTATAAGTTCTTAGTAGTGGCTGTTGACTATTTCACTAAATGGGTGGAGGCTGAACCATTAACCACTATCACGGCCAATCAAATCCAAAAATTCTTGTGGAAGAATCTGATATGCAGGTATGGGATACCAAAGACCATAGTCTCAGAGAACGGTACTCAATTCGAAGACAGTGGAGTTTAGGAATGGTGTACAGAGTTGGGCATAAAACAGCATTTCACCTCCGTTGGTCACCCACAAGCAAATGGTCAGGTGGAACAAACTAACAGGCAAATCAAGCTTGGCTTGAAGAAGAGACTATAACAGGAAGGAAAGCATTGGGTAGAACATCTCCCAAACATTCTTTGGGCCTATAGGACTACCCCAAATATGTCAACACGTGAAACTCCTTTCTCCCTAGCCTATAGGTGTGAAGCTGTTATTCCAACAGAAATTGGATTGCCATCCCCTAGAACAGCACTACATAATGACCAGATCCAAGAAGAGGAAATAAGGCACACTAAGGATGAGCTGGAGGAGAAAAGAGATATTGCTTTGATCCGAATGGCTAAATACAAGCAACAGGTTTCCCAGTATTACAACTCCAAGGTGAAACAATGCTATTTTAAGATTGGCGACCTGGTGTTGCGCAAAAATGAGGTCAGTAGGCAGGAACCAAGTGGAAATCTCAGTCCTAACTGGGAGGGACCTTATCAAATCATTAAGGTACACGGAAAAGGAGCATACCAATTGGCTGACAGCAAAAGGAAAACCATTCCTAGAAGTTGGAATGCAATTAATCTGAAGAAATTTTACGTTTAAGGCAAGTGGCAGTTGTTTTTACTTTTGCAAGTTTATTATGCGTTATGACTTTATCTTGAACTTTTGAATTATGTCATGGCTGTAATATATTTCCATTATGAAACTCTTCAAAAGAGAAAATTTATTAAGTCTGAAAAATCATATCGTTTTTAGACCTCAGGTCAGGTCGTTTATTTTAGACCTCAGGTCAGGTCGAAGACTCTTCAAAAGATAAAATTTATTAAGTCTGAAAAATCAGATCGTTTCTAGACCTCAGGTCAGGTCGTTTATTTTAGACCTCAGGTCAGGTCGAAGACTCTCCAAAAGAGAAAATTTATTAAGTCTGAAAAATCAGATCGCTTTTAGACCTCAGGTCAGGTCGTAACTCTTAAAAAAGAGAAAATCCATTAAGTCTAATCAATCAGACCGCTTTAAGACCTCAGGTCAGGTCATAAATCTTAAAAAAGAGAAAAAGTCTAATCAATCAGGCCGCTTTAAGACCTCAGGTCAGGTCGTAACTCTTAAAAAAGAGAAAAAGTCTAATCAATCAGGCCACTTTAAGACCTCAGGTCAGGTCGTAAACTTAAGACCTCAGGTCAGGTCGTAACTCTTAAAGAAGAGGAAATTCATTAAGTCTAATCAATCAGACCGCTTTAAGACCTCAGGTCAGGTCGTAAACTTAAGACCTCAGGTCAGGTCATAACTCTTAAAAAAAGAGAAAATTCAATAAGTCTGATAGATCGGGCCGCTTTAAGACCTCGGGTCAGGTCGTAAACTTAAGACCTCAGGTCAGGTTGTAAACTTCTAAACCTCAGGTCGGGTCAACACCTCTTGAAAGAAAATTTGGTTAAGTCTGACAAATCAGATCATTAATCCATAGTATGACATATGCTACACAGAAAATCATACGTCATACTCGGGGGAGCAGAGCATAAAGAAGGAACACAATACAAAGAATTGTGCAAAACATCATAGAAATTGCAGTGATATGCAGATGGTGCAAAAACAAAAACCTTCATATAAAAACTTCCATGTAAGGACAACAAAGTTGGAGGGCAACAACAGCAAAAAATAATGCTTGAAATCAAGATTGAAGTAGAAGATGGGCTGAATTCTTTCACTTGGAACTTGGAGGAACTTGAGACTGAGATGAGGAACCGGTTTTAACAGGTGGAGGCTTTTTGCCGTACTTAGAGACCAAATCCACTCCATCTCTGAATTCCTGGAATCTGGTCTCATAGATTTGAGATCCATCGTTCCTATTCCAGCCCGCATGGAGAAGCTTGGTAGCATCAACGTTGAGACCAGCTGTTTTCATATCCTCAATGGCTGAGGAGTACCCAAACCAGATAATGGGGGCAAATAACATCTTGATGCTATCGGCTAGCTCGTCAGATCTCCTATAAGTAGCAAGGGCTTCAGCAATGTGCTCAGGCAGCTTACTTTTCAAAGTGTCTCTCTCTTTCTCAAGGGTAGCTACCATCTCTTCCAGTTTGGCTTTGACTTGAGTAGCCGTGGCTAGTTGAGTCTGGAACTCGTCGTTTTTGGCTTTCAGCTCATCGGATAAGGCCAGTTTCTCAGCGGCAGAAGTATTCAGTAAATCCTCATACTTGGCTTTCCATTCTGATAAAGAGTTGGCTAAGTCTTCCTTAACCTTACCAGAACTTCTCAGCCGGGACAGAATTTCCTTACCCAGTTTAGCCCTTTAACAGAGAAGGCATGGTGCACAATCAGCCTATATATTTTAAAGGAGACAGGTTATTATCTATGAAATGAAACACTTACAAATGTTGATAGATCCTGATTGGACCACTCTCTCCAATCATATCTTTCTCCCTGATGGCGTTCTGAAGTCTCAGCATCCTTATCAGCTCGGTCCTGAGATCTGATACGCTTTGAGGCATGTCTGGTCTCATTCGTACTCTCTGTCAAAGCATTGCGAGGAACCATCCGATAGTCGTTGGTCTCCTCAGAGTCGCCATCAGCCTGATCAATCTCGTTTGAGGGCTCAATCGGATGACTGCTAGCAGGTTCAGTAGTCTGTTCGGCACATTTGGATTGATACCAGGGTCGGATACACCCTGACCTCGGGGAGGCGAACTCTAATCAGCAATCTGGATGATATCAGTAAAACTTGCCACTGCAAATACCAGCAAAAAGTCAAAAACATGCCATAGAGGAAAAACAAAAATGTTCAAAATAAGAGATCCTACTCAGATTATATCTCTCCTCTGGTAATTCAACATAAGGCTCTGGACCAGCAGTCTCCAGACGGGCAGCATCGATCAAATTGGAATTATAGTGTCTCAAACCCAGGTAAATGGGGGACGCCCTAATATCATTTAACAACTTCCTGTCCGCTTTGATTTCCAGTGCATCACTATTCTTAGTCGAGGTATTCCATTTACCTAGATCCCTGGCAGTATTGTGCCTAATGTAGAAGAAGTGCCTCTTCCAGTCGGAAAATGATTGATCTGTCTTCTTAATTAACCGGACGTTACTCAGGTCATCAGCTCTCCTACAAAAGCAGTACCAACCATGACTCTTTTTGACTTGTTTACACTGATAAAAGCTTCTAAAGAGTACTAATGAGAAGGGGGTGACAAAACACCTACACCAAATCAGGAAACCTGTAATAGCTCTTATGCTATTTGGGACTATCTGACCAAGTCCCAAATCATAGTAGCGCAATATCTCCAGGAAGGCGGGGGGAAGAGGAAATCTAAGACCACATTCAAACTGTTCCTTATAAACAGTACAATATCCAGCAGGAGGAGTAGCCGCGCTTTTTCCAGGTGCAGGCCGGACAGGGGCATAAGTGTTCTTATTTATTCCAAACCTATCACAGATATCAGTGATATCCGAATCCTTAATTTGGAGTCGATTGCATGGCAAGCCATCATTTTCTTAGTCTCGTAGGTCCTCCTCAACGCACGTATCGGCACGGATAAGCCGGAAATATTATATTCTGTTGGAGGCGATTCGACAAGAGTAGGAACGATAGAAGCAATCAGATGAGGGGGGAAGAATAGAAAAGAGTGGATTTTCACCGGGATTAGGTATTTCAGGTTGATTTGGATTCATAACAGTAAAAAAGAAAAAATTACTATCGCACAAAGATGAAGGACTTACTTGTTAATCGAGGGAGCAAATCTGGCAAATTGGACGTCTGAAGCCTTAAATAATGATGGGCGCATACAGAATCTGATAGATTTAATAGCCTTTTACCAAGAGATGGGACGCTTGGACTACGCATCGTTTGGAGAGACAAAGCGTGTGTAATTATGGTGACGTTTGAGTTAACCGAGACAAGGGTTGATGAGACATCTGGACGGTACACGTGGAGCATTTTTGAACTACAGATCTCAATCCATTTCAAAGGCCAAACCTGATCGATTAAGATCTGGGGGGCTTTGATTGGGGGTAACCCGGTTCAGTCCACGTGTCAAGCAGATATAAAGCGCACCGGCGGAACAGGACAGAGCTGTACCCGATCTGGGTATCACTACGACCAGAAGAAGTAGGCTGATCGGGCCAGGGGAGACCCCTGACCAGAGGAAGCGAGCTGATCAGGCCAAGCAGGCTGATCGGAACAGGGCAGGTCCCCGACCAGAGGAAGCCACCGAGCGAGCCAAGCGGCCGATCGGGACGGGGCGGAGTCCCCGACCAGAGAAAGCCAGATCAAAGACGTACTCATCTGGACTACAGAGCAGTTATGATTAAACGTGAGGCGTGGGGGCTTATATAACCGCCCACTAGCTCCACTCTTATGAATAACCGCCTGAACTACGGTTGGACTTGATTCCAAAGATATATTTGGATACGTAGGCAGCTTATTCTCTAAGTTCAGTCCATGACAATAACAACAATTATTCTCTGTATAATCCTAGAACAAGAAAGACCCGATTATTTATTTGTTTCATTCACCAGTTCGATCAAAAAGCTTTTGATATCAACAGGCCTAAAGGACAGCAATGCCTTACTGAATGGGTACACGTATGTTTGCATTTCCATTTTCTTCTTCTCCCCTCCATATCTTTACTATTGAAAACACGTAATTGCTGATAATTTATGGTGTTCTAGGAAACATAATATACTCAGCATAGCTAAAAGGATTGAATCCATAAAACTCTTTATTTGTATGATGGATTCCCAAACTAAGCTAACCCCCTTTTGGTTTTGTGCAGTGCTATTTCCCCCCGAAATTCGCCTTGAGTCTTGGTTTTTATTGGTTCTGCCTTCTCCTCTTGGCAAGAATGTCTGGTACTATGTCTCTTGCTTTCTATAGTGAAGGATATCTTTCATTTTTATGTGTATTTCTGGCAGAAATACTTACTTTCTCTTTCTACCCTCCCTGCTCTTTTTTTGAGGGATGAAAGTACTAATTTTGTGAATGCCTGTTTACTGCTATGCTATGCCTATATGGATTAAAATCTCATGATGAACCATGCAAAAAGAGATCAGATTTTGAATACTCAGAAGATGAAAGTCGAAATTTAAAATAGGAACTTTAACGAAGAGGGCAATAACCGCTTCAAACATGTTCACCTATTATGGTGCGTTGATAGTTTCTATTGTGTTATGTACAGAAACTTTTATAGGAACTTGGTGAATTGTAATAATATATGTATTGTTTAATAAAAAGAAGTTTTTTAATGTGTACAAAGTACAATGTTCATATTCTAGTTTATGGTGTATGGTGTATGGTGTATGGTGTATGTATGAAGCATTTATGGCATGCGTTAATGTAAATTTATGGCTTGCATCCAAATGGTCATTACGGCATGCATGTGCATGTCGTGGTAGATGCTTTTAGAGAATTTAAAACATGCTTTGTACATTGTAATTTGATGCAGATAGGCAATTTATGGCGTGGTATGGTTTCAGTTTTACGGCGTGCTCGTGCATGCCATGAACAAATTTTCATGTCGCTCTCGAACTATATTTATGGCATGCATTTCATGTCATTTATGGCTTACAAAAACATGTTGTACTTTTCAACATAGATTTACGGCATGTCCATCAATGGCTTGCATTTGTGTCGTAATTTACCATCTATGGTGACGTGATCCGTTTCCGTCAGGTAGTTTGAAAGGAAGACTTGGACGTGGGATATCTGGCCTCTTCGTGGTGCTCCGATCAGTGAGGTTATCGCCGTCGGACGGTGGCGTTTATCGACGTCGGTGATGAGCCCGCGGTGGTAATATGAAATAAATATGAGAGAGAGAACAGTGCTGATAGAAATAAATGTGCAAAAGTTGTTCTATTTTTCTCCTTTTTCATTAATGTCACAGTGGGGGTATTTATAGGGAAAGGATAAAGGTGTAAAAGACTATTCGTGCTAGCGGCGCCGATGCCCGATAGATGGCAGTTGGCCTCGCATTCTATCTAAGCTTATGAACTTTCCATTAACTGATATTCTCATAGGAATGGGCCCGCAGTGCTGCGGGGCGGCCCCCTTATGCTTATGAGGATGGCGGGATGGCCATCAAGTTGGCGACGTCGCGCGCTTATGCTCAGGGAAAGAGTTTGACTTATGTCCTCAGACGAGTTGACCGGGGATAATGGGACCGTGTCAGGTTCCGTATCATCAATGGCCCCCTACTCTACGGCGGAAATTTGTTGCGGCGTAGAGTAGTATACTGGTCGAGGAGTCTCCGTTGTCGAACACTCTTGGAAGACAAAAGTTGAGCGGACTTAGGATTAGGGATACAAACTCGTAGAGCCTCATCAAAACCTTTCTTAAGAAAAACCCAGTGGGAAAAAATCTTAAGCAAGGGAAAAGAGTACTCTCTGTTTGTATCAGAAATCTCAAGACCGCTCCTTCAGAGGCGAGGCGGGGTTGCTACATGAAGTTGATGCAACATATCCCACGAGCGCTTCGTGAAGTTGAAGCTATACGAAAGGCTTGCCAATCACTACAAGCGGGTTTCCTCCTCCTAGTACACGTTAGTGGTGATCTGGAGTCGTCGTTGCGCTCGGTAGTTCGCAGTCAGTCGCAAGCAACAAGGGATCGACCTCCCGGGCCGCCCCTTTTCGGATATAGGAAGCGATCTTCTCTCATCCGGCGGCCTACCGGGTCGTCTTCCCCTCATATAGGAAGCGATCCTCTCTCATCTTGGATCTCGGCTTGCGGACTCGGTGATTGTAAGGGGCCCAATTCGGTGAAAGACGCTTTGCCATTCTTCCCGGACGGCGTCGACCATGGCCCCCCGGCGTTTCCATTCCGGACTAGACGCACAAACTTTTTGAACGGCTTGCTTTGTGCGGTCGTGGATCCGATCGCCGATGAATACCTCGATCCTCCCGTGAGCCCGCGGGACTCGGATTCACTTATCTCGGCTTCCTCCTCACGCTCTAACTCCGCAATCTCGGGCGGCAAGAAGGCGGCGGCGGTATCAAGATTCTCGTTCCATTTCCACTCGTGGTATTGAAATTGGGGGTTGTCCTTCCCCCGAAGGGTTATGGAGGAAGTGCAAGCCTGGATTCCGGATGCTCGTTGCCTTTGTAATCCTCCATAAATTCGTATTCAACATTATCCGGCGAGACATTCTTGTTTTTCTGGGATTTTGTAAGAAGAAAAGAAAAACGAGTGATTCGAATGGGAGAAGAAGCATCTGTGGAAGAGGCAGTGAAATGGCTGGCTTTTATAGAGGGAGGTGGCGTGTTTGGCATGGACTACCATAATGGTGGACAGACAGAACGACGGCTATCTGAAGAGACAGTCATAATGACCGGCGTAATGAAGGTTATCTGAGAGGTTTACCGTCATTATGAGCATTCGAAGGGACGGTTATTTATGGTGGGTAATCATGGGCTATTTTTCGTCCAGCATAGTCCCTAGTCAAAGTAGCCCTATTAAACACGGCTAAAACTCGGGAAGACCACCAATGATGGCTTTTGAACCGTTCCATCCGTTGGGATACCTGACAGTTTGTGGACGCAGCGGGGAGATGCGACGACACCTGCGGACTGCGATTTGAGGTGCACACGCATAGAGCGATCCGGATATGCCGCGAGGAGTCGTTCGGTCGCCGCGGCGCGGCTTGAGAGCTTGCGATGGAAATCGTCCGTGCTCGTTGGTCCGACCGAGGTCGACATGTTGAGGTGCACGCATAGAGCGATCCGGATATGCCGCGAGGAGCCGTTCGGTCGCCGCGATCGCGGCTTGAGAGCTTGCGATGGAAATCGTCCGTGCTCGTTGGTCCGACCGAGGTCGACATGTTGAGGTGCACGCATAGAGCGATCCGGATATGCCGCGAGGAGCTGTTCGGTCGCCGCGATCGCGGCTTGAGAGCTTGCGATGGAAATCGTCCGTGCTCGTTGGTCCGACCGAGGTCGACATGTTGAGGTGCACGCATAGAGCGATCCGGATATGCCGCGAGGAGGCTGTTCGGTCGCCGCGGCGCGGCTTGAGAGCTTGCGATGGAAATCGTCCGTGCTCGTTGGTCCGACCGAGGTCGACATGTTGAGGTGCACAAAGCATAGAGCGATCCGGATATGCCGCGAGGAGTCGTTCGGTCGCCGCGGCGCGGCTTGAGAGCTTGCGATGGAAATCGTCCGTGCTCGTTGGTCCGACCGAGGTCGACATGTTGAGTTTCGGGAGTTATCATTTTCTCGCGATCCCGGGCGAGATGGCGAAGTCATTTGTGTTGGCGAGAGCGAAAACTGTACAAGCGAGCTATTACAGGTGGCGTGCCACGTGGAGCAATATAAATGGGCTGCAGAACGCTGCGTATCATTAAATGTGGCGTCCTTTCAGTTCTGACAAGGTGACGTTTCGCCGCAGGACGTGACGGCTGGTGATGATGGCTTTTCGTTTTTTACGCAAACTTCAAATTTCAAAGCGTCGTGTCGGATTATGAAACTTTTCGCTTTCCCGCGTAAACCCGAACCGTTGGATGTAGATAATCACAGCCGCTGGCTGGTTGAATGCCTGTCTATTTAAGGGGGTGTTGCCCCTCTTTTTGCCACTTTTTCGAAAACCTCCTCCAAAATTCCCAGGCTGATCAAGCCAGAAATCAAGAGCATCCCGTGGTGATTCAGAACCAAGTTTCCAGAATTCTGAGGCTGAGGCTGTGTTCGAACTTCATCGGAGTGAGCCTTTTCAGCGATCGGAGCGATCATCCTTGTCTTCCCACTTTTCTGCCATCCAGATCATAAAGGTACCATCTTTATCCGATCTAACACTGGGTTTTTCTTTGTTGATCGTCTTTTTGGTGGTTGATTCTTGGCCTGTATAGATCATAAGTATGCTTTTTGTCCCGTAGATATTCGGATTTTTGAGGTTTTCTAACCGGTGATAGAATCCGTATGCCTAAACCCTTCTTTTGTGAATTTGAAGCCCTCAGGGATTAGGGTGCAATTTTCAATTTTTCCGTGTAGTATTTCTTTATGACCCCGTTGCCCCCGTGTCTTTGTTTGGCTTGCGCGGAAATGGGGGGGCGGTGTCGACCTGAACGAAGCGTTGATCCACCTCTCTTCATTTTGCAGCATGTCGCACAGTGGGGACGACAGCGACAAAGAGGAATTTAGTTATGGGGACGGCGGGGCCGAGGAAATGGCTGGCGGCGAGGTTTCATCTTCTCATTCTGACGAAGAGGACTCGCGTCCTGCGACTGGCGAGGCCCAAAGGCTACTTATAACGAGGGGCACTCAGCCGCTTTCTGAATCCTTGCAGCATTTAGCTCCCAGAGAGCGAATTCCTAAGACCGCCGGTGAAAGGATTCAGACGGCGTCCGCCCCAAAGCCGCAAAGGCGAAGGGGGACAGCCGTGGGGGCACCCAAACCTGCTAGCTCCGCCCCGCAGAGGGGGACAATCCAGATCAGCTTGGAGACTACGGAGTCTTTGGAAGAGGGTGGCAAGCTGAAGGCCATGCATCGCGCCGTCGATGTAGAATGGAGATCTTTGTTGACCGCGGCGCCTGATTTTAACACCGCTATCCGCGCCCGATACCGGCTTTCCGACGACTATCATTTTTGCCCGTGCATGGACAGCCGACAGTATGATTATACTTGTGGGCGCTCTACCAGGGACCAGTTGTATGTTCCTTTCGACAATTTCCTGGTGGGGTTCAGGCCCCCTTTCGATCCTTTTTTGGTGGAGGTGATGTATTTGCTGGAAGCCTTGCCGGCGGACTTTCACCCTAATGCTGTTAGGGCCCTGGCGGCGTTTATTGCGACGTGCCGCCTTAATGGAATTGAGCCCTCGTTGGGCCTGTTTAGGGAGTTCCATGATTTCGTCGGCACCCAAACTCCGGGTCAGGTGAGCGTGAGGGCGCGTGAGGGGAGGCCTCGCCCTTTTTACCCCGCCGACAACAAAATCTACAACTGGAGCCAAAGAGTGATGCGCGTGCAATCCAGGGTCGGATGGCCGTTCCCGCATTTTGGGAGTCGGGCTGCACGGGGACTAGACTCCAAGTGGCTCAAAGGCAGAGTGGTTCCTCTCGCAAGTCCTGAAGAAGTAGAGGCGATTGTGGCCTTGATAAGCTCTGCGGACAGATCTGCACAGGTCCGCATGATCAGCGTTCGGATGTTGACGAACGTAAAGCTGGGTAGCGCGAGGATGGCAGGGATCCCGGGCTGTTTGGAGTCGGGGATTTTGCCTGTCGTGAACATTCCCCCGCCATCTGTGGAGTTTAGTGATCCTGACTGGGTCGGCGAGTGCCACTTGGGTAGGAACTTTCCTACGCAATGCGAAGAGTGTGGCGGCGATTGGTCGAGCCGCCAGGGTAAAACCATTTTCTCTCTATTTTTGTTTTTGCTAACCCAAAAATACGCGAAGCCTGTGCGCGGGGTCGGGGCGGCGCTGGGCACAGTCCCCCTATTCCTTTTTTGACTTGTACATTTCTGATTGCTTCCTCTCTTTTTTTTTTCCAGAGATGCCGGCATCCGGTCTTCGCAGGAGCGCTAATGTTGCCGCTGCTAATGCCGCGAGGAAGACGCGGGAGGAAGCGTTGGCGAGGGTAGATCCCGTGATCATACCGACTGTTCATGTGGGGATCAATCGGGGAGTGACCGTTCTTCGCGGCGGGTACGAGCGTCCGAGGCGGGGACTTCTCGGTATTGCGATCGCCGGAGCGATTACGAGAAGATGTCCGCCCCCCCCGCCACCGAAGGCTCGAGCGCCGCCCGGTAGCGCCCGTAGAGTTTGAAGATGTTCTTGAAGACGTCCCCCTTTCCCGGAAAAGACCAAGAGTGGATGCGCCATCTGAGGTTGTCGACCTAGAGGGTCTTGACTCTTCCCCTCTCAACCTTGCACCTCTTTATGAATTCGTGCCGTAGGAACGCGCGCGGCAAGAAGCTTCGGCGAGCGCTGACATTCCTTTATATTTTGACGAGGCTTTCTGCGCCGATCAATCATCGCCTGTTAACTTTGATCCTTTTCCTTCTGTGCACTTTGGGGCCGCTGCATGGCCATTTCGTTTTATGACTTTGTTCTCTGCTTTGGTATTTTGAGTTGTTTTTGTTTTTGCTAACCCAAAAATACACAAGCCTGTGCGCGGGGTCGGGGCGGCGCTGGGCACAGTCCCCCTACTCTCCTTTTTTTTTTTTTTTTTTTTGCAAAAAGGAAGAAAAATATATACACAAGGAACAAAAACTTCCAAAAAACGAGAGGACTACATGTAATATCTCTTGAGGTTGTCGGCGTGCCAAGTATTCTCATATTCACGGCCATTCTGTCTTTGAGATAATATGTCCCCTTCTTTAGCTCGCGAGAGATCCGAAGGGGTCCCTCCCAATTCTTTGTCTAACTTTTTGGGTTTGCGGCCGGCGGCTTCACATTTAATTAATACGAAATCTCCCGCCTTGAAAAAATGGTGGCGTACCTTCTTATCGTGGTGTCGCTTAGCGGCCATCTTGAAGTTAGCCAAACGGGTCGCCGCTTGCGTCTTTTTCTTCGAGCATGTCGAGCTCAAACTCACGCGATCGTTCATTGGTGTCCTCGTTGAAATGCGACACTCGATGCTAGGTAGAGACATCTCCATGGTGTCATCGCCTCCGAACCATAAGTCAGGGAGAATGGGGTTTCTCCTGTGGTGGACTTTTTGGCGGTCCGGAGCGACCATAAGATCGCGGGCAGCTCATCTACCCACTTGCCTTTCTTTCCGCATAGAGTGCGTTTCAGGCCTCTGAGCACTTGTTTGTTTGCGTTCTCTGCCTGACCATTACTTTGAGGATAGCTGACCGAAGACGTCGCATGAATGACGCCATGCTCTTTACAAAACTCGTCGAATTCCGTTCGAACTCGTGGTCCATGGTCGACATGATGATGCGAGGTACCCCGAAACGAGTCCACACTTGATCCATTAAAAAATAGATGACCCGGGTGGTGGCAATCTCTCCGAGGGGCTTCGCCTCCGTCCATTTGGTGTAATAATCGTCGCTACTACTATGTATTCACATCCTCCGCGCCCTTTAGGCATTGGACCGACGAGGTCGATGCCCCACATTTCGAAAGGCCATGAAGCGGTGACGATGCTCGCTCTACGGAGGGTAACCCGGGTATATCTCGCGTACCTTTGACAGGGGTCGCATTCCCTAACGAATATATCCGCATCCCTCAACAAGGTAGGCCGTAGTATCCTGCGGTGATCGCCCTTTGTGCGAGGGTTCGACAGGCTGGATGCCCGCCGCACACTCCTTGATGAAGCTCATGGAGGATACCCTCTACTTGCTCCGGCCTGACGCAGCGGAGCAGAGGTTTGGAGAAAAAGCGCCTGTAAAGTATCCCATTTTGCATGACATATCTTGCTGCTCGGCGAGCCAAGGTTCTCGCCTCTATCTTGTCTGAAGGCAAAACTCCATGCTCAATATAATCCTTGACCTCATCGATCCAGCAGCGCGAGGAGGGTTGAATATCCATGACCTCGCATCCGTTGATGAAGGTTCCCCGAGGTATTCCAAAGGGATGTCAGGAGCGAGCGCCGCGTCAGCGTCGGATAACTTGGATAAATAGTCTGCCCTCAAATTCTGAGTGCGTGGTATATAAGAGAGCTCGCAATATCCGAACTGACGACGTAACTTCTGGACCAGGTCGATGTACTGCTGCAGTTTCGAACAATAAATCTTATAACCTCCATTCACTTGATTGACAACCACCGTGAGTCGCAAAAGACGTGTATGTTCTCAACTCTCATTGCGAGGGCGAGCTCAAGGCCTGCGATGACCGCTCATATTCGGCTTGGTTGTTTGACGCCGTGAAATCGAAGCGAAGCGCTTTCTCAATTTCTTCGGACGTTCCCGGCTCGAGCAAGACGATGCCGGCCCCGCAAGCTCTAATTCCACTAGCGCCGTCAACGAACAAGCGCCAACGGTGGCCGGGCCTCGTGGGGCCGCTAGGAGCCGGTTTGTCGGGCGAGTTGGTCGAAGGGGAAGTGGGTTGTGTTGTCGAGGGATCTCGGAAGCTTGCTTCAAGAATGAACTCGGCCGGGGCCCGTGCCTTGATTGCCCTTCGAGGCTCGTACTTGATGTCGAATTCGGTGAGCTCAATTGCCCATTTCCGGAGACGACCGGCGAGGTCCGGCTTATGTAAACCCGACGCGCGGACTATCCGATAGTACAATGATCGTATGTGATGAAAAATATGCACGGAGCTTTCTAGCTGCTATAACAAGAGAGTAAGCCAATTTCTCTGCATTAAAATATCGACCTTCCACAGGACTGAGAGCCTTCGAAACATAGTAAATGGGCTTTTGAACGGGCTTCTCAGGAGTCCCCTCTTCCTTTACAAGAGCTCGCGGCGACGGGCCCCCTATTCGAGGCCGCCAAATATAAATAAAGCCGGTCGCCTATGATAGGACTTACTAAAAGAGGCGGGCCGACCGGTATTGCTTGAGCTCTTCAAAGGCTTCGGTGCATTCTTCGGTCCATTCAAACCCCTTGCCGCCGCCTTTCAAAATTTTATAAAAAGGAAGGCACCGTCCGCCGATTTCGAAATGAAACGCCCCGGAGCGGTTATCCTTCCATTCAACCTCTCGAACCTCTTTCACGGTCGTGGGAGGTGCCATGTCCGAGAATGGCTCTGATTTTCTCAGGATTTGCTTCGATGCCGCGCTGTGTGACCATGAAGCCTAAGAATTTTCCAGCTTTAACCCCAAACGTGCATTTGACTGGGTTTAGCTTCATGTTGTTTTTTTCGTACGTTCGCGAAAGTTTCCCTCAAATCGCTATGAAGTCGCATCTCCGCCGGATTTGATGGCCATGTCATCTATGTAAGCTTCCATGTTGCGGCCGATTTGAGTGTGGAAGACCCGGTTGATCATCCTCTGGAATGTTGAACCCGCATTCTTCAGGCCGAAGGGCATCATTTTGTAATAATACATGCCGCCTCCAGCTCTGAAAGCAGTAAGTTGTCCTTTGTCCCCGGCCATACGGACCTGATGGTATCCAGAATAGGCGTCGACGAAACTGAGGATTTCAAAACCCGCTATCCGATCTACCATTCTGTCTATACGGGGTAGCTCATAGGGATCCTTGGGGCAGGCTTTGTTCAAGTCGGTGAAATCTACGCACATTCGCCACTTGCCGTTGTGCTTCAAAACCATAACGACGTTGGCTAGCCAAGTAGGATATTGTAGTTCTTCAATGATATCCGCCGCAAGTAGTTTGGCGATCTCAATTTTTACAGCCTCTTCCTTTGCGGTTGAAAATTGACGAGCCCGCCGCCGAATTGGCTTGAAGTGGGGATTCACGTTGAGACGGTGGAGTGCGACCTCGGGGTCGACGCCTCGCATGTCGGTGACCTCCCAAGCAAAGGCCTCCGGTGTTCTCTTTCAAGTACGTTGATCGGCGCGGACATATCGGCCTTGCCGAGGTGCGCCCCGACTTTGATCTTTTGGTCGGGGTATCTCTCATTGATGATTACCTCGACGAGCTCCCCCTCTGCTTCAATGCTTGGATCATCTCGTATCTGCAATGTGTCGCATACGATTTCCTTTTGTTGTTTCTTAAGCGGCGGAGGGCTGTTCGTGTCTTGTCCCCGCTCGATATGGGCTTCCAGCGCTCTTTTCTTAGCGCTCGCCTCTAACTCGGCCATGGACTCACCTATCCGGGGGTTGAGTCGTCCGGCGGTACTTGGGATCTCAGCTGTATCGATTATCGCTAGAGCTTCTCCCAATAGATTTATTGAATTCGTGATGGGGTTAGTCCCTGCTGGTGCGACGGGAGGTGTAGCATGAGCTTGTCCTAGCACACCTTGGACTTCGGGCTCCCGTGCCCTTTTCAACCCTGCCTTTGATTTTGCCAAGTGGTCAAGATAAGTCTGTGGTCGGCTAATCGCCTGGCCTATCTTGTCATTTTCTGTATAAAACTTGACCCTCTGATGCGGAATGGAAGACACCATCTGAAATTTGCGCATTGCAGGTATGCCCAGGATCATGTGGTAGCGAGCTGGCAGATCGACCACCAGAAATTCTATTTTTTCGATCCGGAAGGGCTCGAAGTCTCCGATGCGGACCTCCAGGTCAATCATTCCTTTAACTTTTACCTCATGGTTGGTAAAACCCTCTAGCGAGCCCAGGTACGGTTTCAGATTGGCCTCGGTGAAATTCAAACCTTTGAGGCAGTCAAGATAGATGATGTCTCTGGCGGCACCTGTATCCACCAGGACTCTGTTAACCCCGCACTTGCCGATCCCGATTTTGATTATGAGGGGCATCTCCATTGCTCCCGTAACAAAGCTAAGCTCGCTCTTTGTGAAAGTCAAGGCCTCTTCATCTGGCCGCAGAGTTCTAGGCCGCTCTCGTCCAAATTCTTTGATCGAGTTGATCCGTTCTTTTATCCCTTGTTGCTAGGCGGGCTTTCGTGGATGACATTAAGCTCGTGCTCATACCGGGCCGCGACGAGTCTCTCGGTTGGCACCGCCTGCCGATTTGAATCGATCTAACTTTCCCTCCCGGGCCATTTTGTCTAGGATTCTTATCGGGAAAAACAATCATCCGTGTTATGGCCGTGATAATTATGAAACTCACAGAATTTGCTTGTGTCCGCTTTACGAACGGTGTCTTCGCTACGATTGTCGCGGGGCTTCCGGATGTGTTCCGAAATTTCATTCAGGATTGCCGACGGTCGGGCATTCAGCGGAATGTAATCTTTTACGTCGAACTTTTGCGGCCTTTTGAAATCACGGTCGTCCGTCCTTTAGCCGGATTGACGGCCTCCTCCTTTCTTTGGGGGTCGGCCTCGAGTACTATTGGACGGGGCCGTGGGATCAGATTGAAGGCCCCGGTTTCTGGCGGGGATGACCTCGACGGTAGTAAACTTCCGGGCCTCGCTCCAACATGTCCCTCAAGTTGGTCGGAGCGTGCATCGTTAAGTGTGTCTTAAGTTCGCCGCCCACCGGTCCGATTAAGAATGCCATCATGACCGTGGGTTCGGGCTCGTCCCGTGTTTGATCGTAAACTTGGACGAATTTCTCGTAATACGACCGGGCGGACTCCCCAGGTGTCTCGCTTTATCAAAAACAGATCGGTTGTGGTCTTGCGAGGTCTATGCGCCGTCTTGAATTTCGTCGGGAACTTCGTCCGCATATCCTCCCCAAACTCGTTAACCGATCCGGGCGGCAATTTGCGAAGCCATGTAGAGGCTCTATCTTTCATGCAACCCACCATAGCCACGCACCGGAGCCGCGCTATGGCGCGTAGCGAGCATCATTTTGCTCTCGAACGAGGCTATCCATTCGTATGGGTCCGACTTACCCCGATAATCGTTATGTTGATGTTGGAGACTCGGCGTCGAGGAGGCTCGCTATGAGCGAGTCCGAAAGTGCATCCATAGCAGCGCTAGGTTCCTTATCCTCTTCTCGTTTGTTCTTTTTCATCTCCGTAACCATCGGCCTCGGATCTTCAAATCGCTGGTTGGTCTGGGCTCGAGGTGCGCCCTGAGAGTGGGCGTCGTCCTCGTCACTGCTGTGCCTTTCTGTTTCGGCCCGTGCTCTTCTTCTCAGGATAATGTTCCGGGGATTTTCACTGAGGGGACCCAGTCTCCGTCTGACGTTGCCTCGCGTTCCTTTATCTTCATCCCTCGGTGGTGATGGTAAAGCTCTACGTTTTCCCAGGCGGTCGTGCGCCGATATTCTAGTTTGGCTGTGTTCACCGTGCCGAGAGGAGGATACGCTTTCCCCTCGATGCTCGTGACGCTGAGCTCGCGTTGTTTCCCCCATGTTTGGCCCTTTCCACGGAGGGGCGATGACGTTAGGTCCGGCGTTCATGCCCCTACGGTTGGGGGAGGATCAATTGCTAGCGCGGGCTGGCCGGCGGAGATTAAGATCTCGTTGGCTGCCTTCATTTTCGCCGCGTATTCACCATAACTCTTCATTCTTGCCAGATCAGCCTCGCTAGGAACCAGCGGGGCGGGGGCCTCTTTGTCTGGGCCCTCGGTGTTAATCTGTTTTCGGGCGAGCTCTGCTTCTAACTGAGTGTTTTTCTTTCTTAACTCTAAGAACTCGCGGTAATCGACGGTTGTACGGGCGGGGTCACTCTCATGAGACCTCGTTGGGGCGATCTGCTTTTCTGCCGGGTTGGGTGTGACGGGGTTAGGCGAAGGGTTAGCCATGATGGGAGGTCTGATGCCAGTCTGGCAACAAGCTTTCCAAGGTAGCAAGTGAGATTATTGCCTCTGACACAAGCCCACTCTAGGATCCTTTTCAAAAGGTAGTTGATGTGACGTGATCTGCTGTCAGATTCTATGTACGCAACATCCGATGAACCTTTTACCCTCCTATAAGCAATCGATCCCAACACAGAGATGCTACAAGTCGAATTTTATGGCGTTCACACCGTCCCGATCAACATACAAATCGGAAAAACGCTAACCACAGCCGTTTCTTAGCGGTTCATATAAGATTATCCCAATAGTGGTGAATCTTCAAACGCAAGATTGGGATAGTCTACATAAACACATGAGCTATTTTTCAACGGGTTTGTGAAGACAAAGATAACCGATTTGATGATGATAACTGGAATAACAAACCTTTTATACAAGGGAGACGGAGATCGGTACAAGCTGAGCAACTATGGAGTCCACGAAGGTGTTGAATCCTTTGAAGAAAACGTTCCCGGTAACGGAGCCAATTGACGTGATCCGTTTCCGTCAGGTAGTTTGAAAGGAAGACTTGGACGTGGGATATCTGGCCTCTTCGTGGTGCTCCGATCAGTGAGGTTATCGCCGTCGGACGGTGGCGTTTATCGACGTCGGTGATGAGCCCGCGGTGGTAATATGAAATAAATATGAGAGAGAGAACAGTGCTGATAGAAATAAATGTGCAAAAGTTGTTCTATTTTTCTCCTTTTTCATTAATGTCACAGTGGGGGTATTTATAGGGAAAGGATAAAGCCGTAAAAGACTATTCGTGCTAGCGGCGCCGATGCCCGACGGATGGCGTTGGCCTCGCATTCTATCTAAGCTTATGAACTTTCCATTAACCGATATTCTCATAGGAATGGGCCCGCGGTCGCGGGGCGGCCCCCTTATGCTTATGAGGATGGCGGGATGGCCATCAAGTTGGCGACGTCGCGCGCTTATGCTCAGGGAAAGAGTTTGACTTATGTCCTCAGACGAGTTGACCGGGGATAATGGGACCGTGTCAGGTTCCGTATCATCATATGGCATGCCTTGCACGTCGTAAATTGGCAACTTTCCTGTATTGTTTGTTGATTAAGTAGAAAAATATGCTGACAGCTTATGCCAAAAATCTCCTTGAAAAACCAACATTAAAGAGCATGCATCTTGCCCTCTCCAGAACTATTTTATTCAGCCTCTCAACTACCTCATTCTGCTGAGGAATATTCCTAAGTGTATGATGTCTAGCAATGCCTCCATTCATGCAGAATTCATCAAACACTAACCAACAAAATTCTACAACGTTATATGTTCAAAGTCTCTTGATCTTCTTGCAAGTTTGATTCTCCACTAGAGCCTTCCACTGCTTGAAAATACTAAATGCATCACTTTTGTGTTTCATCATCACTACCCAAGTCATCATTGAATAGTCATCTATAAAGGACACAAAATATCTGTGACCACCAAAAGATTCCACCTTTGAGTGCCATTATAAATCAGAATGGATATAATCAAGAGATACCTTTGTGCTGTGTATGCCTGATGAGAACTTGCTTCTATGTAGCTTCTCAAACACACAGTGCTCACAAAAGTCAGGAATCTTGACCTTATACCCCCCAAGAAGACCTACTGAAGAAACAACATGCATTCCTCTTTCACCCGTGTGACCCAGTCTCACATGCCACAACTTGGTCTGCTGTGACTCGTGAATTTCTTAGGATGCTACAACAGCAGAGCCAGATACAATAGAGGCTTGAAATATTTACAAGGTTCCCTTTTTGATACGCCTGAGCACCACAGTTGAATCTCTGTAGACTTTCAGCATTCCACCTTCACCCTTGAAATTGAACCTTTTGTTGTCCAGTAGACTAAGAGATATCAAATTCTTGATCACCTGTGGAACATGTCTATCATCTTTCAGTGTGAAGATTCTATCATCCTCTATCCTCATCTGAACTGAGCCAATTTCCACCATCTTGCAAACCTTGTTGTTGGCCATAGAAATATGTCCAACATCTATCTGCTCATAAGTTGAGACCCACTTTCGGTGTGGAAAAATATGATGAGATGCTCCATAATCTAAGATCCACACATGAACATGATGTTTTGAGTCCCTAGCTACTAAAACTATATCATCATCAATGTGCTCAGCTGCCACCATAGGAAGAGCAGAGTGGTTATAGGAAGGAGGCCTTGGTTTTCATTCCATTTATGTCCTATATACATGCCTTTACTCTTAAGATGTGGGTTAAGCTTGTGCACCGGGTGGGCATTTGGGCAGAATATCCTTTGAGCCTTATATGCTTTTTTGAAAGTCCTAGAATCCTTAGATCTTCCTAAAAGTATCCTTAGAGCCTTAATATATATACTAGTGAACGTGAGCCGTGCAAGGCACGGCGGGCCCAACATAAATCGTTTCCAACGATAATATCAAAGAATAGATCCCCAACATGAAATAAATCACGTAAGCTTAAACCGTAACAAATTCAAGGCATAAGACAAAGAGAGCAACTGAAATATATCACATTCTCTGCAAGAGTTAGCTCTTTCTTAGAGACGTGAAGATTGTGAATCACTTCTATTGCAGCCCTATCAGAAGTTTCCACCTACAAAATAAACCACAATATGATGTATCGGAAAACAATGTCATAAAGTCGATCCCTTTAGCTTCGACTTTACGTAATGAAACATTATAGAAAAACAATAAGCGGACCATAACTACACGGTCAAATCAACCGGGACGCCTTAGCTTCCAGATTATTAATATGCTTTAAAATGTGTTTCACTCATTTTCTATACGATCTAAAAGATATAAAAAGTGATTTGGTATTCCAACGTCAATTTTAGTGACGTTCGTACTGCAAACGGCCATCGGTTCCACCGACGTTATGTTTTTCAAATAATAAAAACACTTAATGTGGTGTCCACGTGGTCACATGTGGGCACACATTATTGGCGCAGATATTTGCTTGCCCTTATTTTTTTGTGGTTGTATTTTATAGCTAAACTTGACTAATCTTCCATCGTACACTATACAGTAGAACTTCAAATCCGTCGGTTTTTTTTCTTTCCCTTTTCTGCACAAACTACTAACGGTACACGTTTGATAAAAAAAAGTACATGGTTTTATTCGATTGTTGTACCGAAATCGAATCGAAATTTTTTGGTTGATTGAACTTCAACCTGAAACCGCACTGTCTGTTGGAGGTAATAAAAATGATAGGTTTTTGTCTAGAAGGACAAACTAATATATGTATTTATTAGGCTACAAGGAAATGGATTATTAATAGGACAAAACCTAATTAAACTTACCAAAATACCCTTTTTATAATTTAACCTAATTAGCCTCCTTCTACCGCCACTCTCAGCCGGCAACACTATGTTGCATCCGCACCTCCTTCTTGCCGTCAACACTATTCTGCTCGGATCTATCATCCTTTCCGGTGACGCCCACAATCCTCTTCATATGTTGTTTCCGGCATACAATTCCCGTCAAGAAACCTCCTGTGATAGCACTTCCTCATGCCTCCGGCAGCTCCTCCGGTAATAGCAATTCTGACAGTATCCGTGAATCGATTTGAAAACAGCCGGTGACCGGAGAGAATAACCGCCAAACACCGGATCCTCTAGAATCGTCGGAACCATTAATTACCATCTCCTCCTATCGAAACAACGAACTGCTACCTTGCTTCTTGCTATTTCGGCTTGAACCACTGCTCCGCCCACTGTTTTTTTTTTTTTTTTTTTTGTTTAATTTTTTTGAAAAAAGTTTAGGGTTTAGGGTTGTTACTATTAATTTTGTAACGTTACTACATTTTTTTATGTACTTTATCTATTTTATGGGCTGTAACATCCCGACTTTTCAGAAAAGGGTAAAAGAGTCTTTTAACAAATTCAGGTTTTTCGGGTTATTTAATTAAACGATTTGAAGTATATTTATATATATGTATATATATTCGAAACCTAAATTTAAAAGAACTTTTGGGGTTATGTGATATTCCGATTTTCGGGAAAGGGCAGACGTGTCTTTTTGCGAAAACGAAATATTAGGTTCGGTTTCCTTCTTCTATTCGGAGTTATATTTTTGGACGTTTTATATATATATTTCGAGTCTTATATCTATAATTAAAAGGAAAATCAGTTTTTTTGTTTTAAAGCAAGGGTAATTAGGGACTTTTCAGAAAAGGGTAAAAGAGTCTTTTAACAAATTCAGGTTTTTCGGGTTATTTAATTAAACGATTTGAAGTATATTTATATATATGTATATATATTCGAAACCTAAATTTAAAAGAACTTTTGGGGTTATGTGATATTCCGATTTTCGGGAAAGGAGACGTGTCTTTTTGCGAAAACGAAATATTAGGTTCGGTTTCCTTCTTCTATTCGGAGTTATATTTTTGGACGTTTTATATATATATTTCGAGTCTTATATCTATAATTAAAAGGAAAATCAGTTTTTTTGTTTTAAAGCAAGGGTAATTAGGGGAAAAAGGGTTTAAGGAGGAGTTAGGTTGTAAAAAGGAGTTTATCACTAATTACTCCCTTCTTCGGTTTCGGCCCCTCCCCATTACCTATTGTGCGACTTTGTGAGAAAGAAAAAGAGAGCCAAGAGTTTTTCACAATTCCAAGAGAAAGAAAGAGTTGGTCGTTTTTAGAGCAAGAGCAAGTTTTGGAACCGTTGTGGATCAAGCATCGTTTGGTATTCGTTGAGTGGCATAGCAGCGGGCTTTTGCTTTGAGTTTTGATCGGCTTTTCTCGGGCTGCATTAGGTAAGAAAAGCTATTCCTATGATTTCAATTCTTAGTTGTAAGGATTAGATCTTTTCTCAAGAAGTTTTGGTGTTAGAGGGATGAGGGTTGCATTGGTTAATGTCTATAGAGTATATGGTGTCTTTTGATGAAGATTTTACGTGCTACTTGTGTTAATTTTCGTTGTTTTGGTTGAAATACGATCCGGAAATCGCATGGTGATGATATTAGGGTTTTGGTCGAATCCGGGTGGACGGGCGTCCGGTTATATCTAGACGGGCGTACGCTTAGGTTGTGTCTCGGACGGGCGTCCGGCTTAACCGGACGGGCGTCCGAAGTGCTATTTTTACATTCGGGATTGAAAGCGTGTTAGGTGGACGGGCGTCGGGTATAGTGGACGGGCGTCCGGCTTTGGACGGGCGTTCGGTAAGATTCCGACGGGCGTCCGGGGGCTTAAACGGGCGTCTAGCTTGTTTTGTCCTTCTTTCTTTGTGGGTTGTTGTTCGGCCTTATAAACATGATTTATCTTTATGAAACCTTTATATATGATATGTTAATATGGTATAAACATAGACAAGCCCGAATTGAGCTTCGATTCGTTCGGTTAAAACACCGAATGTACTCTTAAAGGGAGTTGAAGTTCGGATCCGTCGGAAGAGCATGATAGGCTTGTGCTTTGATGAATTAAGATTCATCAATGTCTGTGTATGTGCTAGGACTGGTCCGTGTCTAGTGGTCTAGGAAGAGAGTAGTATGGGTGAGGGAGATTATTTGAAAACACTTAGGCTGGCTAGTTAATAACTTAATAAACTACGTATGTGACTAGTAAAAGATTAAACAACATGTCTCTCTTGGCTAGGCACCAGGCTAAATCGCGATGCATGTGCTACCTCTGAAGGTGGAAGAACTTCGTAGGTCAAAAAGACCCTAAGTACGGAGGGACTCTCGCCGAGGTGTGCGTGCCATCGGAGTCTACCTTTTCTAGACTTCGTGGGTATTGGTGTGATCCACTAATATGTTGCAAAAGAGTGTCCCCAAGGTAGAAGAACTCGTAGGTCAAAGACCCTAAGTACGAGAGGGACTCTCTTTGAAGTGGATGCGCGTAGTGCCCTTGAGTGCGGTTGTAACATAGATAGGTTAAGTTAGAAACGAGTTAGTCACAACATGTTGATGAGCATGAAGTGAACCCTAGATTGAGTCGGTCTCACTTAAATAACTAACTAAATAATTATCTTTTCTTTATAAACTATAGTTGATATCATAGCTTCTCTTTCTTGCTAAGTACGTTTTACTTACCTCGAATGCATATGTTTTTCTATGTGTTTGGGGGTGAGAAGACGAACGGGTTGATCGAGTTAGCCTTGAGCTCATCGAGGAGTTCAATGACGTTTTGATGGCGTTGAAGTCACTCTGATGTTTTCCTTCACTTTCCTTTTAAAGGTTGTACGGTTTATCTTGTAGATTCTCTTATAAGCTTGTTGTACTTTTATTTCAAGTTTGTAAGACTAGCTTTGTATCTTCTCTTTGGGACATCGTACGTTGTAAGCTTGTTACCGTTGTTGTAAGCTTTTCCTTTTTACCCCTAGACGGTTTGTTTTCTATTCTAGTAGCATTTATGGTTTTTACCCGAGTCTTTTGGACTTCCGTTGCTTTATTTTTGATACGACGACGTAGAGGCTGGCGTATAATTTTAGATTTATTTAACGTTATACGCGCCGAACGTTCTCTTCCGGATAAGGGCTCGGTATCTGGGAGCGGGGCGTTACAGTTGGTATCAGAGAGAAGCGTTCCCTGATTTTCTAGGCTTCCTTTTCTTAAGATAAGACCTTTAAGACTGCTTAGTAACCATTCTGACTTCTTTGATCTTTCGAATGGCGAGAATTCGTAGAAGTTTCTTTGCTGACCTAAACTTTTGTTTTAAGATAAGGTATCTTAGATCTTTTAGAACCTTTCTGACCTCTTTTGTTCTTGGTGGTAAATCGTAAAACTAAGAATCTTTAGACCTTGGTTAAGTTTCACTAGGACCGGGTGAAGAGTCTTCGAGGCAAAGGTTAGTTTGAGTTCTAGGCTCACATCCTTTATGTGATGCCCTCTAGTTTGTACTTTCTAGGATCTTCAGCAGAACCCTTCTCTTCTTTTGGAGCTTCTAGACTTTTCCTCTTTTGCTCTTTTCTTGGAGGATTTAAAGTTTTCTTATTGCGACATTTTGATTTAATCATTTCTTTTATTTTATATTTTAGTGTTATGCAAAACGAGTAACCGATTTTGTTCACGTTTCTATGTCTTTAATATCACTTCTGAGGTTTCAAAAAAATTCTGTAAATTTGCAGTCACTTAGAAGATTGTCTTATCTACATTTTCTATTTTGGCATCAACTTAGTTTTCAATATGGATTGTTCATAAATTGTTTAACAAGGAGGAGTACTCCGTTCAGAAAATTCTGCAGCGGTACTCTTACTTATGAGTCTGTTTTGAATAAGCTAAACATCTTCAAATGACTTGAATTTTTGATATGTTGTAGAAAACTCTCTGATCTGCAATTTTTGTTTTGGAGTCAAGTGCTAATTCTTTCTAGTTTGAGTTAAATCTGCAAAATAATGCAGATTATAAATTTCTGAAAGTTTTGGCAGCTTGCAGCAGTTGACGAAAATAATTATTTTTAACCAACTTATGCTTTTCCATAAATTCTGAATTTTGTGTAGCATATGTAAAGCTTGTATACCTACAAAATTTCTTTTACATCATGTTCAAAATTATTTTGGTTTGTTTTGTGCAAGTCAATCATTTCATGGTTGACGTACGCACTTAAACTTTTAAAATTATTTAAGTACTTGTTCATGAAAGGCCATACAACATTCTTTCACCTTGGAAGTTTAGGTGTGGGGTAGTATGTGTTGGGAAGGCTTGAAGAATAAGACCTTAACTTACTTGTTATCCAAATAAGAAGTTTAGTGAGTAAATATTAAGTGTTGTAGATTTAATACCCTTTTGTGACAAGAAACAAGTACGTGGTGACTTTCCAAACCAGTGTTTTCTTTAACGAGGTGCTTTCTATAATCATTTAGATTTATACTTAGTTACCTCTAATTCCAAATGTTTCCCTTTGCATACTATTTATAACCAATGTGCTAGCTAGATCATCCATTTAAAACTTTTTGAACTCGGTAAAAATTCTTTCATTGTGAAGTTTTATTTTCCAAGTGTGCACATACTTTGATGTATTTTTTTTTATGAAGATGTTTTCATAGTGTCAAATAATTGATTTAAGGAAATGATTTTCTCATCCTTCGAGCCATTTTGAATTGTGTTGCATATCATTTCATTGCATCATGTTTAACGATTCGGGTCAATACACCTTGGTTCCTTCAATGCATTCCCTACAAGATGTTTTAGTGCAGAAAATCTTTTGTTTAAAGACTCAACTCTTTTATTAGAATTTTTTTATATACCTTTCCGATAACCGGTTGAAAGATCAAACTTTCTCAAGACGTCCATTTTAATTACATATCCTTTTTGTCTTCCGGTAAGAATACATGAACATCCATTTCTTACCAAAGTGTCATTTAATAGCTCCGGACTACTTTTAGAAAATTATAAATGTACATATGTTCAAAAGTTCTATCGATAATTACTTTCAAGGTACTACATCTTTTACTCCCTTATGAAATTCTTGTTTTTGAATAAGCGAGTAGTTGAACCTCCTTTACAACTCATGCACGTCTTTAAAGCTACCTTTGATAAAGGATTTTAGCATGCAACTTATTTTGTTAAGAGTTTCCTCGACAAAAAAAAAAAAATTTACTACGGGTGTTAAGTTTGTTTTGTTTTATTCTAAACCTTCTTTCTTCAAATTGGAAGAAATGACTTTCTGATTTTTATTTTAAAAACAAAGGGTTGTCCTTATCCTTTGAACACTTTCACCTTCGATTCAAAACCTTTTAACAATATCACAATAGTCCTTATTGTGTTAATCTTTGAACGACACAAAAACATGCATTATTCGAAACTCATGTGTTTTCTTTACTCAGTCGTTACTTATAATTTCTTCACGAAGCACTTCTCCGGTTTACCTTTATCTTTGAACCTTTGGAGAAGATGTTTCCCCGCTTTCAAAAAAAAACATCTTAACTGCAACGGTTGTTGAAAGAAATAGAATATGCACTTCCTGAATTCTTTTGCTTTCTTTTCCACGTTATCATTCATGACCCCTTTCGCAGCATTTCACCAATTTACTTGGACCTTCAGCATGAAATCTTTCGAGAGAATATTATTCGTCTTCAAATTTTTCTATATATATTCTATATATGTATATGTACATATTTGAATAATATTTGAAACTTCTTCTACTTCTAGACCTTTCTATTGAACTCTTTATAATAACAAGTTTGTCTTTCTTTTGCATTCATTCATACCAATTACTTCAAGAGAAAGGAAAAGGTTTCAATCTGGATTTTGTAGAATGACCTCGATTTGTGATAAATGTCTTAGTCAGAGTACTTTGGTTTTTTAGTGACTTATCACAAGTACCCTCATATAGACAAATTTTATACATCATCCATTTTGCATTATCTAAACAAATGTTTTATTATATGCATGTGAACCAAGTTCAATCCGTCTTCATCTTGTGTTACACATCTCAAGATTTTCCTAATTGCTATTTCCCTTAGTAGTTTCAAATTTTCGAAAATATTTGCATAACCATTCTTACCTTTCTTACGGAATCAAAGTGAGGACAAGTTTAAAACTTTGTTCCTATAGATGTGTCGTTTAAAAATAAACTCTTTCACAACTCCAATATTCGTTGGACTATAAAATTATGGTTCTTTGATAAACTCACCGCCGAAAGTCGTTTTCTTGTCTATAGGAAAGCCTTATAAGGTTAGGTTGGTAGAAGATGTTTATATGGTTACCTTTTGGGAGACTAGTAAAGATTGAAGTTTGCCTATGGTTTGGGTGTGTTATAGATGGTTTAGTCTTTGAATTGATAACAAGGCGGAATTGAAGTTCTTTAAGTTTATAGTTAGTTTCTTGAGGGTAAGGCGAATGTATAGATCAGAGTAACTTTTGTTTAAGTCTGGAAACTTCTGTAAGGGTGACGAATGGACAAAGAACCTAGAAGAATACTACTTGTTAATTAGTGGGTTGGCATTTGACTTTTGGGACAAAGTGTTATAAGAGGAGCTTAAGAAGTTGGGTCAGAAGAGTTGAGTATAAGGTAGATGTTTTGTGTGTGAATAAGATAGAGTGGTGCTTGGGTCGAAGTACTAGATTAGTGTGATGGACGCGCGAAGACTTGATGACGAGAATACTAAGGTTTAATCGGTTGGAGATAACATTGATTTGTTTTTGGAAGTGAACTAGAAGGTAGGCAAACGGGTACCTAAGTTGAGAGTGGTGTTGGTTACGGCAAGTTTCGAGGACGAAACTTCTTTAAGGGGGAAGAATGTAACATCCCGACTTTTCGAGAAAAGGGTAAAAGAGTCTTTTAACAAATTCGGGTTTTTCGGGTTATTTAATTAAACGATTTGAAGTATATTTATATATATGTATATATATTCGAAACCTAAATTTAAAAGAACTTTTGGGGTTATGTGATATTCCGATTTTCGGGAAAGGGCGAGACGTGTCTTTTTGCGAAAACGAAATATTAGGTTCGGTTTCCTTCTTCTATTCGGAGTTATATTTTTGGACGTTTTATATATATATTTCGAGTCTTATATCTATAATTAAAAGGAAAATCAGTTTTTTTGTTTTAAAGCAAGGGTAATTAGGGGAAAAAGGGTTTAAGGAGGAGTTAGGTTGTAAAAAGGAGTTTATCACTAATTACTCCCTTCTTCGATTTCGGCCCCTCCCCATTACCTATTGTGCGACTTTGTGAGAAAGAAAAAGAGAGCCAAGAGTTTTTCACAATTCCAAGAGAAAGAGTTGGTCGTTTTTAGAGCAAGAGCAAGTTTTGGAACCGTTGTGGATCAAGCATCGTTTGGTATTCGTTGAGTGGCATAGCGACAGGCTTTTCTTTGAGTTTTGATCGGCTTTTCGGGCTGCATTAGGTAAGAAAAGCTATTCCTATGATTTCAATTCTTAGTTGTAAGGATTAGATCTTTTCTCAAGAAGTTTTGGTGTTAGAGGGATGAGGGTTGCATTGGTTAATGTCTATAGAGTATATGGTGTCTTTTGATGAAGATTTTTTGTGCTTACTGTGTTAATTTGCTGCTGTTTTGGTTGAAATACGATCTGGAAATCGCATGGTGATGATATTAGGGTTTTGGTCGAATCCAGGTGGACGGGCGTCCGTTATCCGGACGGGCGTCGCGCTTAGGTTGTGTCTCGGACGGGCGTCCGGCTTAACCGGACGGGCGTCCGAAGTGCTATTTTTACATTCGGGATTGAAAGCGTGTGTTAGGTGGACGGGCGTCGGGTATAGTGGACGGGCGTCCCGGCTTTGGACGGGCGTTCGGTAAGATTCCGACGGGCGTCCGGGGGCTTAAACGGGCGTCTAGCTTGTTTTGTCCTTCTTTCTTTGTGGGTTGTTGTTCGGCCTTATAAACATGATTTATCTTTATGAAACCTTTATATATGATATGTTAATATGGTATAAACATAGACAAGCCTGAATTGAGCTTCTGATTCGTTCAGTTAAAACACCGAATGTACTCTTAAAGGGAGTTGAAGTTCGGATCCGTCGGAAGAGCATGATAGGCTTGTGCTTTGATGAATTAAGATTCATCAATGTACGTGTATGTGCTAGGGCGGTCCGTGTCTAGTGGTCTAGGAAGAGAGTAGTATGGGTGAGGGAGATTATTTGAAAACACTTAGGCTGGCTAGTTAATAACTTAATAAACTACGTATGTGACTAGTAAAAGATTAAACAACATGTCTCTCTTGGCTAGGCACCGGGCTAAATCGCGATGCATGTGCTACCTCGAAGGTGGAAGAACTTCGTAGGTCAAAAAGACCCTAAGTACGGAGGGACTCGCCGAGGTGTGCGTGCCATCGGAGTCTACCTTTTCTAGACTTCGTGGGTATTGGTGTGATCCACTAATATGTTGCAAAAGAGTGTCCCCAAGGTAGAAGAACTACGTAGGTCAAAGACCCTAAGTACGGAGGACTCTGTTTGAAGTGGATGCGCGTAGTGCCCTTGAGTGCGGTTGTAACATAGATAGGTTAAGTTAGAAACGAGTTAGTCACAACATGTTGATGAGCATGAAGTGAACCCTAGATTGAGTCGGTCTCACTTAAATAACTAACTAAATAATTATCTTTTCTTTATAAACTATAGTTGATATCATAGCTTCTCTTTCTTGCTAAGTACGTTTTACTTACCTCGAATGCATATGTTTTTCTATGTGTTTGGGGGTGAGAAGACGAACGGGTTGATCGGAGTTAGCCTTGAGCTCATCGAGGAGTTCAATGACGTTTTGATGGCGTTGAAGTCACTCTGATGTTTTCCTTCACTTTCCTTTTAAAGGTTGTACGGTTTATCTTGTAGATTCTCTTATAAGCTTGTTGTACTTTTATTTCAAGTTTGTAAGACTAGCTTTGTATCTTCTCTTTGGGACATCGTACGTTGTAAGCTTGTTACCGTTGTTGTAAGCTTTTCCTTTTTACCCCTAGACGGTTTGTTTTCTATTCTAGTAGCATTTATGGTTTTTACCCGAGTCTTTTGGACTTCCGTTGCTTTATTTTTGATACGACGACGTAGAGGCTGGCGTATAATTTTAGATTTATTTAACGTTATACGCGCCGAACGTTCTCTTCCGGATAAGGGCTCGGTATCTGGGAGCGGGGCGTTACATGGGCTGTTACTACTTGTTAATGGCCGTTACTACATTTTACGGGCTGTTACTACTTCTTTTTAGGCTGTTACTACTTCTTTTTAGGCTGTTACTACTTGTTTATTGGCTGTTACTACTTTTTCATTGGATGTTACGACATTTTATATGCTGTTACTACTAGTTTCTTGGATGTTACTATTTGTTTTTTGGCTGTTACTACACTTTATCTAGTGTATGTTACTACGTGTTTAATGTGTAAAAGGGTATTTTTATCCATTTATTATGAATTTGTCATTTTTAATCACATAACATGTAGTAATGTCCTTCTGGACCCATTTATGATTTTTTTTGTCCTTTTGGCCCCTTCCCCCTAAAAATAAACCATTTGAAATATACACTTTGGTTCGGTTTATGTAACGGAGAATCGAACAAAAAAATTCGGTTTCTATATAACGCTAACCGCAGAAAAAAAAATAAAAATTGTGCCACGTGTCAGCTAATGAGCTAGGTTGCCACGTGGCGGTGTGGAAAGCAACCTCTTTAGCACTTTATAGATATAAGAAGAGAAGATAAGATATATATATATATATATATATATATATATATATATATATATATATATTTTTTTTTTTTTATTTTTTTTTTTTTTTATGCCAGGAAAGGAACTTCGTGTTGTTGTTGTTGTTTTTAATAAATTTTATTTGGGCAATGAGAAATGATAAGAAATAAAAGGTGTAAATTAACAAGCTTCAAGACAGATCATATCATTACAGACATACTTCAACTTACATTTGGGAATACATAAATTTTTTTCTTTACATCGAAATAGAGATACACAAATGCATACACATTTTCTACGGTTTCCAGGCATTTCCTCCAAGATCAATTCACCCTGAAAAGAAAAGGTGCACGAATAGTACTCAGTTGATGAAAAATAAGGATGGTATCATGCAAAAATCAATGGAGAAAAAAATGGCAGTATAGTATCTCTATTAATTGGAGTAGAAATCATTTTTAAGAATCTTTTAATAAAATTGATTCATTTATATTTAAATACAAGTAGTGTTGATCTTTAGATAGATACAGGTATATATAAGGGATAAAATGTATGATACGCTCGAAAGAATCAATGTTGCGAGAAATCTTAAAGGGGACATTGGCGCCACAGAGCTTTGGAAGACCTGCAGCTCTTTGAAGCTGAACGAATCACCGCATGGCATCGATATGACTTAAGGGAACGCAAAGGCGGGTGCTGTTGTTTGGCGATCATTTTTAGTCTTGGGCGTGATTTCACCAATGTTTTTAAACCACTACAAGAATCCGCGAGGACCTGTCCACCTCCCGATAAATAGCTCAAGCATGGAAGAAGATCGTTATTAACGTCATCACAGGTGATAGCGTCGACCCGGCTGGCCATGGGAGAAATCAACATCATGGACACGAAAGCAACAGCAAGAAGAACCCCATATGTTTTTGAATTCGACATTGCTATACCAACTTGGAATGAAGCGGCCCGGGAATGAAGCTTAATAATATATATATCCTTATTGAATGAACAATTATGTATAACTGGAACTTGGAGAAACATATATGATGGATGTTGATATATATAGAGGCAAAAACAAAGGTTATTATTTTGGCCTCATCATATTTTCTATATGAACATTTTCACAATAAAATTTGATGCTTTCATTAGACTTCTACTTTGGTTGGATTTAGATTGGAATGTTGGACTCACCCGTGAGCTGGAGTATATGCTTTTTCCTGGTGTAACACAAATTAAATGATTTTAAAAGGGAAAAATCCTAAAAAGGTGTCCATTTATTCCTTTCTTAACACAATAATTTGAAATTTCAATATACACAAAATAACACCGTGTCTTATTTTTAAGGCTTTGGATTTTAAGTTGGCAGGCGGTGGGAAATAAGGTTGAAAATAGTAATGTGGCGGTTGTTTTTAGGCATTTATTTCTTTCCTAACACAATAATTTGAAATTTCAATACCGAGAAAATAACACAAAGTCTTATTTTTTAGGCATTGGATTATAATTTGGCGGGCAGTGGGAAATAAGGTTGAGCACAGTGACGTCGGAGCGTATTGGGAAAAACAAACAGGGAAGCGAAAAAAATAGAGATGAACTCACAAGCAGGGTTTCAGAAAGTGCTCTGAGGGGCAAAATTTTGCATATTATTCAAGTCTGAGTAAAATCATCCCACAAGCCGGGATTTTATAGCTACCCGAATACAATACTTGCCAAAAATAGAAAAATTACAAAATTATTGCGAAAATAAATCAGAGCAGAAATCAAGATACTGAAATCACAGACTTTCCTAAACGAACGGATCCGAAATCGGATCTTTATTGAATGCGCAATTAAATTATCAAAAACGTGAAAAACGCTCTAAAAATCTTCGCCGCCCAAAATGGAAGGGAAAACATCTGATATTGACCTCGACCATGTCGTCGGCGTCGGAAAGAGCTTTCCGAAATGGGGTCCTACGCGCGAAACGGACACCAGAGACGAAAGTTACTGCCAAAATAATATCACAAGTCCGAGCGCTCCTTTTTGTCCATGTAGTCGATTGCAATTAACGTGGAATCCGATAGCTCCGCATCAGATGTGCCCACATCATTCTCCCCGGGTTCAAAAGAACTCGCCCACGAGTTCACATCATCTACACCAAAATCAAGGACATAGGGACTCAAATGTTTGACATTGATCACGTCAGCAGTCTTCAAATTGCTCGGAAGACGTAAGCGATATGCATTATCATTGATTTTTTGCAACACTTCACAAGGCCCAATCTTGCGCTCCTTCAACTTATTGTACGATTCTACAGGAAATCTGTTCGTTAGAATTGCCCAAACATAGTCGCCCACGTTAAACACCACCCGACGGTGATGGCGATCAACTTGTGCCTTGTACCCAGAATTGCTAGCTTCAATTTCCCGACTAACTTGCTCATGAATGCCATGCAAATGAGCATCCATATCTTCCGCCTTAGGATGCAACTAGCCAACGCACGGTATTGAGCCAAGTCCAAAACACCACACAGGTTCTTTCCATAAACAACTTCAAATGGAGTCATACCAGTAGTTATGCTCTGTGAACGGTTGTAGGCAAACTCAGCTTGCGGGAGGGCTAAGTTCCACTACTTTGGCTCTGAGCCTGCTAAACTGCGTAAAAGGATTCCAAGACTACGATTGAGAACTTCAGTCTGCCCGTCCGTCCGCGGGTGATATGCACTGCTAAAGTTCAGCTTCGACCCCAACTTGTCCCACAAACTCCTCCAAAAATTACTAACAAACTTAGTGTCCCGATCAGAAGTGATGGAACGAGGAACACCATGAAGACTGACAATCTCTTTGAAGTAAATGTAAGCAATACGAACATCATCCATTGTCTTTTTACAATGGATAAAATGAGCCATCTTCGAGAACCTGTCAACAACAACAAAAACATAATCGCTTGCCTGCTGAGTACGTGGTAAGCCCAAAACAAAGTCCATAGTGACATCATGCCATGGGGCTTCTGGAACAGGTAATGGCGTATACAACCCAGCATTAGTAAGTACGCCCCTGGATCTCAGGCAAATATGACAACGCTCTATCCACTTGGCCACATCACTAGCCAATTTCGGCCAATAGTAATTCCCAGCAATCAACGCCAACGTCTTATCTCTCCCAAAGTTAACTTCATTGTGAAGTTCACTAAGAGTTTTCTACCAGACAGAACAATCTGGATCACATAGTTGCAAACCACGGAAAAGATAACCATCTTGTAAAACATAATCAGAACGCTGACCTTCTTTTACCTCCTAGATGATCTTACCGAAAAACGCAGGGAATAAAACAAGAAAAGAAAACCATAAAAACAGAGAAATCTCTGAAATATTTTGTATTATGAAATTCAACTCCGTGACTAAGTCCACAAGCCTGATTTATATAGCCGAATAAAATAAATGTTACATAATATAAAATAAACAACGATTTATTTCCCAACATATATATATATATATATATATTTTTTTTTTCTGAGACGAAATACCTAAATCTCCCAACATTAATCAGGCGGAAATCAAGCCCCCTGATTATACCATGTGCTAAAAAATAAAAATAAAATATTTATTTATTTATTTTACTAATTAAAATTAAAACATTTCCATAAATAACATAAATCAAAATAAGTATGGGTTCTCCTGCATCAGTCTCCCCGTGTTGGCGAGAAATTGTCCTCAAGTTCATGTGCATCTTCCACGATCAAATGGTTGACCAATCAATATTTTTCACTCATCGGTTTGCGGATGCATCAACTTTATGCCCGTAACGAATTGAGTAGCTAATAGAAAGCACAAAGAGTAGTTGATTTCTCTCGATAGAAGCCGTAAATCCCAACGATAATTTGTCTTCATAGAAAATCAAATTGGAAAATGATTGCTTATCAATTATTCCATAACAAATCTCGTGAATAATGTCAATAATTCATTCACCAAATTCATTGTCAACTGAAAATTTTCAAACGCCTTTATCATCATAATATGATAATGATTTCTCCTCGTCCCCAAAATTAGTTGAAGACTCTTTTAACCTTATTTCTTCCTTTGCATGTACAAGGTTGGTTTTTTCTAATATCCAAATCAACAGGATAAAGAAGTACATAATATTTTCATTCTTATCGAAATCTTCATCTTCTGGATAATTATCATAAATTGGATGAGAATCGTGACATTCACTGATGTAAACCGAATCTCGTAAGATCGTTGATTAAAGCACAGCAAACGATTCAGCAATGAAAAATATATTTTTATGGCTTTTTGAATATATATAACGAAAGTAACAAAAGGATATGTAAATACTCCATCTCAGAATATTTACTACGGTGATCCCATCTTAGGAACACCAACCAATTACCCCGTCTCAGGATAATCAAAAGAAGTCAATCTCTCGAAAACTTTCGAAAGAAACCCAATCTCTACGAAAGTTTCTTATGATAAAAATTCAATCTCCGAATTTCAACCAAAATAGTTTTTTTGATTCAATAATAAGCTACCTATTCAAATACAAGCGAAATGCCTTATATAGGCTACAAACTTGGAGGAAAAACTCCTAAAATTCGATGTGGGAAAAATAACCACATTTAGGAAAAACAAAGATAGTATCTTCCTTCAAAGACCCTACGAGTTTCGGTCCGTATCCGGAGCTTCGGTTGTCCAAATATTGCGAGCCATATATGGATTTTATAGTCCTCAAAGAGATCTACAACTTTCATCAAGGACATAAATTCATCCGGATAAGCTATAATTGTCAAAATAGCTCAAAACCGTAGCAGATCTTCAATTTCCAGAATGTCACCATGTATCACATCATTCACCACCATCTCCCAATTGGAAAATTTCATCATTATAAGCTTTAACATCGTATTGTTCAATGCAAGTATTAAGATCGGCCCATACAATTTCTTCCTTAGCAACCTCTCTATCATCATAAAAAATGGGGAGATTAACATCATCACTAAAATCATCCCAAATTATTTTTTCTTCTACAATTGTACTACAATAAATGAGTGAGAAAGTATCACGAATTTCCACGTCATTGCCATCCAACACAATTGTTTCTTCAATAATATGTTAAGTCGTCATCATAAATCGGATACTCATCATAAATTGGATTAGATTCATAAATTTGATTATTCAACAAAATTTCATCTTCAACAAAATCTTCAAAGTCATTGAGTACGAAATCTTTCTTAATGAAAATATCATCATTAGACAACTCTGTCAAATCCATTTTGACATCGAGATCTTTACGATGATTTTCTTGATCACGATGCTTCGGATATCGAGCATGACTGTGATACGAGTTTTTGGAATTATAATCGAAATTAGAGTGATACCTTTTTCGATTGCGGAGTTCCACAAGTTCTCGGTTTAACTCTGCTAATTGCCACTGCAGATATTTTTTCATCCAATATGGGTCGACGAGATAGCGATTCCTGTAGACTTTCTCAGTCGAAACCTGTCCACAAACACGACCACTATAACCACCAGCCATTAAAAACTAATGATAACTCTCGGCCCAAGAACACAAGAATGCTCCAATACCAAGTGACGTCAAAGCGTTTTGGGAAAAACAAACAGGGAAGCGAAAAAGAGATGAACTCACAAACAGGGTTCCAGAAAATGCTCTGAGAGGCCAAATATTGTATATTATTCAGCGTATCAGAGTAAATCACAGGGAATAAAACAAGAGAAGAAAACGATAGAAACAAAGAAATATCTCTGAAATATATATTATCAAAATCAAATTCAACTCCCTTAACTAAGTCCACAATATAAGTCATTCTACATTACTAATACAATATTTATTACTTTTTTCTCTATCTTACCTCTAGTTTATTATCGATTCAACCACTTCTCATTACTTAATAACTATTACATTAATGATAGTCAAATGTCAACCATCAAATTTATGACATTTTACTAATTTTTTAATCTGTATGAAAACACGACTTATATTTTGGAACATAGGTAGTATTTTATTTTTTATTTTATTTTGATAAAAACCCGCTAACTCGTGGTCCCAGAAATTCCTATATAACTTAAGCGATACAGTCAAAGCTTTTTCTATTCTATTATTAACTAACTTATGTATCGGATTTCATTTCTAATTTTATATTATTTTGATCTCATATTGGAGTTGTAGTTATTAGGGCTATACGGATTCGAACCGTAGACCTTCTCGGTAAAACAGATACAACTTTTATTATCAAAATGATCTGAACTGTTTCAAAGACCCAACATGCATTTTTTTTGTATTGGGCTCTTTCATTAACTGATCAAAATATCAGCCAATATACAATACCTTGAATTTCTTTATCGAATAGGGATAGGATATAATATATATAGGAAAAGGACCAGCATTCAATGCGGGTTGAAGCATCCGGTTGCCCGGCTGGTTAAATGCTATTAATGAAAATAGTAATTATCTGGATATACCAAGAAAGATGTACGGTCTAACGAGGCTACTATGAAATATTTACTCATAGGTGGGCAAGCTCTTCTATTCTGGCTCATATTAAATTGACATAGTTGTGGTCAAATTAAGTTTTATAATAGTGCTCCTCAACATTAAACCATTTTTAGAATTTTTAAAACGTTCCTTTAAAAAAAGAAAAAAAAATTTTAATCAGGTTGTTCTGACCGTCGCTGTAAACTCCGCCCAGTAAACTCCTTTAATCTTCAACTCCCTTTCAATTTTTGAAAATCTTGTCATTTTCCGATCTCTCCGCCAAAAAATTCCCACTTTTCAGACCAAATCTCTCTCCCGACTCCTCCTTCTGATCCAACTATGTCTCCAACACTTTAGTTGTTAATGGCGACGTCGGCATTCAAGTCGACAACCAAGAGGTCGTCCATCGACGGTGGCGGCGGCGGGAGTTCATCAAGCAAATCAGCTCACCGGCGGTCTAGGAGCCTGAGCCGATTCTCTCACCAACTACCTCAAGCAGTTGACTACCCTGCTGCTCCCAAGGGCAATTTTGTTAATACAGTAAGAGGATCGGATGCTTGGCCGGAGATCAGCCTCGACGATCTTGCCTTGGAATTTTTCTCTAGTAGTAGTATTACTAACGATGAAGATGAGAAGATAGAAAGCGGTGACCGTGGCCGAACTCGTTCATCCCGTCGCGGCACCGGTAGCTCGGAAATTGGCCGTTGGGCTAGAGAAACAGCATCTTCGAAGAGACGTGGGAGGTCAGTTTCTAGACATGGCGGTGCTGATGAGGAGATGAACAATGTTATCGCAAATGGAATGGGAGTTAAAAGTAAAGATTCCATAGGCAGCTCCATTAGGAGAAGGAGGTCGGTGTCTGTGTCGAGACAAGCTAGCGGCAGTGGTATAAATGTGATTTCAAATGGCACCGGAGGCAAAACGTTGAATTCAGATGCGAATTCTCGGAGGAGGAGATCTATGTCTGTGGCTCGATATCATATTAGCGACTCTGAGGTGAAAGTTACAATTATTTGCATATCTTTGTGTTCTTCACTGCAATCATGCCATTGTTTTGCTTGAATATTTATTTTGTTCTTGCTGCAGTCATTCCAGTTTTTTTTTTCTTGCATTTTGATTCAATTATTTCCAGCACCCTTCTCATTTTTTCTCATGATTATCCTGCTGGAAGATTTTGATGGTGTATATAAGTTATTTGGGTAATGAGTTTGGCTTTTAAGATGTATTTTCCTGTCTCAATAGATTTTTCATTTATTATTAATTTTGTGCAGAGTGATGCTGATCATTTTCGTGGTGCCAATTATATTGAGAAGAAAAAGGACAAATTGGATGGTCACGTTCTGTCGTCTCAGATGACAAAAGCTCCTGGAGAACGACTACTGCGGAAATCTGCTACCCAGAAAGATGTTAGTCACTTATATGATGGCTACTCAGTAAGATTCTTACCTACTGTAACCATATGTATACCTGGTTGCCATTATAATTTTATGAAATAAATACATGGCACGCAAAAGATGCGCTACTACACTTAAATAAAGCAAAGTGAGTCTCCAACGGGTGCTCTATTGCCGGCACTAGATTGATGCATCAAATATGATGTAGCCATCTCCTTGCGCTATACCACTTTATGGGGTTTTTTTTTTCGGTTTTTATTTTTATTTTTATAGTTCCCCCTCTTTGGTATAGAGAATACACTTTTTGGGGTAGATTGGTTTTCTTGTTTATGTTTGTATCAGCAGTGATATTATTGTGTAGTTTGGACAATCAAGTCAGTAAGTTCAACATATAATTAGCAAGGTTATGGACAAATTTCATTTCTGCCTAGGCTAATCATGAGTTCTAGAGGCTCTGAAGTTCATATGTGTGTAAAACAAAATGCATTCTGGTGATTTATGAAGGATGCATGCTGTGTAACATCCTCCAGTATTCTCTTGTAGCTTATCTGTAGAGATATTGGTTGTCATTTGGATTTTAGGCAATATATGAAACACAAGGCCTTTGAATTTTGTGGGTTCTTTAGTTACAACAATATTGATGTTTATTGGCTGTTCAGCTATTGTTATGAGCGAAAGTGCTGGCTTGGGGTTATGAGGAACACCTGGAAGGGATCAAATTTTGTTTGTAGACTTTATACTTAAGGACATACACTGTTAGTGTTTGTTGATTTTTGAGTTTTAATATAAGCTGCAAGAGAAAGTTACAGAATTCATTAGTTCATTTCTCTTTGCATTGATATTTATAAGACTTTTGGTGAAGTGTAAGAGAAAACACTCAGCTTAGCAGAGACATGTAAGTATGTGGAACAAAAAGCTACTGTATCATGAACGAATTAATGAGCCCTAGCCCCTAGGTAGGGGATATATCAAAGAAGATGATATAGAAAGGGCAACCGGATTATATCATATTATATGCCAATGAAATGAAAGTATTTAGCAAGGATAGCATGACCCTCGGATTTATTTTTCCAGGTAATTATTATTTATTTCTCTGTTTTGGGAAATTCTCCTGGTGATTTTGAAGACCAAGGCTTCATTTGGGACGTGACAATGACCATGATCATAAGCATAAATTATGTCATGATTACAGCAAAACTTGACCCAAATAGACAAACCATTATTCTAAGTCGTTTTTTTTATTTGTGATGATTTTGACTTGTCCTAGTTAATGCCCTAACCTATAAATGGTGATATTAATATATATGCAATATGTGTCTACATCAATAGTTAAACTATCTATTTACGTACTCACCCGATAGACAATCTCTATCGAAAAGAGAAAAAAAAATCCCTTTACTCTGGGAGACTACCGGGGCATAGTCATTTTCACTTATCTCTTATCTTTATTCACAACTCTGGGTTTTCTTATGATATAACAAACGAAAATGCATGTATTTTCCCTATCCCCCTCACATCCCCGCCCTAATTGTTGTGGAAGAGGCAACATCAAATCACATCTTGGAACTACTGTTGCAGAAGAGTCAAAATCAAATCACATACTGGCCCTTGTACACTTTGAAAATCTGATTTCTTTATTGCTCCGTTAGTTGGGTCCCATGAGACATTATGTGGTGAATGTGCTTACAGACCAGCTGTTAAGTTTTACTTGAACTTTTTAGGCCAGTTTTATGCAGTGTTATATAAGTGTCTTCACTTTTGTTTTTGCCTCTACTGCTTTTTTTAATGAAGGGGTTTTTAAATTTGGCATAGTTGGAGCCAGGGGGTTTTAGTGCTTTATGTGCTTTGGGCTGTATTGAAAAAGTGAAGCAATTTAATAATTTTTGTTCATCTATCTGCTAGAGTCACTCCTCTGTCTTAACTGATGATGAAACAAGAGGTGTTCGTTGTCAGGAAAATGGAAACGAGAAGACCATTCATGCAGTTTATGCACAACAAAGGGTTGGTGAATCTTGCTTTGCAGAATATCCACTGTGTTGTGTCCCTTGACTCTCTTTGTAATTTTCAATTTTATGATTCGTGGCTTCAGGATGATCATCCTAAGGAGGATACTATGAATAGTGGGTGGCGGGAAGCTATGCGGAAAGAAGTACGACATGCTGTTAAGGAGATCCGAAGTGAACTTGAGCATGTGAGTGACAATTTGTTGTCAAGGAACACATGGATTTTGTGTGTGTCTTTTTTTTTTTTTTTTTGGAAGCATGAGACTCTTTACTTACTGAAAAGGGTTGGTCACTTAAGTTTTTCAAATTGTCTAGGTGGTCGTTAGAAATAGTGCAGACTTCCTGAGTGATAACCTCTTGCAGTCAGATGAAGCTAATGCACTGCATTCCTTTTCTGGCACCAGAAAAAATTATTCTACAGAGTTTGAGCAGGTATCCTTTTTATGTGTTTCAGGCTATACACACTTAGGTACATTCGTTATCCTTCTTATTATTATCAAAAAAAGGACTGGAAGTTTATAGCTTTATATCCATAAGCGTAAGAAAGATTTTCTCGCTCAGATGATGTTGGAGGAGCAGCATGGTAAGGAGCTTACAGATTTACCACCTTATTCAAATAATTCTGCTTCTGCCCACAAACATATCGTGGCCAGAAAAGTAAGGGTTCTTCCATTTTTAAATTTTTGCTGAATATTTATTGTATTTCATGCATGTTGGCCGGGGGATCCTGTTGATTTACGAGGTAAAAGTGTAGGGGATCTGTCAATTAATGTCTTTCAATTTGCTTTATTTGCAGAAGAGTAGAGACAAAAATAGGAGGATGTCAAACCAGCTCTCTGAGGAGGCTGAGAAGTTTCTTGAGGACTTCCTCTCAAGTGTAGAAGATACAGACATATCTTCATTTGATGGAGACAAAAGTGATGTCTGTTCGACTTTGGGACGAGCTATGAAACCAAGGGATTCTACTACGCCTTTGGTAAACGATGATTTCCAGAATCCAACAGGATCTAATCGTGACTCTGTTGGAATGGATGGTGTTATCCTGCCATGGTTGCAATGGGAGACCACTAATGATGCTTCTCTATTAGACAAGACCGAAAGCCGTATGCCCGTCACTCCCAAAACCCTCCAGTGGGATGCAGAACAGGTCTGTTTATCATCATCATCATCATCATCATCATCATCACCATCATCATCATCATCATCATTAAAAATATTAATCTTTCTCTGTTTATGATTTTTCTTTAAAGGATATAACCTTGAGTCAAGATCACAGTGGTTACTCAGCCAGTAGTCAAGGAAGTTGGTGTCCAGGAATTAGCAATGCACACTTGGCCATTAGTGGCAATGAATACACAGCAGGAAAAGAATGCATGGGATCTGGGACTAGTCAACAAAAGTCAACCTTTGATATGTCTTCTGAGTATATAGTGACTCAAAAGGAAGAACTTTTATTTGAACTGTTTAACCAACGAAATCGAATTGATTCTGGTGGTCTTTTGTTGTGTTCTCATATCTTCTAATTCTACTATATTTTTTCTTTCTGCTGATGAAGCAATTGACATTCTACCTTAGCTCATTCTCTTTTAATTGTTATTATCAGGATTGTACATAATATGTGGATATTAAAAGTTACAAGTAAAGAGTATTTATAAATACTTTTTAGTTTACTATATGATAAAAACATCATGCATGTATACCATTATGTGAAGACCTCCCTCTGAAAAATGAAAGAAAAACAGACTCATTTTACGTCATTCAAGTTTTAAAGCATAGTGTAAAATGATCAGAAGAAATTGTTCCGGTGGGTAGAAGTTGTTCCACTAAGGCAACTTTAAAAAAAGAAAAACGTGGTTCACTTTTTACAAGTCTAACATCATTTACTGTTATGGGGTACCATATTGAAATGGTTAGGCTTTACCCCTGTCTAAGAGTTAGACTCTGCAAGCATGACTCGGACGAACTCTGAATTAATCCGGTTTGTTGGTCCCGGATGCCGAGAGCTTTAAGCAAAGAAAAAATGTAAGTCGTCGAAGTGTCATGCACCTATCGATGGTTTTGCGAGGACCTTTAACAAAACTTTGTGCAACCTGTTGAAAAAGGTTGCAGCAAAGATACAATAAAGAATGACATGAAAGGATGGACAAAGCATTATACATCTACCCTATGAAGCACGGACACGGACACGGGAACGGCGCACGACACGACACGGACACGGCGACACAGTTACTTTCAGAATTTGAGGGCACGACACGCCGTCGACACGTTTTAATATATATATATATATATATATATATATATATATATATATATATATATATATATATTAAAAAAAAAACATAGACGTAGGTTGGTGCCAATTCGCAGGACGGATTGCATTCCTTGCGTGTCCCCAACGTGTCCTGCCGTATCCGTTGCGTGTCTCCGCCGTGTCCCTTGCGTGTCCCCAACGTGTCGGGCCGTGTCCCCAACGTGTCCCGCCGTGTCCCTTGCGTGTCCCCAACGTGTCGGGCCGTGTCCCCAACGTGTCGGGCCATGTCCCTTGCGTGTCCCCAGCGTGTCGGACCGTGTCCCCAGCGTGTCGGGCCGTGTCGGAATTCAAAAATTGAATTTAACATTATTTTAATCGAGCGACACGTTTCCGACACGTGTCGGGAGCGTGTCGGGTTGAAAATGTGTCGGACACATCGCACGGCGACCTAATTGAAGTGTCGGTGCTTCATAGCATCTACCGCATGTCACAAAAGACACTAATACAAGCCACACCATATTCGCTTAAGAATGGCATGAAAGGTTGGACAAAGCATTATGCATCTACTGCACGTCACAAAAGACACTAATACAAGCCACACCATATTCGCTTCAGAATGGCATGAAATGATGGACAAAGCATTATGCATCTACCGCACGTCACATAAGACACTAATACAAGCCACACCATACTCGGTTGCGATGTCGATGTTTACTATCCCTTGAGCAATAAATACCTTCATCAATGTTTGCTATCCAAGAAGGTTTGACGGGTGAAGAGAATGATTGCCTATGGCTTGAAGAGTTGGAAGCCCGGAAGAGAAGCAGCTTCAAGCTCATCAAAACATCGAATGCTACTAAGCAAGTTTGTTAAATGCATTCAACAAAAAAGTCCTAAGATCATTCCGAAATGGTGATACCGTCCTTGCAATGAAGAGATCTATCAATGCGTAACACACAAATCCAAAAACAAGTTTACATCAAACTGGGATAGCCTCTATGTCGGGAGGTCTACGTTAATGGTATACGCACGTTACTGAGTAAAAATGGTGTTAAGCTTGGCCCAATCAACGACATGTTTCTTTTAAAAAAAGAGGAAAGGAAGGAAATAACTCCTTAGAATTCACAGGAAAATAAAAACTTCATGTTAAGTGGAAGTTGTCAAAAAAAAAAAAAAAATTTCAAAATTTGAAGTCTCTTTTTTAGGAAAACAAAATGCAAAACAAGATCTTCCCCATATTTCATCAATCGTTTAACGGTTTGCAGATTCGAGTATATCAATGGAATCAACGTGAGAAGGGCTTCGGGTTGATATCAACGTTTGGAAGTTCTGAAAAGGTATGGTTTTGCCCTAGTTTCAGAATCTTCAAGTTCCGATCATGTTTTAGTGTTCTAAGTTGTTTAATTCGTAGTATAGAATGTTTAGAAATCGGTGATTGCAGTTAATTTAAGTTTAGATTGTGATCAAATAGGTTTTTAGTGAAGAAGTTCAAGAGTTGTTGTTTTGCTTGAAGATTTTGCTTCGTTTTGCTTTGGAATCCAAGTAAAAGGGTATTCATATTGAGCTGTAGTTGTTTTGTAATGTTTGGTAGTAATTTGGTTGTGTTTTGCTGTTGTTGCTGTGTTGTTTTTACTGCATAAATGTTGGATATTGGTTTGGACCTTGGTTGTGCAGAAAATCTGTAGTTTTTAGGGTTGTTTGACCTTTTAACGCCCGCCAAACATCTTTAGCGCACACCAAGGGTGAACATTGGGTAAACAAAATGGCTCAGAGAGTTTTAGAGCCCGCTAAGAGGCTTTAGCGCACGCCAGTGTTGAACAGAGTCTAAGCAGAATACCGCTACGGTTTTAGCGCGTGCCAAAAAGGTTTAGCGCATGCCAAAAGGGTTTAGCGCACGCCAAAACTGAGCAAAGTCTGAACAGATTGTTCTATCTGTTTTACCGCCCGCCAGTAATGTCTAGCGCGCGCCAAGACTGAACAGAATGATTTTCAGAGTATCTGTTGTGCTTTAGCACGCGCTAAGGAGCTTTAGCGCACGCTAAAGACCCTTTAGTGCAGTTTTGGGTTTTAAGACCTAGTTTAGTTTGGGTTTTAAGTATATGATATAATAAGCTTACAGTAATACGGCAAAGTCATTAATAAGCTTCTGATGCATTTAGTTCCGGCACCGAATGGATTCTTCGAAGAGTTGAAGTTTGGGACCATCGAAAGGGCATAAATGGCCTTGTGCTTTGATAAGTTAGTATTAATCAATGTCTGTGTATGTGCTAGGCTTTGTTAGAGTCAAGATGCCTAAGTTTAGGGATTAGGGTGGTTAAGTGAGCAATTTCCTTGAAAACACTTAGGTAGCTAGTTAACGATTAATAACATACATACTTGTGTAAATAAAAGCCTAAACATCAATGCTATTTTTGGTAAGGCATAAGACAATATCGTAATGTGTTGTGTGGTCAGGAAAAGTGGATAACATCACTGGTCATTAAGACGGTCATTAAGAGTGAAAGGACTCCACCGAACACACACACACCATCGAGACTAGCCTGTTGCTACTAGTGTATGGATCTCTAGTAGGGTGCACCCCAGTTTTCTTAGTGCATGACTGAGCGTAGTGTCCTTGAATACTTGATGTAACAAAGATAAGATAATCAAGAAACAAAGTAAGAATCTCATAACATGTTACGAGCATGAAGTGAACCCTAAAGTTAGAGTCAAATACATGAAGATAACTCCTTAATAAAAATTTCTTGTCTCCATTCATTATAAAACATGAATGTTCAATAGCTTATACCTCTTGCTAAGTATGCTATGTACTTACCTACTTTGCATGTTCGTATGTATTCCCTGCCCGAGAAGATGTGCATGATGAACATGAGGTTGATGATGAGGAGGAATATGAAGTTCAATGTTATGCTTTTATCTATATGTTTGTACTTTTATAACTATGTATCTTTCCTTTATAGACATGTTGTACCTTTCATTTGTTTTTTGTTAAGACATATGTTGTAAGACAAGATATGTACCTTTGGTTTGTAAGATATCTCGTACGTTGTAAGTTCTGGTCAAGCATTCAAAAGAAATAATCAAAAGAAACAGACATGGTCAAGCATTCAAAAGCAAATCACATGTTTATTCATACAGATCTGAAAAGCATGATATTCAAAGCCTACTACAGACAAATTTCATCCGTGTTATTTGTGAAAACCCGGAAAATCAAGGGTAGGGAGGCATTCATGGCCAGGAAAATATGTTATGAAGTGAAATCGAAATAGATTTGAGATATTTACCTTAAACGTTTGAAGAAAATCGGGTGGAAACTTGGAGATGGCTCGAAAAGCTCGCCGGAATATTCAAGTAGCTTGCCAGAAACTTCTTCTTCTTGCCGGAATCTTCAAACAGTTTGCCAGAATTTTGCGCTAGAGGATACTCAAATTTTCAAAAAGTGTACAAGTGTTGGGGTCCCTCTTTTTATATAAGGGCCTAGGCGGGCAGGCACGCCGTTTCAAAATTCAAAATTTGAAATTCTAAATTCAAAGTCATGACGACAACAGTTATCGAAGGACACCACCTTATCAGAGGATGCGTTTCAGATCCTAACGGCTCTGCTAGACCCCGATAGTTTTCAGACATGACATCGAGGCCATGCTCTACAGCTCGCCCAATCTAGGTAATTACTGATGTTCATCTCCTCACGGTTCCGGAAAATAGTTTCAGCAAGGCAAACTCGGCTAGGTCACTTCATAGCACTATGCCGAACAACTCGCTTATCATCCAAGTCAACAAACGTAATGTTGGTCCTAGAGAAGGGTAAAGCTATAGTCAGAGAGCGGGGGGGGGGGGGGGGTGAATGACTATAGTGGAGTTTCCAAAACTTTTCTTTCACTTAAAAGCTTTTGGGCAGCGGATAAGTCCCTTCTTACTATGTTGTTTCAAAGCAGTTTAGACAATCACAGGTATAAGATATAATAAAGGCAATTAAATGAGTGCGGTAAAGTAAATTGCATAAAGTAAATTGACACAAGGCTTATAGTGGTTCAGGGTGGTGTAATCCCTTAATCCACTCTTCTCCTGTGATGATCGGAGGAATTCACTATTGTTTTCACAGATACAATAGTAAGATTGTCCTTGACTTCCCAAGCTTCACAATCTAAAAGACTATCACTCCTTGACTGCAACAGCTTCATTGATTCAGTCTCTTTCACTGCTCCTTGAGATCAGATCCTTCAGCAGCTATCACTAACACAACTCCTTCTCAGATGGCTTCTGATTCAGTTGCTTCAGTTTGTTGTGAATGAGATTCACAAACTTGCTTGATCAACCTCAGTGTTGAATGTGAAATTGTAGTTCTGATGTCTGAGTTGATTTCTTGATAAATCCTTGTACGTTCAGATAGAAAGCTTTAAATTGACAGAGTTTCTGCTTGTTTTTTCTTTTTCAAATCCCTTGTTTTTATCTATCTGTCAATGCCTTCTATTTATAGCCTTGAATATCCTTGATTTGAAGTTTTGTCCATTGGCTATATTAATGAGGGGAATAATCCTTGATTTTATTCTTGATTCCCCCTTAATTATATTCTCCTTGATTTCAGTGATCGGATTTTTTTCTTCAAACGTTTGGCAGAAAATCCGTCCTTGATTGATCCTTTATTGATTGTGCATTTAATGCATGATCCTCTGAATCTTCATCATATTTCAAAATCTGATTCGGTAAGGTTTACTTCGCCGTTCTCTGAACAGTCAAGTGGTCCATCTGACTTCGCCATTTAGATCTTTCTTCACTGTTCTGTCTTCAGTTAGCCGAAAGTCAGTTTTACTCTGCCGATGCATTGTTTTATTCATTATTACAGTTAAGGAGAATCTTTGTGCTCCACTGATCCTTGATTGTGATGAGATCAGTGTACACCATATTTAAGCATTAAGTTTCATCACTTAAAGCGTAACTTAGACTTATCCAAGGTCATCACAGACTTCCCTGGTTATAAGTCAGACCATAATATCTTCATTGCTTCTCTGCTGGTGCTTGGCTGCCTTCACTCTGCCGAATGTCTGTTTTTACTTTGCCGTCCTATCATCTAGTATAATACTTGTCTGACTCAACTTATACAACATGTCAGACTCTAAGTAAAGACTTATACAGAGAATTTTAACTTATTTCAGGCTTGCTATAACAGCTAGTATGGCCATCATCAAAACATAATAAAATGTTCCTAACACCTAAGACCGGTCGCTTCGGCATGGCACTTTGACTATGCTCACGAGCCATATGCTAACTTCACAGGTCGCCTGATAGCAGTCATTGATGACGCTCAAAATAATACACCTTATGGCATCAACATTTCACCTATTCTAAGCTAAAAGTAGTTGTTTTCGACCGTTTATATGAACCATTTGTATTAAATGCCATATGTTGGGTTAATGAGTCGAGTAATTTGCATCTAACGTTTATATTCCCCGATTCGATGTTATTTCGGGTATTATTTGACTATTTTCAGGAAACGAGAATTGGGCTGAGTGTTTGGACAAGCTATGGACATGACTGGATGAAGAATTGGGCCTAGGGTGTTCCAGAGCCTTCATTTAAGTCGGCATAGCGACAAAAATACCCCTGCAGTTGCGGGAGGGTAGCCACAGTTGCATAAGTTCTAGAAGCCTCGGGAAAAGTGTTTTCTTGGACGTGGGGGAAGTTTCTAGGGTTATCCAAGTCGGTTTTGTAGCTATGAATAAGAGGCATCAGACCTCAAATTCAATGTACAATTTGCCACTGAACAAATACATTATATGCAATAGAAGTTCTTTTCGTTCTTTTATTTTTTCTATGTGTTGTAGTCACGGATCCGACGGATTCGCCGCCTAGGAAGCGATCTAAGGAGGATCTGTACTCATCTTTGAGGGTATGATATTCGGGATTTCTAGATGTAGATATGTAGTTATATTGTTGTGATTAGTATGGTTTGATTGTCTATATTAGTTCTGCTATGTAGTAGTTAGTTTATTTTAATCCATACGTGTATAGATCTGAATTGTTGGTGAAGATATCATGAAATAGAGGTTGCATTCTTCCTCAATTGCGACGGTCTTTATCGCAGTTGCGGGATACCTAGAAAATCATGTTTCATGATAATCAGCGCCAACTACGTCTGATCAACATATTTAATTTACATGTTTGTAGCCTGATCAACTATTTGCATGTCATCATCAATTAACATGAAGGACAATAAAGTGAAATGATAGTTCGGACATAGTCTTGATCGATCCTTAGGAACATGCTAACCAGTCAACGATAGCTTCTTAGGGAGGTCTTCAATCTTGAGCCGGTTAGTCCTAATTCTTATTGCATGTGAATTAATACAACCAACGAAGGAGGTTAATTGCACGAAGGCACCTACTGTCTTTTCAATGGAGCTAGCGTAATAATAGGAATTAGCACCCGTAGCTGACAATGAATTAAAATCTACCAACGGGGATGGTTAATGAAAATACGAGGGGAATAAATAATCACTCATAGTTAGAACTAATCTTTATCAACTTATAGGAGTATAATTGTGTTTGCTCTTGCGCTCTTATTGATACCATTATTACTTTCATGCATTATAGTTGGTCGTTGACTGCCGTTGTGACACTCAATCTAAATTAAACGTATCTTACGAGTGTTTGGCACCGTTGCCCGGGACTCGTGTCAGGAATATTTTTAATTTAGAATTGAGAAATTGTATATTTTTGTTTCTATAAATTATTTCGTTTATTGAGTCTGTTTCGTAGTCTATGAATATTTGAGTCATAACAGTCTATGTTCTGTTCGATTCTGGAGAAAAATTGTCTTGAAATTGTGAGAGCTCGCAATTAGGAGAGCTCTAGATATTAGCAGGATCATCTCTGTTTAGTCAGAGTCGTGTCAGAGTCTGGATTTCTCTAGGTCTGCCAGGTGAGTGTAATAGACGCCGAAGCAAGTAACTAACTTCTTGTTTTCTTTTTGTGCCTTGCAGTATGCAACAAGGAGTTTAGTAGCCAAACCTGAGCGATTCATACCTGAAATTGAAAATTTTGCAAAATAAAACCTAAAAGAGGCTCAAGAGATGACTGAAAGGCTGGCTGACGAAGTAAGTTCGCACAAAGGAAGTGATAAGGATAGAGACAAGGAAATTCCACCTCTTGAAGACCCAGACGAGACAATGGCACAAAACGTAGCCAATGGAGAAAACGGTGCCAATGGAAGAAGAAATGAAGCATGAGTCATTATACAAGCAGATAGAAGGACTCTGCAGAGCTATGCCATGCCAACGACACATAGGACACTCATACAAGCCACAACATATTCGCTTGTTTGTTGTATCAAGGCTTACTATATCTTGAGCAATGAATACCATCATCAATGATTGCTATCCAAGAATGTTTGACGGAAGAAGAGAATGATTGCCTTTGGCTTGAAGAGTTGGAATCATGGAAGAGAAGCGGCTTCAAGCTCGGCAAAACATCGAATGCTACTAAGCAAGTTTATTAAAGTCATTTAACAAAAAAGTCCTAAGATCATTTCAAAATGGTGATACGGTTCTCGCAGTGAGAAGATCTATCATTGTAACACACAAGTCCAAAAACAAGTTTACATCAAACTAGGATAGCCTCTATATTGTTTGGGAGGTGTGCGCTACTGGTATATGCAGGTTACTAAGCGAACCAAGCTACTCGCGAGTAGCTCGAGAACGACTCGATCCAACTTGACTCGGCTCGCTTAAATCAGCTCGAACTCGAAATCAAAATTGACTCGACTCGAAGATTAAACGAACGATACTCGAGCAGTGCAATACTCGACTCGACTATTCGCAAGCAAGCTCGAATATATATTTGTTTACACTAAATAAGCATATATGTATAATCTATACATGTATACAAACATATATGTTATTATTAGACGAGTATGTGTTCTTTGTATTTGTAGTCATGTATAAAATGTTTAAGTTTTTATTGATTTTACATTATTTGTATCTTGTGGTTTATCAAATACTTTGCATTAAATACATTGTTGAGTACAAAGAAAATAGTATTTTTCATCTTCAATATAAATTATCATATAGTAATTGGTCGAAATGAATTTTTTTGTTATTATCAAGTGATAATTTGAATTTTTTTTTATTTATGTTTCGAAACGTATTAGACTCGATAAGCTCGATGAAAAACTCAAGCTCGGTTCGAGTTCTTAAAACTTCGTACAATCTCAACTCGAGCTCAAGAATATTTAAAACTGTTCGACTCATTTAGAGCAATACTCGGTTTGACTCGGCTCGTTCACACCCCTATTCCGCAACACCTTTAAGCACGAGCCTAAACTTAATTAATCTCGTAACACGACTTAAACTTATATTGCTCATGGCCTGCAATAGCTTAAACTATGAACGACCTAAATAATGAACTACATTCGATCTGATTCTCAGAGCTCGCTCATGGGTACACAAGCAGATTGGAAAGTTACTCCAAGTCTAGTCATACAAAAAAAAACTTTCTAAAGTTTCTTGCAGAGTGAGCATAAAGTCCAAGCTATCAAAAATCTTAATAATCGATGAATGCTAAACACAAAAATGATGGCTTTTGACCTCTAAAGATTTACCAAGATGTCAAGGATTTTCATTCGTTTGTTAGGAGGTGCGACTGTTGGATGTAGCGCCCGAAAGACAACTTATGTAATTGTTTTTATTTAATAAATGACAGATTTTATTTCATCTTATTATCTGCTTTGTGCTTATATTTAATACACTGCTGAAAACCCCAAGTCGTATCATATGTAGCCATATAACTTAGTGTGTGTCACACATGAGGATTAAGTTTATGGTGATACACTTGAACTATTAGTCCATGGTGAGCTCAATCAAATTATGGGGTCTATTAATTAAACCACCATTAATGCGCCCAGAACACTTTAAGGTGTGACCGTCTTATCCGGACAGTCGTTTTTTGTTGTACTAAGTGGGGCATTTATATATGATGTAGTCATATAGGACTGGACCGATTTAATCTGTATTTCTCATATAATTCCGTGATCGAGAAATCTTATTAAATCACAAGATGATCATTTATGGATTAACCTTAATCCAGAAATGATTGCAGACGCCTGCTTGTTTCAAGATAGGGTTTGATGTGTTCGTTAAGGATTGCTGAGAGGCGCGGTCCGAATCACTTTCACGTTGGCACTATTCTGGAATGAGTGAGAAGTGTGTGTCTCACAGATATGGAATCCATTCCTTCCTGCGGGAAGTAGAAAGACAATCCCCTTATTTGTTAATCCTAGAAACTGATCGATCGGCCGAGTTCATATTGGTTATGAACTAATTAATCACTAGTGGGTTAATGGTAAATAAGGATAAGATGTACTGAAGAAGGTTTACGGAAATAATCCCACTTCGTTACGGATAGTATATGGAGGGTTAGTCTGTATGTAATGATCATATCAATAAACGCTTATTGACTCGACGCTTTGAGAATAAGTTATATCTATAATCGATAGAGTTCAGTTTCGAATTTATGGTGGAGTAATTCCGGAATTAATAAGTTGAGTAGAAATATTCTGTTCGATAATTTTATTCAATTTATTGCAGCTACTGGTTATAGGTCCATGGTCCCCGGGTTGGCTCATAATACGCAAATGTTTTCTCGTTTTGTAGAACCTCGAGAATAAATTAAATAGTTGGTCTATTTAATGAATATGAGAATATTATTTATTTGGTAAATAATATATAAAATAGAAAGACATTTTCTATTATCCCAATTGGCATAAAAAATGGTGCCACTTTTATTTGGTTTTGGGAAAAAAAATTTCTTCCAATTAATTATAATGTGGATAATGTAATTAATTATGTGTTAAATAATTATAAATAAGAAATTAGTTTTCTTATTGGATAAATAGGAAATTTATTTTCCTATTGGATAAATGTTTTTATTTTCGTAAAAGGAAAAGATAAATTTGCGTGTAAAATATAAACTCTCAAATTATTAGTTATTTTCCTATTAAAAAGAGAGTTTCTCCCAACACAAAATTTAACCAGAAAAACCAACGCCATATTGGGAAAAAGGGACGCACCTTTTTTTTTTGGAAAAGAAGAGAAAAATTAGTTTCTCGTTCTAGCCATTGGAAGAAGAAAACCTAGGGTTTTTGTTGGAGCATATTCAAGGAGGTTCTATTACGAGGATCGACGTCCACCAGTCATCGTTTGAAGATACAATCCGGAAGACCGCGGCTTCTCCCTATTGTCGATTGCTCATCAACTTCTATTGGGTAAATCTTCATCTTTCTCGTGGTTGTGTTAATTGATTATGTGAATTAAAATCGTGGTAAAATCGCATGCGAATTTAATTTGTAGCTTCCACTGTGCATGATCGAGCGTCTCTATCGGTGCTGTGAATCAGATCTGACGATCTAATTATGGATAGGATCCCGATTCAGGTTTCTGTATATCCAGCATGTGGTATTAGAGCTAGGTTAAAGCGATTTTGCGATTTTGATTGCATAATTAATAAATAAGGAGTGGAATTGAATAAAAATTGCATCTTTTAAACGTATTATATATGCGTGGTTGAATGTTTATGGTTGACGAGATGGATTGAGGTTGGTACTTGTTTACCGTTAGATTTATTGTAAACCCAATTTTTCCGGGTATAGGAAATTATGTAATTTATTTGTTGTAATTTAATTTCCAAGTAATTATATTAGATATTTTTTCAAGGGGAAAAGGTTGCAGCTAGAGGGATTCGAACACGCATCCAGTCGATGGGAGAAGGAAAGTCTTACCAACTCGGCTAGAGCCTTTCTTGTCAAAGGAACGGACCAGAAAAATAATATACAAAGTTTAATAGAAAATTAGTAATCCTATTAGATTGGGTTTTAGTTTTTTATTTATTTGTTTATTATAGATTAGATACGGGGGTACCAACGGTCCATTACAATGGTTTATTTTTCGCATTTATTTTCTTATGTGACTATTTATGTGATATAACCATGCCATGCATCATATTAATGAATTCCACTCCTAACATATGCATACATGTAGATAAATAATTTCGGCATTAATTAGTTTAGATTAATTTTAGTAATTAATTAAATTAATTGAACAAACGGAATTTTATCTGGATACAAAGATCAGATGATAAAAATAAAATTTACTCGGTAAATTTGATTTTGTGATCTTAAATCCTTCGTGGATTTAATTATGTAGTGGCTACATAAATGGGATTTTGATGATAAAAATTTTGGAAAATCGTGAAAAGATAGGACACTAACTAGACGGTATGTGGAACCGATAAGTTGGCGATTGCTTTTCATGATTTATTGTTTTCGATTATTAGAAAATTCTGAGATCCTAATTTTTTATCATGATAAAATTAGGACTATAAAATTCATTGGTGAATTTTTGTTGTGTAGGGTCTACACAAGAATTTTCTAAATGATCGGAAAATTGGAAAATAATGAATAAGGTGACATTAGTTAGACGGTATTTGGAACCGATAAACTTGTGGGAGCTTTAAATTTTGTGATTTATTGTTTTTCAAATTATTAGAAAAATCATGAAGTCCTAATGTATTAGGATTATAAAATTTTTGGTGAATTTTAATTGTGTAGTGTCTACACAAAGAATTTATAAATCCGAGAAATTGGAAAGTCATGAATAAGTGACACTAGTTAGACGGTATTTGGAACCGATGAACTAGTGGGAGGATTAATTTAAATATTCATGATTTATTGTTTTTCCAGATTGTGAAGAAATTCTGAAAATCCTAATGAGACTACCTAATTTTCAAAATAACGAGTGGGAGCGAGGAAGGTGACAACCGACCCCACAGCCTCTACTGTTGGCACAAGCACGTGAGAGAAGGGTGACGCCTCGAGCCGCTTTGATTATGCCCCCTGCGGATGGCCTTCACCCCTATCAAAATTCAAGGCTTGGCCGAAAGGATAGGATTTTGGGTACTCATCGAGTCACTGGCCGACCCTGCGGCGGTATACTCGGGGCGTACTTTGAGATCTGAAACAGTAGGTCACACTCACAAGGATATTTTTGGAAATATCTTGGCTGAAAAAGGAAGGTAATCAACAATTAAATGGAGATGTCGGATTCTTAATTGTTTAATTATTGATAGAGATTGTCTCAATTTAATCGTCTAGGATAAACTGCATGCATGACATCACGTTTATAATTACTAAAATTTCTTATTTGTTGTGGTGTATGATTTGATTTATATTTCTGTCATAATTTATTGTACAACTACATATCATCTCAAGGTAACTAGACTGCTTAAGTGATTAAAATTGACCGATGATGACTTCATAAAAGTGGAAAAGTAACAAAACGTTGAAATCATAAATCAAGAATGCAATTAATTTTTTCGGTGGAGGATTTCCCTCTTAAGCCTTCAAACTTAAGTGACATTAATGAGTATGTCACTGCTGTCACTCGTGTTGAACGAGACACAACCGATATTAGTTCAAAGATGACGAGAATGATTTGATATCAATCTCACCAGACGTCCCACAGTTTACGAGTAGTGTCTACTCTTATAAACTACTAGTTCAAGGCCATTTCTTTTTATTGAAAGCCGAGAATGGGAAGGCAGATGTCTACAAGTGTAAGTCTGTTAGGAACATTTTATTATGTTTTGATGATGGCCATACTAACTGTTATAGCAAGCCTGAATAAGTTAGAATTCTCTATATAAGTCTTTACTTAGAGTCTGACATGTTGTATAAGTTGAGTCGGACGAGTATTGTACTAGTTGGTAGGACGGAAAAGTGAAACAGATGTTCAGCAAAGTAAGGCCAGCCAAGTACCAGCAGAGAAGCATGAAGATACTATGGTTTGACTTATAACCAAGGAAGTCTGTGATGGCCTTGGATAAGTATAAGTTACATTCCAAGTTATGAAACTTAATGTTTAAACATGGTGTACACCGATCTCACGAAAATCAAGGATCAGTGAAGTACAAAGATTCTCCTGAACCGAAAAGAATGAAGGAAATAGTGAATTGGAAAAGTGAACTAACTATCGGCTAAGTGAAGACAAAGCAGTAAAGGAATATCTAAATGGAAAAGTGAGACAGTCACTCAACTGTTCAGAGAACGGCCAAGTAAACATTATTTGATCAGATTTTGAAATATGAAGAAGATACAGAGGATCAAGCATTAAATGCACAATCAATAGAGGATCAATCACGGATGGATTTTCTGATAAACGTTTGAAGAAAAATCCGATTACTGAAATCATGGAGAATATAATTAAGGGGGAATCAAAAAAAAATCAAGGATTACTCCCCTCAGTAATATAGCCAATGGACGGAAATTCAAATCAAGGATTATCAAGGCTATAAATAGAAGGCATTGACAGACGAAAGAAAAACACAAGAACAACGATTGAATCTGATCTAAAACTCTGTCAAAGTGAAAAGCCTTCTATCTGTGCAGAAATGAATCATCTAGTGATCAACTCAAAACTCAGAACTACAAATCCAACATCAAGCATTGAGTTTGATCAACAAGTTTTGTGAATCCAATTCACTTCAATCCAGCAACTGAATCAGAGCCATCTGAGAAGGAGTTGTGTTTGTGATAGCGGCTGAAAGATTTGTTCTCAAGGAGCAGTGAAAGAGACTGAGTCACCGAAGGCTGTTGAAGCCAGGGAGTGATAGTCTTGAAGATTGTGAAGCTTGTGTATTCAAGGACAATCAGGCTATTGTATCTGTGAAAACAATAGCGAATTCCTCCAATCATCACAGGAGAAGAGTGGATTAAGGGATTACACCACCTTGAACCACTATAAACCTTTGTGTCAATTTACTTTCAGCAATTTACCTTACTGCATTTATTTGATTGCTTATATTATATCTTATTCTGTGATTGCATAACTTACCTTGAAATAACATTTTAAGAAGGGACTTATCCGCTGCCCAAAAGCTTTTAAATATATGAAAAGTTTTTGAAAATCCACTTTACTCATTCACCCCCCCCCCCCCCCCTCTGACTATAGTTTTACCCTTTTTTGAGACCAACAATTGGTATCAAAGCAACGTTCCTAGTATCAGAACATGTTCGGATCTATTTTACGGTAACAAGTAGATCACATATTTTCAAAGTAGTTTTCAAATTTGTCCTTTCTATATATATATATATATATATATATATATATATATATATATATATATATATATATATATATATATATATATATATATATATATATATATATATATATATCTTATTTGTATTTATGGATTCCTCAAATTTTATGTCAAAGGTACCTGTATTCAATGTTAATAATTTTGATGAATACAAAATAAGAATGTTGTCTCATCTTGTAGCAACTCATGAGGAGATGCTGGATGTAATTAATGACGGCCCAATCGAAATTACAACTGTGGTAGCCACAGGAGTAGATCAAGGAGAAGTAATAGACAAACTCAAGAAAGATTGGACCAAGGACGACAGGAGAAGAGCAAATCTCGATTTTGTTGCAAAAGACATGATCTTGAAGACTCTGGACAGCAACATGTTCTTGAGGATCAAAGATTGCAAAACAGCAAAGGAGATGTGGGACAAATTGGCACTGATCAATGAAGGATCAGAAGCAGTCAAAGAAAACAAATTATCTGTTGAAAAACAGAAATTTGAGAACTTCAAAATGAAGGCTGGTGAAACCATTGATCAAATGGACAACAGATTCTCAAGAATCATCAGTGAACTACAACAACTTGGACACACATATCCACGAGAAAAAGAAGTGTGCCTGAAGATCTTGAGAGGCCTACCTGAAAGATGGAAGATCATCACATCAGTAATCAGAGGGACAACAAATCTTACAACCATTGATACCTTAACTCTAATGTCTCAACTAAAGGCTTATGAATTTGAATTGAACGGCGAAGACAGTGCACCAGCAGAGGCATATAAGGCCAGTGCACTGGTTGCACCCTAGCAAAGTCAATCAACTTATGCAAATAGCAAAGAACATGTAGCTCTACTAGTAAAACATTTTGACAGGTTTAGCAAAAAGAAGCAATTCAAAGGAGGTTCATCATCATACAAGAAGTCTAGCACAAGCAAAGACTTGAAGAAAAAGGATGCTGAATACAGATGTTTCAACTGCAAGAAGAAAGGTCATTTCAAGGCTGAATGTCCTGAAGAAAAAGACAAAGATTAGGACAAGAAGAAGTACAAGACAAGTAAAAAGAGAAAAGCAAGAAAGCACTCAAAGCTAAATCTAGCAGTGATGACTCTGATGATGATGAAGCTGACAGCTCAGAAAATGAAAAGGCTTACATATGCCTTACGGCTAAAGAATCTAATGAAAGTGAGGTAACTTCTAGGCCATACTCATCATCAAGTGCATCCACATCTGACACTGCACAATCTTCTATTCTTCCACTAGATTCTGCAAACCTAATTCAAAATCTCATGAGTAAATTTGAAGAAATTGAGTTGAATCATGAAATTATGGAACAGGAGTGTGAGAATCTAAGAAAGGAGAATAAACGATTAAAGAAAGAACTGGATAAAGTAAAAGCTGAAAAAACTAGTAAGGAGATTCATTCAAGTGATCAAAAAGCAGTAGATGATCACTCATCCAATGTTGAAAGACCAGCTGAGAAAATTTCCCTACCAGTCAAGATCACCACTGCACCACTGAATGCACCAGCTTACAAACCCTAAAAAAGGTTTGGATCCAGATCTGGTCTTGGCTACAACAGTCAGGATGAGAATAGAAACAATGGACAACACAATTCTGAATCTAGGACCAAGAATGCACCAAAGTTTAGAAAAGGACAGACCATAGTTTCAACCACTCATCCTGCACCGGTGAAGTCAAAACCCAGTGTAGTGAAACAGCAGACCAAACCATCAATCCAGACAACCAAAAGCAAAGGTTTTCTGAAAGGTAAAGGGAGACTTTACCCTTCAGTGGATGATTGGAATATTGCACCTCCAAAATAGAAGAAGAAACCATTTCATGCCATGCATCATGTATTTAAGAAAAACCAACCAAGGTATGTTCCTAGACACATGAAGCAACATAGGTTTCCTACTGCATATTGGAAAGTTAAAAAGGATGCAAATGCACCAAAAAGTAGATAAAAGTATCAGAATACCTTCGGTAGAAATATTAGAAGCTATTCTGCCATGCCTTATACATATGAAGTTGATGACTTTGATTATCCAAAAAGAAGATCATTTGGATATACACTTGGAGTAGGAGGCATGACTGCTAACAGGTATGGACCCAAACAGTGTTGGGTACCTAAACATAATTAATTTGTCTTGTAGGATGTCTGGTACATAGACAGTGGATGTTCCAGTCACATGACATGAAACAAGGGATGGCTCACCAGACTTTAAAGCTTTTGATGGACCCAAAGTCACCTTTGGAGGCAAAGAAAACCCTGGTAAAATAAAGGGGGAAGGCATAATGCTCAAAAACAATTTGAAGAATCAAAATGTGGCCTATGTTAAAGGACTAAGCTTCAACCTATTGAGTATCAGTCAATTTTGTGACAAAGGCTACAATGTGCACTTCAACAAGGAAGGATGCAAGGTGATTCACAGCCAAACCATTACAGTGGTTCTTGCAGGAAGAAGAGAAGACAACATGTATGTGGTGGATTAGAGAACAGCTAAAGCAGAAACATGTTTGCTTGTCGAAAGCAAACAATCAACCAGTTGGATTTGGCACAGAAGATTAAATCACCTAAATTTCAAGACCATCAACACATTATCAAATAACAAGTTAGTTGAAGGCCTGCCAAAGATCACATTCAAGAAGGAATGTCTCTGTGATGCATGTCAGAAAGGAAAACAAATCAAAAGCTCCTTCAAGTCAAAACCCTATCAATCAACAACAAGAATTCTACATCTGCTACATATGGATCTGTTTGGACCAGTCACACTAGTAAGTGTAAGTGGTAAGAAATACACTCTAGTAGTGGTTGATGATTTTTCCAAATACACCTGGACTATATTCATGAACAAGAAGAGAGAGACACTCAAAAAGTTTCCAGATTTTCTAAGAAGAATTCAAAATGAGAAGGAACTGAAGATTATCAAGATCAGATCAGATAGAGGCACAGAGTTTCTAAATGAAATTATCAGAACCTACCGTGAAGAAAATCGAGTACTCTACCAACTATCAGTAGCAGGGACTCCACAGCAAAATGGTGTAGCAGAAAGAAGAAACAGAACTCTCAAGGAAGCAGTCAGAACAATGATTGCAGAAGCATGCTTACCAAAGAGGTTTTGGGCTGAAGCAGCAAAGACTGCATGCTATACTCAAAACAGATCAATCATCAACAAACATCATGGAAAAACTCCATATGAAATATGGAATGGAAGAAAACCTAATATCTCATATTTGCATATGTTTGGATCAAAATGTTTTGTGTTGAACAGGAATCAGTTACATACTTTTGATGAAAAAGCCGATGAAGCAATCTTCATGGGTTACTCAGACACCAGCAAAACATTCAGAGTACTAAACAAAAGAACCCTGGTGATTGAAGAATCAATTCATGTAGTCTTTGATGAGTCAAACACAAATGGTGAAAGCCTTCAAGAACTTGAAGAAGCAGGACCAAGACAAGTCTACATGAATACAACTGTACCAGCTACCATTCTAAATCACAATCTTGGAAATCAAGATGAACCACCAGTCAATACAACAGAAGAGGTACCAGCACAAGAGCATGAAGCTGATACACAAGCTGAAGTTGTGGAAGCACCAAGTCAAGAACAACTTCAACCAGATCTTAACTGGCTAAGAGATCATCCTGAAGATCAAGTCATTGGAGACATTCATACAGGAGTCAGAACCAGAAGACAACTGGAGCATATGTTAACATGTTTTCTATCTCAAATAGAGCCCAAAACAATAGATGATGCAATCCAAGATGTTGATTGGATTACAGCTATGCAAGAAGAACTAAATGAGTTTGAAAGAAATGAGGTCTGGTAACTTGTTGACAGACCAGACACAACCAACATCATTGGAACAAAATGGGTATTCAGAAACAAGATTGATGAACATGGAACAATTGTTAGAAACAAAGCAAGGCTAGTTGCAAAAGGCTACTCTCAAGCTGAAGGAATAGATTATGATGAAACCTTTGCCCCAGTAGCAGGATTGGAAGCAATAAGACTCTTTCTAGCTTTTGCAGCCCACAAAGACTTCAAAGTTTACCAAATGGATGTCAAGAGTGCATTTCTGTATGGACTTTTGGAAGAATAAGTATATATGGAACAACCTCATGGTTTTCAAATCAAAGGGAAAGAAGATAAGGTGTACAAGCTCAAAAAGGCACTCTATGGACTCAAACAGGCACCTAGTGCCTGGTATGAGACACTATCACAATTCTTGATCAAAAATGGATTCAACAAGGGAACTATAGATAAGACTCTTTTTAAATTAGAGGAAGGAACAAGTACATTGCTAGTACAAATCTATGTTGATGACATTATCTTTGGATCAGAGGATGGAAAGTTGTGTGAGAAATTTGCAAACCTAATGAAAAGAAAATTTCAGATGAGCATGATGGGAGAATTAAATTATTTTCTTGGGCTACAAGTAAAACAAATGAAAGAAGGCATTTTCTCAATCAAGCCAAATACACTAAAGACCTAATTCACAAGTATGGTATGGACACAAGTGGCACATCAGATACACCAATGTGTGCAAGAGTCATTCTTGGAAAAGATCAAAGTGGAAAAGATGTTGATCAGAAACTTTATAGAGGAATCATTGGATCCTTACTTTATCTAACTACAAGTAGACCTGATATAGCTTTTGCAGTAGGAGTGTGTGCAAGATTTCAAGCTCAACCAAAGGAATCACATCTTCTAGCAGCTAAAAGAATAATCAAATATCTTAAGAACACCATCAATGTTGGAATTTGGTATCCAAAAGATTGAGGATTCAAACTTATATCCTATTCAGACTCAGACTATGCCAGATGCAAGATAGATAGAAAAAGCACATCTGGAACATGTCAGATGCTAGGCAGCAGACTAGTATCATGGTTTAGCAAAAAGCAAAACTCCATATCCACATCAACAGGTGAAGCAGAATATATAGCAGCAGGAAGTTGTTGTGCACAAGTACTTTGGATCAGACAACAGCTAAGGGATTATGGAATAGAGGAGAAGACAATTCCAATTATGTGTGACAACACAAGTGCAATATCTATTACTGAAAATCCAGTATTACACTCATGAACAAAGCACATTGATGTAAGACATCATTTCATCAGAGATCATGTTGAGAAAGGAGATGTCATACTAAGATACATACCTACTGAAAATCAATTGGCTGACATCTTCACAAAACCACTCAGTCATGAAAGATTTATCAAGTTGAGAATTGAGTTGGGAATGATAGAAATTGACTAAGTACTAAGAAGCGGCTAACTGGAGTAATCAGCTAAGTGACTTCACCAGCTGATTAAACCTTTGCCTTTACAGGAGATGTAGTAGGTAAGGCACTGGTACTCAGCTGATTAGGAACAGTCATTGCAGCAGCTCAATGAAAAGGTCACTACATCGGCTAAGTGACCAGCCAAGGCACACCACCGAAATATGAATTGGAGTCACCAGCAAACTAAAGTGTAAATCAAATCGACCTTATACGTGGAAAATCAAGAAGTTATGGAGGATTATACCGTGAAAGATTACACACGTGGAGAAAAATCGTGGAGGTAACTATATTATTTTGAATTATAAACGCCTCGATCCCCGGGATTTATCATTACTTACCTCAATCCACTCCCCCACTATACACAAATACCGAGATTTATATACATAAAATCACGACAATACGTCACAAAATCCTTCCATATTCAACCACGTTCACACTACACAAATCATCCGATATAAACCACACTTAGAGATTTTTTAGAATTCTTTACGCTCTCTTGCAAATCATAAATCCTATTTTATCACTGCAAAATCAAAGCTTTCTCTCAAATCTCAAACAATGGCTTCATCCTCTTCAAACACTCAAAGGAAAACAGTATGAGAAATCAATTTCCATTGGGTCATTCTTTCAAGATGAACATTACTTAAAACTATGTGGAAATGACAAAGACGCACAAAAACTGGCAACTGGCTGCAAAAACATAAGATTATCGACTTTTCTAAATCCTCCAATCACCGATGTTTGCTATGAGAATCTAATCTCCTTCTGGAAAACTGCAAAATATGTCCCTGGGCTCCCTGCAGAAGAATGTGACACTTGGGAGGAAGACAAGATCGTTGCATCTATCAATGGCACAGAAGTGGTCATTACAACGAAGGTAATTCGCAAACACCTCAAACTTTCCAATAAAGGTCAGGCAAAAGTGGCTCTCGTTCCACAAAACTTGGATGAATTTAGGGATACAATCGCTAAAACGGCAAACCCAGGCACTAAGAAATTCAACTGTCTTAGATCTGCCTTGAAGAAATCCTTCAATGAATTCAGTGCCTTAGTTGGAAAAAAATTGAAGGAAAGTTAGGGGCAAATAATGCCATGACAGAGGTTAGAATGCATCTCATGGGAATCATCTATCACAGTCTGGAGTTAATTGGGCAACTTATTTCAACCTGAGAATCAAAGAACAAATCCAGGGAGAGGCAACCGCTGCTAAATATGGGTTTGCAGAAGGAAAGAAGAAAAAGGGGATCTTCTGGGTGAAGAAATCCTATGGGATTCAACTACACTATATTTTGCAATGCTTGAAAGTACCAGTTGTCCAACTCCATAATTTGCATGAATCCAAAACCATGTTTACCTATGTCAAATAGCAAAATCAAGCAGGAGGAGGGAAGAGAAAGCAAACCACAAAACACACTTCTGGCCAAAGGAAGAAGCAAAAGGTTCAAAGAAATTTGGACAAGGAAGATTTTAGAAAGTTAATTGATGAAGAAGAAGAAGAGGATTCCGAAGTAGCGGCAGAACAACTAGAGGAAGAAAGTGGAAGTGAGGATGAACAACCTAATAATAAGGAGGTTGCAGGAGACACTGGAGATGATGATGAAGAAACTCTAGAAGAACCGGCACATCTGTCTGCAAATGATATTGATGATCGAATTGCAGCATATCTTGAATGGAAGGAAGGTGATTCCAAAATTCAGCTTCAAGACTCAGAACGCATGCTTAATGAGGAGGATTCGTTTTTTAATTTTCTTGGGATCAGAACCCTAGTTGGTGTACTCGATGAGTCACCACTATGGTATATGGTTGATGTAGCTAAAGCAAAGATACATCCACCCTCTAACAAAGAAAGTGATGAATCAGCTAATGAAAATGATAACCATGATGAAGATGATGGTGATGATCACAATGATGATGATGGCGCTGATCAAAATGGTGATGGAAATGTTCCAAAGGATACTACTGATGGCCAAGACAAACAGGATGAACAAATAGCGGATGCAATTGATGATAACATTCTTTTAAGCTCTTTTCTACAGACACATGCATCAGAAAAGCCAACCTCACCAGCTAAGACAACACATCAGCCACTATCTGTTGACATTCCGGCTGACCCTACAACAGTGTTGGACACTGGCTCAGCTGCTGCAACACCAGTCATGGAAATTCCCAGCACAGAGCCAGGGGGAATAGGAGACAGTGCTGCACCACAATTCACTTCTACTCAAGTCCTTGAAGAAGAAGAAGCTGGTGTAGATGTTACTCAACATCAAGACAGAGGACATCAAATATTACCAGAACCAGCTGACATCCTTCACAAACCTACTTAACTGGACACTGGCATAACAAATGAGGCCTTTGATAAGGCAGCTATCGGCTAGCTGAGGAACTGGAAAACCAAGCAATGTATCTTAGATCCATGACTATGGCATTTAAAGATGAAAGCCACTCCATAGAGAAAAGATTTCAGGCTATTGCTGAATACATTGATGCATAAAACATTGTTGTGCAAAGACAAGATGACTTGATGAGACAACTAAACATAAATATCACCAACAATCTTGCAGGTCTCAGACAACACAACTCTCAAGAAAATGATTCGATGGCATTGGCATTTGGCACCAGATTCCGAAGTGTAACAGAGAAGCTGATTGATCATGACAACAAATTCACATCCATTGAGTCAAAATTAGACACTCTGATTGGTACAGCAGAGGCTACAAATAGCATCTTACTCCAACAGAGGGATGATGCTGCCAAAAAGGGGGAAATAAGAGATAAGCCTGAAGGATCAACAGTTAGACCCCCAAATTTTACTGAGCAGCAGCTAAGAGCAAGGGACAGGGAACTGAGAATTCGAAATGAAGCTGAAGAGCAGCTAAGAAAGGCAAGAGATGAGAGGGAAGGACATCAAATGAACCTTGCATAGGTTTCCCTCATCCCATTCAAAGAAGAGATGATGATAAAGATAGATCAGGTAGTCAGCAAAGACCTGGATCAAATCAGCAAAGGAGATCAGCAAGTCAACACAGAACCGGTACAAGCAGAGAGAAAAGAAGTTTCCCAACCCACAGAAACAGGCAAGAATATGAGGTGGAAGTACTAGACAGGGTAAGATAATTCTTCAGAGTCCAAGAAGGTCTGTATCCAAACCAAACGCAAGATGAAGCATGGGCAGACTGGCTAAGCTATCAAGATGAAAAAATGAGAGTTGATATGGCCAAAATGTACAATGATGTTAAAAGACGACATGCATCTCTTAAGCAAAATGTTGGTACCAGCAGACCAAGTACAACCATACCACTCTCTGCAAAAGGACCAGAAGATTTACCAAGTGAGCAACAAGAAGATTTCAACTACACGGTAAAATTCTTCAACCCTATGGGGAGAATGAACAAACAAGACCAATGGGGTCTATACAAAAATCTCAAGTTTGCTGACTCACATATTGCTGAAGCTAGGGATAGACTTGAGAAATTTTTTGGAGACCTAGGGCAAATGAGACTATGCCTGATTTTAACAGACTCTTTGCCAAGAGAATATTTCATGGAGTGTCTAAGTACACTGCTATGGCATACTGGAAGTGGAAGTTTCCAGAGATCGATTGGAAAGATATGGAAGAGGTCCAGACCACAAAGTTCAAGAGGTACACAGCTGAATTAAGTAAAATATAATTACTGTACTTTGAATATGTTTTGAACTCATATTTCCTACTGCCCTTAAATGGATGAATAAAATTGTTGAGTTTATTACAGTGTTTATTATAGAACATATTGGTATACGTATGTTCAGGCTTATGGGGGTTTTGGCATCATCAAAAAGGGGGAAATTGTTAGGAACATTTTATTATGTTTTGATGATGGCCATACTAGCTGTTATAGCAAGCCTGAAATAAGTTAGAATTCTCTATATAAGTCTTTACTTAGAGTCTGACATGTTGTATAAGTTGAGTCAGATGAGTATTGTACTAGTTGGTAGGACGGAAAAGTGAAACAGATGTTCAGCAAAGTAAGGCCAGCCAAGTACCAGCAGAGAAGCATGAAGATACTATGGTCTGACTTATAACCAAGGAAGTCTGTGATGACCTTGGATAAGTCTAAGTTACATTCCAAGTTATGAAACTTAATGTTTAAACATGGTCTACACTGATCTCACACAAATCAAGGATCAGTGAAGTACAAAGATTCTCCTGAACCGAAAAGAATGAAGGAAACAGTGAATCGGCAAAGTGAACTGACTATCGGCTAAGTGAAGACAAAGCAGTAAAGGAAGATCTAAACGGCAAATTCAGATAGTCACTCAACTGTTCAGAGAACGTCCAAGTAAACCTTACTTGATCTGATTTTGAAATATGAAGAAGATACAGCGGATCAAGCATTAAATGCACAATCAATAGAGGATCAATCAAGGACGGATTTTCTGATAAACATTTGAAGAATAATCTGATCACTGAAATCAAGGAGAATATAATTAAGGTGGAATCAAAATAAAATCAATGATTATTCCCCTCATTATTATAGCCAACGGACGGAAATTCAAATCAAGGATTATCAAGGCTATAAATAGAAGGCATTGACAGACGAAAGAAAAACACAAGAAGAACGATTGAATCTGAGCAATTCTGTCAAAGTGAGAAGCCTTCTATCTGTACTGAAAACGAATCATCTAGTGATCAACTCAAACCTCAGAACTACGAATCCAACATCAAGCATTGAGTTTGATCAACAAGTTTTGTGAATCCAATTCACTTCAATCCAGCAACTGAATCAGAGCCATCTGGGAAGGAATTGTGTTTGTGATAGCTGCTGAAAGATTTGTTCTCAATGAGAGTGAAAGAGACTGAGTCACTGAAGCTGTTGAAGCCAGGGAGTGATAGTCTTGAAGATTGTGAAGCTTGTGTAGTCAAGGACAATCAGGCTATTGTATCTGTGAAAACAATAGTGGATTCCTCTAATCATCACAGGAGAAGAGTGGATTAAGGGATTACACCACCCTGAACCACTGTAAACCTTTGTGTCAATTTACTTTCAGCAATTTACCTTACCGCATTTATTTGATTGCTTATATTATATCTTATATCTGTGATTGCATAACTTACTTTGAAATAACATTTTAAGAAGGGACTTATCCGCTGCCCAAAATATTTTAAATATAAGAAAAGTTTTTGAAACTCCACTATAGTCATTCACCCCTCTCTGACTATAGTTTTACCCTTCTTTGGGATCAACAAAGGCATCTAAACTAAATAGGTTAAAGGCTAAACCGAAACATTAATGAAAGAAAGCATAGGATAAGGAAAGTGATTTCGGATCACTAACCTATGAATCCTTAGAGACTTTCTTAACCGAGTAATTTGACTCGAAGCTAAAGTTCTTTTGTAAGAACAAGGTAGTTGGGCATTCATGATGAAGAGTAGACAATGGGCGGTTATTTCAGCTAAGATAGTGGGAGTGATATAAGGAAACAAATTTCGGATTTTAATCCTTGAATATCACAGAAATTTAATTTATGTTTTTAGATTCGTTGGAACGAATGGATTCACTTTCAAATCGATAATATAGTTGCCTCAAAAAAGTGAATATGACATTTGAATATGATTCTGAGACTTGGACTTTTGTTTGATAAAGTCAAAACCACTAAGTAATGTTGAAAAGTTATATGTAACAGATCATAAGCTATTAAGACAAATGGTTTCCGTATTGAGATAAACGATTCTTCAGCATCTATTAATTAGTACATGTATCCTAAAGGTATGATCTGAAGACTGGCTAAGGGTGATTCCTATCTCCCTATCTAAGAACACTGTCTCAAAGGAAAATTGACTAAGTAACCTTTCGATTAGGAAAGAGTAATAGAGCTAAAGAAGCATCATAGCTTGTTCATATTGACCTTCGGGGTCTTATGAAGATACGAGCTAGTGGGAGCTTTTGAGTAGTGGACATTTTGTCTGATATCTACTCAAAACACCGATTAGTTTATCTAAATATCTTGAGGAATCTCTGATATTACCTGAGAAGCGAGTATTTTATGCTCAGATATGGGCTAAAGCATAGTTTTTGGGCACTGATGCTCGACCTACCTCCGAGTGAAACATTTTCACTAAAAGGATAAACCATGGATTACCTTATATAGTTATTGATGTGCTACAATACACTGCTTAACTTGATTAAGATATTGGTTGAAAAATAACGGTTACATTATTATGTAATACCGATAAGTCTACCTAGAAGATGTTTATGAATTTGTGGATAAGGAGTGAAGTACATTTACTCCACTTCTGCAAATAGAGGCATTTAGAACTTGTGCTTGAAGGTAGGACTGGAGAATTCGCATGCACGTTCAAATGGTGACTGTTCATGAAATATTTTAATACAATGAGTGAAGGTTGGTCATAAGATTCCTAAGATCGGATAGTGACGGTTGTACTGTCACAACCTTTCTGAAAGAATGTTTAAATAACAACCTTAGACCTTGAAGTAATGTTACTCAATGAGTTACTATCTAATTTAATTAGACCACATCCAACATTGGTTGTTGGGGGTTACGCTGATAAATACTACTGAACCAGATCAGAATGTCAATCCACCCAAATGTGGTGGGAGTATGGTTTATCCATTGACTCACTGTGATTATGTAGACTTTACAATTTGCTGGGGGTGATTGATAACCAATGGTCTTTTGGAAGGACTGTATAGGATTCTGATAAAAGAATGTTGGTTTAAAGCCATAAACCTGTAAATGGAGTTTTGGTACTCCAATTCTGTTCACACTTTTGTAGAACCACCTGAGTGTCTCAGGCCCAGTGGGAGTCATTGGATCTACGTGAAGAAGAGATGAATGAATGAGAAAGTTTATTTTTCAAAGCAAAGCTAAGTGGTCTAAGGGTAATTCCCTGACAAGTAGAGAGTTAAACAGGGGTGATGCCCTAAAACTTTCTCACCATTCAGCCTTTCTTGAACCATTGGAAAGCAGAAAGATTACCAAGGTTGATGCCCTGAAACTTTCTTTCCGTACAACGGAGCTTGAATTCATTCGGAACAGAAGGTTTTTTTGCTTAAAGCCAATGGCAGATTGACTGCCTATGCTTATATCCATTGGTGGATTAAAGCAAACCTCTAGGACATCAAAAGCCACATGATTGAAATGTGTGGGCTTGACCAGAATATTGATGAGTCTTCTGTAGACTGGAGAATCAATATTGGTAAAGTAGTGGACGCTAGTGTTTATAAAGGATAACACTGCAACAGTTGAGAACAACATGAGTGTGTTATCTAAAGTCAAGAACTGACAAGCCAAACTTCTCTGAACAAGAGATGTAGACTATATTCTTAGAATTTAATTCGGTCAAATTAATGAGAACAAGTGGTTGACAATATCCCATGCATCTTATTGGTTAAAATGATAATGCATTTTCGCATGAAAAATTCAACGAGAGGTTTCTTACCCAACCCCTTACGGAATAATTCTCTCAGTCTTTGGATAAAGAGAAAATGGGAAAAATTCTCTGGTGGATAGAGAATGTCAGATTATTAAAAGTCAATTAAAGTCGAATCTTGGATTCGGACGTTGAATAGCAGTATAGTACATCCTTAAGTATCTTAGGAGAACAAGGAATAATATGCGCGTGTATTCGGGTGCATACCTGAGTATTGTTGACTACACTGATTCTGACTTACATTCAGATTATGGATGATCGTTAATTGATCTCGGGCTCAGTGTTTTCTCATAGTGATGGAGCTATTGTCTGGAGCAATCTAGCACTGCCAATTTGACTCTGTTAGTCAAATACTTAGCAGCTTTCGGAGCATCTAAAGTGGCAGTGTGGCTTGAGAAGTTCTTTGTTGGATCGGGAAGTGATTCCAGGTCTCGATGAGCCGATACCATTTTACTGTGAAAACAGTTGAGAGGTAGGTCATGCAAATGATCTTCGTAGTCACAATAGGTCAAAAGCATAATGAGAGAGAGTACCATCTGATCTGACAGACCGTGTAGAGAGGCGACATTTCAGTCCTAAAAGATCGCCTCGAGTCGACAACCTAGCTGATCAGTTTACCAAGTCGTGTGGCATCTAATGTCACTGATAAGCGCTTGGCGGGTATGAAATTGGGAGGTTTGTCTCATTTGCTTTAGAGCAAGTGGGAGAATGTTGTGGATAGATGGAATAAGGGTGTGGTGCTCTAAAAAACAATGGTTGCTTGTGTTTACAGGCAAGTGGGAGATTGTTAGATGTAGTGCCCGAAAGAGAATTGTTGCTTGTCCTTACGGGCAAATGGGAGATTGTTGGATGTAGCACCCGAAAGACAATTTATGTAATTGTTTTTATTTAATAAATGACAGATTTTATTTCATCTTATTATTTGCTTTGTGCTTATATTTAATACACTGCTGAAAACCCCAAGTCGTATCATATGTAGCCATATAACTTAGTGTGTGTCACACACGAGGATTAAGTTTATGGTGATACACTTGAACTATTAGTCTGTGGTGAACTTAATCAAAGTATGGGGTCTATTGATTAAACCACCATTAATGCGCCCAGAACACTTTAAGGTGTGACCGTCTTATCCGGACTGTCGATATTGGTTATCTAAGTGGGGCATTTATATATGATGTAGTTATATAGGACTGGACCGATTTAATCTGCATTTCTCATATAATTCCGTGATTGAGAAATCTTATTAAATCACAAGATGATCATATATGGATTAACCTTAATCCTGATGTGATTACAGACGCCTGCTTGTTTCAAGATATGGTTTGATGTGTTCGTTAAGGATTGCTAAGAGGCGCGGTCCGAATCACTTTCACGTTGGCACTATTCTGGAATGAGTGAGAAGTGTGTGTCTCACAGATATGGAATCCATTCCTTCCTGCGGGAAGTAGAAAGACAATCCCCTTATTTATTAACCTAGAAACTCATCGATCGGCCGAGTTCATATTGGTTATGAACTAATTGATCACTAGTGGGTTAATGGTAAATAAGGATAAGATGTAATGAAGAAGGTTTACGAAAATAATCCTGCTTCGTTACGGATAGTCTATGGAGGGTTAGTTTGTATGTAATGATTATATCAATGGACACTTATTCACTCGACGCTTTGAGAATAAGTTATATGTATAATTGATAGAGTTCAGTTTCGGATTTATGGTGGCGTAATTCCGGAATTAATAAGTTGAGTAGACATATCCTTTTCGATGAATATTTTATTCAATTTATTGTAGCTACTGGTTATAGGTCCATGGTCCCCGGGTTGGCTCCTAACACACGAGTGTTTTCTCGTTTTGTGGAACCTCTAGAATAAATTAAATAGTTTGTCTATTTAATGAATATGCGAATATTTTTTATTTGGTAAACAATATATAAAATATAAAAGACATTTTCTATTATCCCAATTGGCATAAAAAATGGCGCCACTTTTATTTGGTTTTGGGAAAAGACATTTTCTCCTAATTAATTATAATGTGGATAATGTAATTATTTATGTGTTAAATAATTATAAATAAGAAATTAGTTTTCTTATTGGATAAATAGGAAATTTGTTTTCCTATTGGATAAAGGTTTTATTTTCCTAAAAGGAAAAGATAAATTTGTGTGTAAAAGATAAACTCTAAAATTATTAGTTATTTACCTATTAAAAAGAGAGTTTCTCCCAACACAAAATTCAACCAGAAAAACCAACGCCTTATTGGGAAAAAAAGGGACTCACCTTCATTTTGGAAAAGAAAAGAAAAATTAGTTTCTCGTTCTAGCCATTGGGAGAAAAAAAACCTAGGGTTTTTCTTGGAGCATATTCAAGGAGGTTCTATTACGAGGATCGACGTCCACCAGTCTTCGCTTGGAGATACAATCCAGAAGACTGCAGCTTCTCCCTATTGTCGATTGCTCTTCCTCTTCTATTGGATAAATCTTCATCCTTCTCGTAGTTGTGTTAATTAATTATGTGAATTAAAATCATGGTAAAATCGCATACGAATTTAATTGGTAGCATCTGCTGTACATGATCGAGCGTCTCTATCGGTGCTGTGAATCAGATCTGACGATTCAATTATGGATTGGATCCGGATCAGGTTTCTGTATATCCAGCAGCGACATCTGTATGTTGGGAGGTATGCCATATTCTACTCGTTAAGAGGCATGCCATAATCTGGTCGTTGAGAGGTGTGTCATCGTCGGTATTTTAGGTGATGTGTCATCATAATGTATCATCATATATACTCATTAGGAGGTGTGTCATCATTTTCATGTTGGGAGATGTGTCATCATAAGAGGTTTGCCATCATCTGCTTGTTGGAAAGTGTGTGATCATCCTCTCATTAAGGAGAGGTGATATCATCCACTCCTTGAATATATGTGCCATCATTCGCTCTTTGAAAGACATATGAATGTCGGCTTGTTGAGATATGTCATCAACGGCTTCTTGAAAAAAGAGTCACCGCCTACTTGACTGAGTTACAATGGGTGAAGATATTACAGTATAAGTGTTGAAGGGAATGATGAGTGCAGTCTGCTGAGGAAATTAGCAGACCAAATGAATACTCAACAGTGTGCTAAGTTGTTTAGTGCAAAAAACGGTTATTCAGTTATAGTTTGTTGTAACCATTTGTAACTTACTTTTAACTGATTCATGAGGTGTATGAAGCTATAAATACCCCATGAGCAGCAGCATTGTAACTTAAATTGTTGATTTTAGTTCAATAATAATCATTCCGCATTTTATTTACTTTCTGTTTGCAATTCTGCAAACTCCAACATGGTATCAAAGCAGAAATTTGAGAATTTCTGAATGTTTTCTTGCGTTTTCTTTGGTTATTGAAGAATCTGAGATAATTATTCATCTGTTTTCTCTCAAGATTCTTCAATAACCAGAGAAAACGCATGAAAACATTTAGAAATTCACAAATTTCTGCTCTGATACCATGTTGAAGTTTGTAAAATACAAACTGAAAGTAAATAAAATGTGGAAGAATTATTATTGAATTAAAAATAACAAGTTAAGTTACAATGCTACTGATCATGGGGTATTTATAGCTTCATACACCTAATGAATCAGTTTAGAGTAAGTTAGAAACAGTTACAACAAACTATAACTGAATAACCGTTTTTACTACATAACTCAGCAGACTGCACTCAACATTCCCTTCAGCACTTATACTGTAACAATCTAATTATGTCATAACTGTTCCATGGTACCATTATAACGGCCCCTCAATCACATGCCACGATTTCAAGGCTCCATAATCTAATTCTCCCACGTTGGACACTTATATAAAGGACCTTTCGTCCTCACAGCAAGAACGACTTAGTGGCTTCATCCCAAATTCACTGGGTAAGTAGGCAGTCAGCATCGACACATCCAAAAATCAACACAAACGCCATCAATTTAATAGTTGTGTTACTCTCGTAAAGATCCAATTACTCGAAGCATTACCCGGACGATTCCAGAACATCGTCATTGGCGCTAGAAAAAGGGCCAGAACCTCAGAAATCTCATTTTTTTCAAAATAGCCCTTTAATTCATCAATCATGCCTCGCAGTAAACACTACAAGAAAACAAGCTTTTAGTGACTAAAACTTAATGACGGGAGACAAATCCCGTCATTAAGGATAGTTATAATGACAAAACCTAAATTATTTTGCTGGTTGATGACCAAATATTCATTCCCGTCATTAGTCATCATACATCCCGTCATTACGAGTATATAATAAAAAAAAGTTCCTGTCATTATTTGTGCATTTTTTAATAAAAGATTTTTTTACAATTTAAAAAAAATTGATTTTTTTTTTTCCTGAAACGAAAAGAGGGAAACGGGGGAAGGGGGGATCGAACCCTGGACCTCTCACTTAAGCAGAGGGGTAAAAGCTCGGGTGAAATTAGCTTAAGCACCCAGGATGAGCCTTATGCTCAAAAAAAAATTGATAAACCTAGTTATTTTTTTAATCCTAGAAAACTATTATTTCTAATCATCAAAAAACATTATCCACCCCTTTCTAATACCCCGTCGTTCATATCCCTAACTTCCCCTAAACATCCAAATCGGTGGCACATCCAGCTCCGCTATCCTGGCCGGCAACCATCATCAGCACCGGCGGAGATTCATCGGCGTTCTCACGACTAGTCACTTGACCACTTCATCTCCTTCCGTACCCCTTCATCAGCAAATTGGAATTCTGATATCCCACGTCAACATGACTAAGCAAAACTCCCGATCCCAACAACCGAATCATCACAAAATTCACTCTAACCTTCAGATTTGTTTCTTCTCACCATCAATAATTGTTTCCCTCTTTCTCTCCGATTTCATAGTTAGCTAATGCCAATTTTGTTTATTCTCTGATTTAATGGTCAACAGATGGAGATAGGGCTCAAAATCTTCAACCGGGCACCTGTTAAAAGTGCCATGGAGTTTGTGTTTTTTTCTCTCTAATTTTTATGACATGTTTTTCCGAATTAATGAAATCATTAGATTTAGATTAATTTTTGTGTTTTATTTTTATGCAGTTATATTTCTCCATGAATCGGACCAACTACTTTTCAGGTTCCATCTTTTCTGATTGATAAGCAAAAGATGAAGATTTATACATCGCACAAATGTTCGATCGGTGACCCATTCCAATTTTCAAGTCTTGAACTTTGGCCGAGTCCAGTAGTTTAAAGAGTGGTAATTCTTATACTATGTTGGACTAGTTAATTTGTACTATTTATTATTTATTTTATTTATATAACAAGTCTTTTTTCAGTAATGATGCTAAATAGACATTAATCTGTTGCCTTTCTTTTAACAAACATTAGATGTTTTCTTTTAGTCCATTTATTTGTTTGAGAAGAAGATTCCATTAAACTTGTGGAGAGAAAGAAGAATCTGTGTTTGATTATACTTGGGTTATCATAGGTAGTAGCATAATTATAGGTGTGGATGTGGTGATGTGTGCTTTCGTTTGTCTGAATTATTCAATATGAACTTGACATAATGGTTATTAATTAAAGTGGACATGTCTCCCTTGGAATGATATGTTGATATCGGTGGCTTAGATTTGCAGATTCATAAATATACGAAGATATTGGGATCAAACCACATACAGGGGTTGATGTTGCCTTTTCATCATGTGACGTGGTACCGAAACAACATTTTGTAATCCTGGTTCTCTTTACTTATTGTGTTTGTGTAAGTTAGACAATTTCAATGATGAATAGAATGGAACTTACACATTTTTGTTATATCAATGTTTATATGGCTAGGTACTTTTGTATAAAAAGATATTACTAGCTACTTTTTTCTAAATGATATGACTAGGTACTTACAAGTATAAAATCAAACAAAGCATGCAGTTGAGAAAATACAAAGTCTTAACAGGAGCTTATGCATATCTGCCTCTCGACCTAGATTTGTTAATCCACATCTAGCTCCTTACATACAAGTGCATATTTAGAATATTTAGTACCATCAACATTAGTTATGGGGTACAACTTATATAAATAGTCATCGTAGAACTAACCAACTTTTTATATAAAATAGTCATTTACTATTTTGCAAGGTGCTCGACGTATTAGGCGATGAAAGAATGTTATTTAGCAATCAAATGCTCTACACTTCCCAGGTTTGTTGGCTGTTTGCCTCATTTATTTCATTTCATTTTGTTTGTATCTCCTTGAATTGTTTTGTACATTTATTATTTCAGCTTTGTACTGAGATTTTCTGACTAAACTATCTACCATCTTGATGACTCATTTTGTTAGTTGTTGTTCATTACGAGAAAAAGACACTATTGCGTCACGCATTTAGCCGCCTCTTACAAAAGTGATTTTATAAATGTCTTTTGTGTGGCACTTTGATATGTTTTGCCACTAAAACATTAATTATATAAATCTTAATTCGCTTAAGCATTCATAGATCTTCAGCATATTGCCTTCCCATTGATTTTCATTGTATGGATTGTAAGTTTTGACTTGGATTGATCGCTCGTCTCTTCTCCTCTTTTTCTTTTTGATTGATTAATCTCTAATGTCTTAGATTTGCATCAAGGAAACCTATTTTTCTGAAGGTACAATGCTTGAGAACATACACTTTTGTTTCCATTTGCATAGCTGCTCTTAATTTTGTTTGGAGCACATACACTTTCTGCTTTCTTTCTATATAATTCCCTATGCATAAATATATTTTTGCTGTAAGATAGCTAATTGCCTAATTTTTCGATCCTTTGCTAAATCTTTGTCTATACAGACCTAGTTCGAAAACTACTGTCCAACTTATTTTTTTTTGTAGGGACCTAATGGGAAAACTATTATTGTATGTTAAATTTACATGACAAGTTATAAGTTATAACTTAAGATAAGAAGTTTCAGAAAAGAAATAACATGCTTTTCTGATAAAAGATTTTTTAAGCCAACACTTGGCTCATTTCATTATAACACAACTGTATTTTTTTGTGGGAGTGTTAATCCTTTTCCTAGAAATTAGGACACAAAACTATGTTCAAATTTAGCGTCATACTCCTGTCAAAATTGGGTGGCTTAACAATATCTCCTTACAACTGAATGTGTATGTATGTGTAATATATACATAGGATCCAATCATATAATAAAACTTGTTATAAAGTGGTAATAAGAGAAAATGCCAAACACCATAAGCCACACGTCTAGGGAAACATTGTCATTTCAACAAAGTTAATGCCTCCCCTTAAATCGTATCAGCAATATCAAACATTATGACATTGATTGCCTTTCTTATTAATATGTTAAACAAGTTGAACTCCTTATTTGCTTCAATTGTCACCTTTTAAATGGATTATCCAGTCTATAGATGTGATAGTTTGGTCTTTGTCCTGAGTTATGGTTGTATAATAAATAGTTTTAGTACATGCATGGTCATGTGCATCAGGTAGTTTTATGTCTGGTAGCCTTATGTCTTCTCTTTTATTTGCACAAAAATGTGTCCCGCCTTGCTGAGTCTTGTTTTTATGTTGTCATGTGTAAATCAGTCTTCATGTTTTGTCCAGGTTGCTTATGCTCTGTCTGTCAGGTCTCTGCGTATCTCCGAAATTCCTAATTTGGTTTGATTTTCTGCTCTATGCCTGGTTCAGGTCAGTTTACCTAATGTTTAGTTATGTTGCTTATGTCTTATGCCTATTGGTATATCAGTCTACCAAGTTCAGTCTGCCGTGTCCAGAGCCTTGCTCTAGGTCTCTTTTGTAGTTGTCAGAGTCCTTGTCTTAGCCGACACATTAGGTTCAGTCAGTCCACTTTCTGAGTCATCTCTTGATTTATTATATGCTTGTTCTAGTTGTGCTGTTTTATATGTTTGCATTATTTCTGTAGCATGAAGTATTATGTGCTTTTCTGTTTTGATACTTGAGCACCAAGTCTGTTATATGAATGAGCTAGCATGGAATTTGTTATGTTATATTATGTGATCTTTGCATGAGAATTGTACGAGTGCATGAAATGTAATATCATCACACAAAATCTGTCAATATGCATCTGTTATATACTGCGTCTCTTATTTCTATTGTTGGTGTATAAAAAGTGTGAACAATTGCATAATTTATTATTTTTATTTTTATTTCCAACAATAAAGAGAATAAACCCTTTATTTTATTTTCTCCCCTGCATTCTTCAAAAGTGTGCAGCCTCACATTACTTGGCTCATCTCAGAGGAGTCAAACTTGGTGTTGTTGGTGGTGGCGGATGCAGCGGCTTCCACGGAGAGGGATTTTTGTTATTGTTGAGTTTGGAACCACTAAAAGGAAGGCTATTGGAGATGAACACAGCTTCATATAGGGAGGATTTCCTTTATGACGTGTTGCATTGCAGTGTTGCGTCTTCTTTGAAATCAGTAAGTCATTAAAATAATCATTCACTAGAAAGTTGTCAAAATCCCAGGTTTCAGAGCTAGGAAAAAATGATTAGTCCTTCTCTTCCTTTCTTTCTTCCTCATTTTGATTTGTGATTTTGATGTGTTCTCTTTGTGTTAACACTGTATGTGTGGAATGACATGACGGGAGAGTTTCTAAAAAAATGGTTTTAACAAAACAAAAAAAACTTCGATGTCATATAATTCTCCTTTGCTTGCAGGGAAGGTTATAAGTATTTTTTTTACGCAAATGAAGTGTTTGCAAAGATGAAATAACATGGAAAGATAAAACATACTTGATAGATAATTTTTAGATACTATATGCACCCACATTTCTCTCTTATTGGAATTCGCCTGCACTAGGCATGATGCTACATTATTAACGACTATGTTCCCTAAATTTATCGTCAGCCTAACCATATTAATGAGCTGATCTATCTATTGGTATTTAAAAAATGATAAATGGTGTTAATTGTGAAAGTTGTCATTATCAGTAGAACAAGAAATTGCTTCATTTTTAGTTTTGCTCGTCTTTGTTTCTTTCAATTTGTTAAAGACAATACCCAACACTAGCATTAATGGTAAGAACCGTTGTATTTTTCTGTCTTTTATTGTTAATCTAAAGTAATGTTTCAACACCGGTAGAATATTTTATTTGATTGTGTTAACCGGAACTAATGTTCTGAACTTTAAGCATGTCTTCATTAAGATAGTGTTGCGTTGTTTACAAAGTAGATTTGGTTTCTTTGGCAATAAAGTGCATTGCTTTTGTGTTTCATGAGCTTTTCGAGTATTTATTTTGACTACAAAACAATTTCACATTTGTGTGGAATTCACAAGTATGTATGTTTCTTTTGCTAATCAAAGTTTAATATTGAGTCCTGATTAGTTTACTTTCAATTTGATTTCTTGGAACTCAAAAATTTCGGTTGACAGTATGAAAATGTCTTGAACATCTATCTTGTAATAGGATTTAAAATATAAATCTTGGCTGCTATTACAAAGAGTTGTAGTTAACATGTGCTTTAATTTGACAGGCATAAAATGGGTTTACACTAGATTGTGGGAGTTTGAAGGGATCGCTGCCAGGATGCAACATCTAATAAAATATAGTTAAGTTCAAACATACAGTCTTAAGGGGGTAGTGCATGTCTGCTTTTGTTAGCAGCTGTGCTTGATTGGCCCTACACATTCCAGGTTTTTTTGGATAAATGCTTTTGAGAAATAAATAAGGTCCTTATTCTTGTCTTGATTCCAAATATACTGATTTTACATGACAGTCCCTCCGTGTAAGGTTCTGAATTATTGCAAAGTCTTGCCACTTATATTTTTTTTGTGTATGTTGATAAAAGGATTTCGGTGTAGGAAGGAATGAGGGTTCCGAGTTTTGCCAAGGAAGACAGCTAAGATATTTATGTATACTTCGTTGTTTACTTGATGGGGTGGCCCTGCCTAACCAGCCTTGCTTGTTTTGTTACGGTTTAGATTTCGGGGTGGCCATGCCCTGCCTTTTCTTGTTTTGCTTGAATAGTGGACTTGTCGGTCTTTCTTTGCTTTCTTACTTGATGGGGTGGCCCTACCTTGATGGCCTTGCTTGTTTTTCTTGTATTTTACTTGAGGGATGCCCTTGCCCGCCTTTTTTTTGCTTGCTTGCGTGCTTGAATGGGTGGGCCGGATGTGTCGTCATTAATTCAAGATTTAATGAGGGGCAAATGACCTGATAATGAGGGGCTGTGTTGTCATTAATGCTTCATTTGATAAGGGGGATATGACCCTATAATGAGGAGATGCGTCGATATTAAATAGTGATTTAATGAGAGGAAAATGATCATGTAATAAGAGGATGTGTCGTCATTAAAACATTTTTTTAATGGGGAAATGAGTATACAATGACGGGATATGGCATCATTAAATAATATTTCAATGAGGGGCAAAAGGACATATAATAACAGGACTATTTGTTATTAAAAATTGATTAATGACGGGATAATACCGTCACTGAATGTGCTATACTATTAATGACAGGAATATGATTCCCGTCATTATTACCTTTAACTAGAGAGGCAGCAATGAAAGGAAATTTCCCGTCATTAAAGACTTTTAATGACGGGAATCAGGCATTTAATGACAAGAATTCCAGTTATTAAAACCTGATTTTCTTGTAGTGAAAGTTAATGGAGCCGGAAAACAAATTGTAGTTAATCAAGCGGATGAACATGATACCGTGGTAACTCATGAAAACAGAGACAATAATAACACTCACGAAGAAGACACACTGCTAGCACAGGGTGCATCATGGACATATAAGCCCGATCAAACATCAAACCTTCCAATAGGCTGGAAGGAGAAAGTTCTCCTCACCCAAGGCTATGTGGTGCTTCCTAGAATAAGGTAGCCATGTTCTTAGGCTGGACAAGAGGGGATATATGCATCACAAACATCGAGAACTACCCCGAGGCCTGTCGGGTTCAAGATTCCCAAGCTTGATCCTTATGACGGAACAAAGGATCTTGTGGATCATTTGCACCGGTATGGGCAACAAATGATCCTATATTGTGCACCGGATGAGACGAGGTGCCAATCCTCTACAGGCTTCCTAACAAGAAAAGCTCGAGAGTGATTAGACAGACATGTGAAACTTTTATAATAAACAGGTCATATAACGTACGCATTGAACAATACACGTCCACATACAGTTCAACTGTCCCACACTTTAATAATTAGATCTATCACTATATTCACAAGATAAAAGACATATAATACGTGCTAGTCTAACCGCTTATTAATATCCTATTTAATAATGAAAACAACTAGAGACATTCAATACCGATGTAATTATTGTGAATCAAGATCTCATCAATCATAATCAACATTATAATTTCTTTATCGCGGTTTAATTTTAAAGACATTATTATATACAATATTAATTAATAAGCAAATATATAATTACGAAAGTGCGTTTATTATTCATAATAATAAGGTTACATAAACAAAATAGACAGTAAACGATCCGACCCGATTGAATTAGGGAACTAAACTAACACTAATTAACCGGATCATGTTTGTGGCTATTCCATAAAATCGTTAATTTTACTTTATTTCATTACTGTTAATTTCATTGTTCAAATCAAAATCATTACATTCATTTTTTTGGACCTAAACTAAGTATCGAGTGTGACTTTGATAGTCAATCAAATCCTCGTGAGATCGACCTTCTACTCACAAGAAGTACTACAATCGAACTAATGTGCTTAATTACTAGTAAATTGAGGTATAAAAAATGACTTTCAAATCCCATACTTTCCTTACTACCCAAAAATAGGATAACGCATACGTTTAAGAATTTTAATGTTATAGATATAGTTCATAAGTGAAATATTTAGCAAAACATATGTAGAGATAATTAATAAAATAAATACAAACACAACATATACGAGGAAAATGAAGAGTGGTTACATCACACGTGACGCTCCGTTCCCAAATACCGAGTCATTATCTGGGAAAAATGCCCGGCACGCATTTTTTTTTTGTAGAATATATATATATATACTAGTAAAATGGGACTCCGTGCAACGCACGGAGTGCCCATGCTAAATGTTTTAACTTATCAAGTGCCGAAAGAATTATTAAGTAAAATAATGTGTAACTAAAATATCATTCCGTTAATGATGCAATTTAGCCCCTCATACATATTATATATAACATTCCGATGTCAATCATTTCAAATGGTGACAAATGAGGCAATTGTTTTAGCCCCTAACATACCATCCTTTTTCACATGATACAAAATGCAAAAAAAAATCTCAGCCATGCATCGCTCTCGAGATAGACAACCACATCATTTCATTGCTGCGAAGAAAAGACGTGTCTGAACCACCACCCCCCCCCCCCCCCCCCCCCCCCCCCCGCGAACTTCTTTTCTTCATGAAGCTTCTCGAGGACAGCAAAAGTCATTAAATCGTTTTTTGTTTTTGCCTATAAACCGGTGCCTTTTAACACTAAAAGAAATTAAATTAAAAAAAATAAAATAAATTCTTTTGCTGGGCCTACAATGTCAGGTTTTCGGATACCACAATCTACCACACAACTCTACCATAGTCAACACACTCTTTCTTATCTGCTACACACATTATCAATCACCCAACCGCACCCTGTCCCAACATTTTTCAACACTCACCTATCCAATCCTACCTCACCATGCCCTACACCACATTGTATTACCACATATTATCTTACCACACTACCCAATATTACGTACTTTATTCAACCTACCAAACTTTACTTAACTTACGCCACATCATCCAACCATACCATCCTACCCTGCCATACATCACCGCATTACATCTCATACCTCGCCTCACCTACATTAGCACACCCTACTGCACCCTACCTCTTTACCTACCTACAAACCTTAACCTACCTCCCAACCTACATATTAATTCACTATCCTAGCTAAGCCTATTACACCCTATTTTATCTCATCCCACCCTACTTTACCCTACCCACCACCCCATCCTACTCTACCCTACAACTCCCTACCGTACCCCACCCACCACCTACCTAAAATCACTTTCCTCTTACACACCACCACGTGTTTTATCGATTTTCATTTCATTCCATCCGATTTCATCCTGGTCAATTTTCATTTTATGGAAAAAAAATTTTAATTCTACAATGTCAGGCTTTACAAACCAGACGGTCCAAAATAACAAAAAAGGCCGAAACACAAAAAGCAACAAATGAGAGTAGAAGAGATGATTTTTTGGTGGTTTAGATAGGAACGAAAAAAAAAAAAAAGATATGTTGTTTTACAAAAAAAAATTCATTTCAAGAATTTTAATATTAATCGTCAAACCAAATATTTTTAAGCATGATATAAAGATAGTGTAGGCAACATGTCGATGACTTATATCTTGAAAATAGTCATATCGCCGTGTACAAAGATATGTTTTTTTATGAAATGAATTTATTTTAAAAAAATTATAATATTTCATGTAAACATCAACAAAATTGTTTTGGCATGATACAAAGATCGTGTCGGAAACAAGTCGTGGCCATATATTTTGAAAATAGTCATACATTTGCTACATATATCACACATTAAAAGGTGATACAATTGAGTCCTCTAAAACGGAACAATTTAACTCAGACCCTTCTTCTCGAAAAAAAAAAAAAAAAAAAGAATATTTCTGGGCTGGGCCTGCCCATGAACAGTATAAAAAAAAAAAAAAAAAAAAAAAGCTGGGCCGGGCTACTGGGCCGATGAACAGTAAAATGATCAACCAATAAAAAAAAAACAAGTGTCAACACACTTCCTTAAGTGTTTCAACTTTCCTTTCTTATAGTAGTATGATATATATATATATATATATATATATATATATATATATATATATATATATATATATATATAAGCCTCTACATCATCGTTATCAGAGCGCAAACAATAAAGACTGGCTCAGAAATGTCAAACGATAAAACTGGATCGCAAAAATTCCAATCCAAGTCTTAGAAGAAAACAATCCAAAGACAAAAGTAAATGTTGTTTACAACCAAACTCAAAAAAATCAAATGAACCTTATTGGAATACTTAAAAGAAAAGATAAAAAGTCTAAAGGACTCTCAAACGTTTAAACGTTTACGATTCCCCAACAATCATAAAAGTTCATAAAACAATGATAACATAATCTTCACTCATTTGTCCAAGCTCACACATCGGCTACATCATACTTCTAATCATTATATACCTGCCAATATTCTTGGGAGGGAAAACATACACAATAATAAGGGTAAGTACATCGTAGTTCGTACTTAGGAAGGGGTAGAAGAATCGATACAACAATTATCTATAACAAGTAAAGGATTACATTCACTACTTCACATGTTGTCAGTACTCATTCTCCTTTGTTTGTCCAGCTAGTCAAACATCGATCAATTATGGGTTTGTTACACTATGATCAAAGGACGCTACCATGGTGAACAAAATATTCAACACCTTATATGGAACGGTGTTATCCACATGGGCTTGCCCATGCTGCGAAACGGAAACGTGATCACCCGAATTCAAGTGTTCAGCTTTTGAATCATTAAGTATGTTTGTTATGAAGTTAACTAATCGCCTAAGTTCGTTCATGTATAAGTATTCCTAGGGACTTCTAGTTATTGACATTCTATAATAACTACTTAGCACATAGCAAATGAATCGTTGACTACTAGGTCAATGTTCCGCAAGGTCTAGAGAAACGTCTTCTAATACTCCCACATTCTCCCCGCAGAGCGTCAGAGTTGTGGTGCAGAACCGAGGGTACCAGAACTCAAATGCTAGACTTTTCCGAATTCCAATTAATGTCCTAAGGACATACATATAATATCACCTTATTCACTAAATAAAGCGAAATTGCTTTCATGAGAGTTGGGCGAACGCTTGTTGAGCCTTTGTCGAACGCCCGCTGATGTGCCGTGGTTGTGCAATCACGAACTATAAGCAATAGTAGTAGGTCTATCGCAGTATAGTGAATGGCGTAGCAAGGGTCAAATCCACAGAGACTCGTAAGTTACAATTAATCAAGATTGAGAAAAATTATAACGGTCAATGACCAACAACGGAACAGATTAGTAACAATGGTGGCAACGAACACACAAGATCAAACAGAATTATACTTATATGAGTTTATAAAGATTAGTTCTAACTATGAGTGATTAGTTCAAAACACCCGTTGCTTGACGCATCAACTCTTATCTTCTCACTTGGCCGTAATCCATGAAAGAAACTATGCATGCGTACGGGAAAGTGATATCATGGTGAGGGAATCTCCGTTGTGCTTCCTTAAATCGTTCACAAGCTTCTTCAAAGGTTTCTCCAGCATTTTGTTTGAAGTTCATGATCTCTTGTATCATCTGTAACGACTTCCCAGGCGGCAGTAATTATTCATAAACTTCTGCAGCAGATCTGTCCAAGATTGGATAGAGCCGGAAGCGAGAGACAAAAGCCATTGTTTTGCTTTGTCCTTCAGTGTGAATGGAAACAACTTTAGCTTGATGTTGTCCTCTAGAACTCTTGCTGGCTTTACTGTGCTGATTATTTCCAAAAAGTTGGTGACATGTACACTTGGATCTTCGTTTGGTACTCCGGGAAATGTAGTGTAGTTTGTCACCATCTATATAACATTTGGTTTTGGATGACAGACTGATCACGCAGTGGTGTAAGGCACGGACTACTAACGATAGGACCAAGTCTATTGTAGCAGAATACCGGCAAGTCAAGGTGGAATCCCTCAGAGACTCGTAAAATACGTTTAAATCAAGACCGAGTGTCACAATTACGGTCTATGACCAACTATGGTGCAAGAATATAAACAGTTGTGCCAATAAACACACAAGAGCACATAAGAGTTTCTAATGAATTAGTCTAATTATGAGTTGTTAGTGATTCCCCTCATATCATGAATCAATCATCCCCGTTGGTATATTTTAGATCTTTAGCAGCTACGGGTGCTAATCCCTAATATTACGCTACTTCCATTGAAAGGACATTAGGTGCCTATATGAAATTAACCTCCTTCGTTGGTTGTATTAATTCACATGCAATAAGAATTAGGACTAGCCGGCTCAAGACCGAAGACCCCCTAAGCATCTATCGTGGATTGACTAGATAGTTCCTAAGGAACAATCAATACATTGTCCGGACTAACACTTCACTTTATCGTCCTTTATGTTAATTTACGATGACATGCAAATAGTTGATCAGGCTACAAACATGTAAATTAAATTTGTCGATCAGACGCAGCTGGTGCCGATTATCATGAACTAGGATTTACTAGGTATTCAGATCTAGCAATAAAGACCATCGCAGATCGGAAGAAGGCAACCTCTATTTCATGATTTCTTTACCAACGATTCAGATTTATACACATATGGGGTTGTTGGAAATAAAATTTATGTTTTGATGATGATTCATCACTTCTTTGGTTATTGTTCTAAACCCCATTGATGAAGTGTCATAACCAGCTGTTATAGTGCAAAGCAAAAAGATGTCTAGATATCAATGTATAGGATTTAATAGAGTCTGATATTTGTATATGTTAATCAGACAAGCACTGTAATATATCTAGGCTGAGAACTAAGATAACAAGGAAACTGAGATAATAAGAAAACTGACTCAGGATACACCAATATGAAACTGAAGAAGGTAAGTTCGCTGAGGGACACAGACTCAATTGGCTTATCTAGAAGACTGAAGAACTGAGGGTCACAGACTCAGTTATAGAAGATTGAAGAACTGAGGGTTCAAACTCATTTATGAAGATTATAAATCGAGACTATAAAGTTAGACTTCAGGCAAGATTGTGGTGACCTGAACTGACTTTATGGATCTTGTATGGAGACCTAAGAATCATAAGGACAATGAATTCTTAGAAGATAATTGTTTATGGTGGACTCTGATTAAGTCAACTATAATCATATGAAAACTGGAGTACTGATTGTTGAAGAAGAGTATACTCTCAGTTAAAGCTCTTACAAACTGAGAACTGATAATGTTCACAGTAAATCAGTTTTGAAACTAAAGATTAACCAAAATGAAGAAAAATCCAACCGTTACTGTACAAGAATTATGATTGGAGGATATTCTATCCGTTCTGACAAGTAACGTACAAGCAAGAAAGCAGGACCTCTAACGGCTACAAGGATTCGAACCCACAGAGATTTTACCGTTAGAAAAACCTCTATAAATAGACTACTTCTATCAGAAGAAAATCATAGGGGAGAAGAAGTAAGCAGGAGGGAAATTCTAAGAATTAATCCAGTTAAGGGAGATCAATATTGAAAGGGAAAATAATCAGAAAGAATTCCTGCTAAGCATTATCTTAGAAAGATCCAGATTTCTCCAAGTGTTCATTCAATTTAAGAAGAAAATTCAAGATCAAATCAATTGGAGAAAACAGAGCTGTGGATAACTTGTACATCTGGAAGAAGAGCTCAAATCACAATTGAATCAAAGTTATTGATTCAAGTCTCAACTTTGATTCTATCAAAGGTTTAGACTGTGAAACACCAAGAAGGTGTGAAGGACAATTGAGTGCAGTCAGGAAGACGTGGTTGTGATGAGCTGGTGAAGAGGCAATTCGACCCTCCAAGGACCAGTGTTTCAAACAATTGAAGAGCAGCAATTCTACCTGTTCTACAAGTGTTTAGATAGTGAAGCTAGGGATTAGTCAAGGACTATCAGTTTAGAACTTTTTGTAACTGGGCCATCTCAAAGAAGTTCTAGTGGAATTTTCCTCCGCATCACAGGGGAAGAGATGACTGACAGGATTACACCACCTGGAACCTCTATAATTCTTGTTTATTTACTTTACGTATTTATTTATTTACTTAGCATTTATCTACATCATTTTGATAATTGATTGTTATACATCACTGTTCACAGACTGACATTCATCAGAATTCAGTTTAACACACTTAGCTTTCATACAGAATAAGAAGATCAAGAAAAAGGCTAAAATTATATCCGCTGCCAGTTGACTCAGTTGTTGCTTAAGTCAGTTTGACTTAAACTCAGCTTTGTCAGCTTAACTCCACACAAGTTTTAATTGAACTATAATTTGTTTTAAATCCAGTTTTAGGGACAAGTTATTCACCTGTTCGGGGTCAAATTATAGTGTTTTTACTGATATATTTTACATCAATTTCCCCCGTATATGGATGTTTTTCATAGAAATCGAGCTTATAATCGATTAATTGAGTAAATGGTGTTTCTAATAGGTTAATTGCAAAATGTAACAAATTATGTGCTTAAAGTATGATTTTATGTTATTTTGGAATTGTGTTATGTTTTGGTATGTTTTCCTATTGTTGTAGATACTCAATTATGTTGGAAAAGGTGATCCTAAAGAGCTAATTTCGAGATAATAGAGGATCAATCAAGTTTATGGAAGATAGGAAGAGATAAGGAAAGAAATCAATCAAGATAAAGATGGAAAAATCAATAAATTCGATGTCAAGGCTAAGTGGACGAGCGTCCATTATAAGCGAGACGAGCGTCCGGATTCAAACGCACGTTTGAGAAGCGGAACCAGCGTTCGAGAGGTGTATTTTACATTCAGAGAGTTTGGACGTGAAGTGAACGAACGTCCGGCACAAGTTCAAGGCCGAAGGAACGAACGTTCGAGATGCGGACGAGCGTCCGGAGGAAGAAAATCAGGATTCCGGGTAGCGCTGAACTTCCAACGCAGTTCTTGATATGATAACAACCGATTTGACTCTGGACCTCAAGAGAAGAGTTGTAGGGCTTGAAGAGAGGATTCTACAGGATTTTGAATCACTCCATTCTGACTTACGAGGCCCGAGATATGAGCGTTACAAGTTCAGAATCTGTTCCGGGAGAGCCGGACGGGCGTCCGACATTATGGACAAAGGCCCAAAGACCGTTCGTAGCAACCGACTTGATTTTCCTATTTAAACAGCTGCGCCCCAACCCTATTTTACATCAGATTTTTCATACGAAAATTACACAGAAGCGACAGCCGCTCCTTCTTGGTTTCAAGGTCGGTCACCCGAGCCTTGTGCTCGGGTGAACCGAGGTTAGATTAGGATCGTTTTTATTTTGTTTTTCATCCATGGAGTTCATCCAATGTATTAAACTATGTGAGTTCGTTTTCTTTCAATTTATTCAATCCTTTTTATTTCAATTTAAACTATGTGAGGGGATGGTTTATGTGTATCTACTTTCATTTGCTCATATTAGTTATAATTTTCTATGAAAAGTGCTAAATTTTTAAATTTTTCAAAATTTTTGTTTTGTCCCGAGTAACATTTCACTGGCATGCTAGTTTTATAATCTGGCACCCTTTAGTTGTTATCAGTAGTCATATCATGTTTAAGAATAGGTTTGGTCGATTCGATACTCACTTGAACGACAGTTCACGAACCTATTAGATGAAGAGCCAAATATAGAATAGTTTCCGGTTAGTTAAAGGAAAGTTAATTCTTGATACAGATAACACTTATTTAGCATTAATGAAAGTTAAGAACTAGTGCTATATTCACAGTTAGAATCTGAGTACCTTAGTGTTCTTGAGAACTTTGAGAGTCTTGAATGTGTTAGAAATATATTTGACCGAGAGTTTCCAAAGAGTTTGAAATATAAAAATATATATATCTATAAATAATAAATGAATAAAATTTCTTTGCGGGAATTTTGTTTGTAACTATCACCTCGAGTCCATTTGGATACTGCCCCAATTGGGGAGTGTGGTTTACCTTGGACAGTAAGGGATTGAGTGATCTCAGGGTGACTGCCTCTAATGTAGGGGAGTGTGTTATACTTTTGAGACGCGATGATGGGAAATATAAAATATACGTTTTTTTGGAATTCTAAGTCAAGTTGATCTAAACCCAGTAGAGACCCGAGAGGTATTTTCTTGGCACTAAGTAAAGGAATTTAGTTGTGAGTTAGTTACTATGTTCTTGGTAATTAGTTTTTGTTAGGTAAGTGCTGTAGATAGAATGAAGTTTTCGTTTAGTTGACCGGATAACTGTTAGTGCTTGATGTATTATATCAAGAGAGGATCGGTGGAAGTTTAGTAGGTTCTGCACACACATCACCGAGTGAGGTCGATTTGCTGAATACTAGCTTGTCATGATTTTGACTATATCTCGTGTCAGGTTATGTGGATTCTTGATGGTATGTTCTTGTTTTGTTTTACTCGAGGACGAGCAAAAGTTTAAGTGTGGGGGTGTTGTTCGGGGTCAAATTATAGTGTTTTTACTGATATATTTTACATCAATTTCCCCCGTATATGGATGTTTTTCATAGAAATCGAGCTTATAATCGATTAATTGAGTAAATGGTGTTTCTAATAGGTTAATTGCAAAATGTAACAAATTATGTGCTTAAAGTATGATTTTATGTTATTTTGGAATTGTGTTATGTTTTGGTATGTTTTCCTATTGTTGTAGATACTCAATTATGTTGGAAAAGGTGATCCTAAAGAGCTAATTTCGAGATAATAGAGGATCAATCAAGTTTATGGAAGATAGGAAGAGATAAGGAAAGAAATCAATCAAGATAAAGATGGAAAAATCAATAAATTCGATGTCAAGGCTAAGTGGACGAGCGTCCATTATAAGCGAGACGAGCGTCCGGATTCAAACGCACGTTTGAGAAGCGGAACCAGCGTTCAGAGGTGTATTTTACATTCAGAGAGTTTGGACGTGAAGTGAACGAACGTCTGGCACAAGTTCAAGGCTGAAGGAACGAACGTCTGAGATACTGGACGAGCGTCCGGAGGAAGAAAATCGGGATTCCGGGTAGCGCTGAACTTCCAACGCAGTTCTTGATATGATAACAACCGATTTGACTCTGGACCTCAAGAGAAGAGTTGTAGGGCTTGAAGAGAGGATTCTACAGGATTTTGAATCACTCCATTCTGACTTACGAGGCCCGAGATATGAGCGTTACAAGTTCAGAATCTGTTCCGGGAGAGAGCCGGACGGGCGTCCGACATTATGGACGGGCGTCCCAAAGACCGTTCGTAGCAACCGACTTGATTTTCCTATTTAAACAGCTGCGCCCCAACCCTATTTTACATCAGATTTTTCATACGAAAATTACACGGAAGCGGCCGCCGCTCCTTCTTGGTTTCAAGGTCGGTCACCCGAGCCTTGTGCTCGGGTGAACCGAGGTTAGATTAGGATCGTTTTTATTTTGTTTTTCATCCATGGAGTTCATCCAATGTATTAAACTATGTGAGTTCGTTTTCTTTCAATTTATTCAATCCTTTTTATTTCCATGATCTTGATTTATTTTGTATCTTTCTTTGTGCTTATGATGCCATGAGAATAGATTGGAAAATTAGTTCTCTATTGATAGTTACAACATACGAGAGTTGCGTAGACTAGATCACCATAGAAAGATATGATCTTTAATCATTGATGATGACAAATTAATCGATTAATTATCTAGGTTGTTAGTTTCTAAAATACGGAAGTTAACTTGAATCTACATCTTCGTTTTGTATGTAATATTGGTCTCAACATTCGGAAGAGGAGAGATCGATAATTGAATTCACTAAGGAATTAGGAATTCATAGCTTGAGAATAAATTCACTAAGGAATTAGGGGTTTATGTCTCGTGATAAGGTGAAACCACAAACCGAATTAAAATCATGAATTGAACTAGGGTTGAGATCACATAGGTTTGTACTTGGTTTGATCCCATGTTTCCTTAGGTTAGTTTGTTTATTTTATTCCTTAGGTTAGATTATTTGAATTATTTTTGTTTTTATGTTTTGTCTTTCGTTTATTTGTTTTCTTGAGTAGCAATTGGTAGGATTAATAGATTAGATTTAATATCCATTTTCCCTGTGGATCGACCCTGTACTTACCCTACTATGCTATCAACTACCCGGTATTTGGTCGGTTAGGAGTTAGTTTGCATGTTAAATATAGGTTTATAAATTTTCTTTTGTTTTTATGATGCAAAATCCTCCCAACATCACCCCCCCTCTAAACCTGTGTTAGCCTTTCCAAGGGACCAACAATTGGTATCAGAGCAGTTCTTCCGCTTGGAAGTGATCCATAAATATCTAACAAACCATTTGTTGAAAACCCTTCACTGTATTTTATTGAAATTTAATGGATACATCTAGAATTAGAAGCTGGCTGAATAATCCCCTGATTGACTATTTGCAGAATGTTGTCTATGATTTTCAGGATCAAGTATTTGAAAGATTTAGTACTACGAGCTCTCATACAAATCCGGAACCTCATTTCAGCTATGATGAAAATATTGACTTTAATGCGTATGAAGATGAATCCAGAGGATTTCCATCCCTAAGTGATCTTTCAGAAGAAGCAGAAAAAGAATGGCTACGAGTAGCTGATTACATAGAAGAAAAATTGATTAAAGATCCATCCATTGCAAAGGCCAAAGATGTTGTTCTTCCCATGAGTTATGGAGGTGAAAGTGATGAGGAAATCATACTGCTTGGAGCAGCACAGACAAATGCTAATGATAAAGGGAAGCGAGTTTTAATTGACGATGATTCCTCAACAGAAAATTTACCTATCAATCACCAAGAGGTAACTACATTTACATCCAGCACTCACACTGCCATGAATAATCATAGAAATAAAGACTTCAATAAAACCTTAGACATACTCATAAGGGAATTAGAGGTAACTCAAAAGAATTATGAGGATGTCAAAAAGGAGAAAAGTTATTGAAAGCTGAAGTTTCGAGATTGAATGCTGAGATCAATTTAATAAAGGCTAATAATGGAACTAAGGTAATTCGACCAACTGATGAACTGACAGAAGAAATAAACATCACAGAATCATCAGTTGATCCAATCCCCAGTGTTCAGTTCAAACCTGGAAAACCATTTGGAGACAGATCTGGTTTAGGGTTTGTTAATCAGCAGAATTCTAAGTCCAGACCAAGTTCAGTTGCAGTAAAATTTGTGACTGCACAACAGTCAGGAACTCAAAAAACTGATAAAAATATTAGAACTGACAATTACTCAGCACAGCCAAATGCACAAACTGATAAAACGAAAAATCAGTTGGTAAAAAGCACCAAATCAACAGATTTAACAGGAAAATTCAGAAGGCTGAAAAAGGGAAAACTGATCAAAGATCAGTTAGAAAAATCTTCAAGTCTCATCCATCTATGAATGAAAATCATTCATGCAATAGTAGACTCAGAGGAAAAGGAAGACTATTTACCACTGATGAAGATTGGAATGAACCATCACATCAGTTTCACAAACTAAACAAACAAAAAACTGTTAGGACAAAACAGGAAGAGTTTGTGAAAGCTGACTTTACTCAGTCAAGATATCAAGAGAGGTATAAAGTCAAAAATAAAATTATTTCATTAAAAACTAATCAGTTAGGACCCAAACAGATATGGGTACCAAAAATCTATCTCTCTGTTTTACAGGAAAATATCGCTAACTGAAAACTGAGGATGAGTGATTCACAAAACTAAGTTGTATTCACAACTGAGTTTTTGAATTCAGTATAAGAACGAGACTGAACGTATACAGCTGGAGATACACCGCATCTACCCTACTCACTACCGTCTAGCTACAGATGTCAAGAAAAGACGTGACCCTTCTCAATCCAAACCGTCCATATTATACACTCATCCTCCTTTTCGCAATCTCAAAACATTTATGACAAGACGTTTGAGTCGCACTCATTTCTTAACTACCCTTGCTACAAATTATAAATAACCCAAAATTTTCTTTTATACTTCTTTACACTCGAATTTTGAATTTATCCTGTAAATCTCTGAATTTTAAAATCTTCATTCAAATCTAGAAAACAATGACTTCTACTCTTGTTGAACCTGGAATGATCATCTCTCTTGATCAGTTTATTGCAAAATATACTGATCAAACTTTAGCCAAAAATATGGCAGCAAAAATACAGAAAGTCAAAGGATTGGATGCTGTATTCAACATCGATCTGAAAAGTGTATGTTTGGAAAGCATTGGAGACTTCTATCAATTTGGAAGTACAGCTCTAGAAGGAGAGGGCACACACACTGTTACCACAACTATCAATGGTAAGCAGATCAAGGTTATTGAAGACCTAATTGCAGAGATTTTCGGGTTTGATAAATCTGGAGGTACTGCAGCCATCAAGTTAACCAAAGAACAGAAGGAGAAACTATGGAAAGATAAAGCAATTGATGCAGACTCCACAATTTCACAGACCGGGAGTACAAGTTTACTCAAACCAGAATTCAATTTTCTTACTAAGATGCTAGCAAATTGCGTAATAGGAAATGCTGGAAATTTTAGCAACCTATTTGGAGCAAAATTGGATTTACTTTATGTGATTTGGTTTGGAGAAAGTTTTAATTGGCAAAGATATCTATTTGATCAATTAGTAGCACAATCAATCGACGTACCAAAAAAGAAGACCGATGTCAAGAAAGGTCGTTTCTATCATAAGAAGACTCTTGTACTGGTGGTCCAAAGAATACTCGATCATTTTGGAATCGCAAAGAGAAAAGAAACACCAATTGCTGAAGGAAAGATTGTTATTAAAGAAGAAAAACCTGGAAAAAGAAAAGCTGAAGGTTCTGTGAGTGAACCTAAAAAGAAGAAAAGCAAAAAGATGAAGAAAGTTGTAATTGGAGATGAAGCCTTGGAACAAGTTGAAGAATTAAGGAAAAGAAGGAAACAATTGGAAGATTCAGCAAAAGACAAATCTGATCTTGTTTCACCAACAAAAGTCAATACCTCAGTTGCTGAAGAATCAGCACAAATAGAGAGAACTGAAGTTACTCTTACTGAATCTGCTCCAACATCTGTAACTGAAGCATTACCAATTCAAGAGCCAGTTACACATACACCAGAAATTGAAATGTCAAAGGAGACTGAAGTCGTCAACAGAGAATAGGATGTTGAAACTAACTTACAGAAGGAAGCTGACACTCAGGGGGAACAGACCCGAGAATTGAGCATGATGATGAAGAATCTGATAGTGAAGAAAGACCGATTGACAAAGCAACTTTGGACATGCTTTTGTTACTTTCAAAATCTAGATCTACACCGCAAAAATCTGCTACCAGATTAGAATTTGAAGAGTCAGTCAAAGAATTTTTGGCTTCACAGTTTGAAGATAAAGGAGCTGAAGCAGAGTCAGGATCGACTAAGATCATTCACTTGGATGAGTTGGTTCATGAAGAAGAACTCACTGAATCATTAATGAAAGAAGTTCCAGTTACCGAATTGGAACTTGAACCTGTTAGAGAACAAGTTGCTGAAGAACTTGTTAGTGACAAGAATTTGGAAACTGAGCCGATAATCTCAGTTTCAGTCATTGAAAGAGATACATCAGTTATCCCAATCCCTACTGAAGGAGGAACCAGCAAATCTGACCCTATGAAAACTGAAGATGTTATTTTGGAAGATGACCTGGAGGCCACTAGGGAATCTGAGGAGATTGTCCCTCAAACTAAGTCATCAACTAATTATGGAGAATTAATGTCAGCTGATTATGAGTGATTGCACAAATATCAAACCTGGAAATTCAATTCTATTGCCAATCAAAGGAGTCAGCTAGTAGAAATGGAAGTTACTGAAAGATGGGTATTTGATCTTTACAAGATTACAAATCTATCAGAGATAATCAATACCGATGAATTCTTGAATCTTGGATATGCGCTGATCAGAAATGGTTATTGGAAGGAAACCACAGCTGGTGGAAGTTCCAAAAAGGGTGATGATGATGATTCTCAGGAAGATCCCAATTTGCAAAAAGGGATTCTTGCATCTTTACAAGAAAAGTAAACTGAAACTGATCAGAACACTGATGATGATTCTAGTAGTTCTGAAGAAACCAGTGGAAGTTCCAGTTCTAAAAATGTGCCTGATGCACAACAAGAAGAAGAAGGAGGTTATCAATCTCCTACTGATAAGTCTATGCTAGAAATAGCAAGAATAGTGGCAAACATGGCTGGAGAAGAATCAGATGAAGAATTTAACGTTCAATTATCACCTCAAGAAATATTGATCAGTCAAATCTAGAAGAAATTAGAAAACAATCTGAAGAAAGAAGAAGGTCGGCAGAATACAAAGAAAAACTGAAGCAAGTTGTTATCTCACCACTGAAGCAAGCAAAATCAACTGAGGCTGAGATAAGCAAAACCAATGAACAACAAGCAGGAAGCTTAAAAGACGTACCTACTCAGGTTGATCTCATTAAATTCTATCATAATGAGATAATCAGAATTCAGAAGGACGACACCAGTTTATTTGGAAAAGTTCTGAAGTCCTTAGAAGCTAGCAAAGATGAAAGAAGAAACCTTGAAAAGAAGATGGATATAGTCACTGATAACTGTCAAAACACTCTGATTGAGCTTCGAAAGACAACCATTGAGAATGATGCAAGAAGAGATGAAACTCAAGACAGATGGGAAGGCATTCTCAATAATTTGGTTGACAGGATGATTCTAATGGAACAAGGCATGAAGGACTCAGTTGTGGCTCAAACCATTTTGGCATCAACTCAGCAAAATCTGAACAATTACATCAAAAGCTTGATTAATAAAGATGATGTCAATAAGGGGGAAAGTTTGGATATCTTAAAAGTCCATGCAACTGAAATGCCACAAGTCCTTACAAACATTGATGATAAACTGACTGAACTGAAGAAAGCTAGAGGAGAATTTACAGATGAGGAAATGGAGTTAATTGCCCAATACTCGGAACCAACTGATAAAAGAGTTGGTTTGGATTCTCGTCTCTACAGTTTATTCAAAGCTCTACCTGCCAGAGAAGGATAATCAAGAGAAGAATCTCTAGAATCGTTTCTACATATGCAGAAGATTCTCATGCATAACTGGAACAAACTCAAGAAATGAGAAAAGAATGGTACTCTAGATAAAGAGTCAGATAAGATTGAAAAGGCTGAATCTTAATTTGTTCAGAATCTACTGAAAACAGCCAACAGTGAAAGGTTGAGAACATCTGTTTTTACTTTCGCTGTTCTTTTCAAAAGAAAATTTTTCGGTAAGCACAATTTATCGGAATATTGGAACATTTGGGCAAGCATCCATGGAATTGAAAGCACAACAACAAATAATGCTATGAGGATTGTTGCTGAAGCTTATGACAATCGATTAATTTTAACTGTTAAGTAAAAAGAAGCTGTCGGTTTAGCTCTTTTTATTTTTGTTGTATTTTATTACCTTACTTTGTAACTCTGTTATCAATAAATTTTTCAGTTTCTTAGTTCACTGTGTTACTTACTGTATCTTATTTTATCTTTTTGTATTGCTTTTAAGGAGGGTATTGACATCATCAAAAAGGGGGAAATTGTTGGAAATAAAATTTATGTTTTGATGATGATTCATCACTTATTTAGTTACTGTTCTAAACCCCATTGATGAAGTGTCATAACTAGTTGTTATAGTGCAAAGCAAAAAGATGTCTAGATACCAATGTATAGGATTTAATAGAGTCTGATATTTGTATAAGTTAATCAGACAAGCACTGTAATATTTCTAGGCTGAGAACTGAGATAACAAGAAAACTGAGATAATAAGAAAACTGACTCAAGATACACCAATATGAAACTGAAGAAGGTAAGTTCGCTGAGGGACACAGACTCTGTTGGCTTATCTAGAAGACTGAAGAACTGAGGGCCACAGACTCAGTTATAGAAGATTGAAGAACTGAGGGTTCAAACTCAGTTATGAAGATTATAAGTCGAGACTATAAAGTTAGACTTCAGGCAAGATTGTGGTGACCTGAACTGACTTTATGGATCTTGTATGGAGACCTAAGAATCATAAGGACAATGAATTCTTAGAAGATAATTGTTTATGGTGTACTCTGATTAAGTCAACTATAATCAGATGAAAACTGTAGTCGATTGTTGAAGAAGAGTAAACTCTCAGTTAAAGCTCTTACAAACTGAGAACTGATAATGTTCACAGTAAATCAGTTTTGAAACTAAGGATTAACCAAACTGAAGAAAAATCCAACCGTTACTGTACAAGAATTATGATTGAAGGATATTCTATCCGTTCTGACAAGTAACGTAAAAGCAAGAAAGCAGGACCTCTAACGGCTACAAGGATTCGAACCCACGGAGATTTGACCGTTAGAAAAACCTCTATAAATAGACTACTTCTATCAGAAGAAAATCATAGGGGGGAAGAAGTAAGCAGGAGAGAAATTCTAAGAATTAATCCAGTTAAGGGAGATCAATATTGAAAGGGAAAATAATCAGAAAGAATTCCTGCTAAGCATTATCTTAGAAAGATCCAGATTTCTCCAAGTGTTCATTCAATTTAAGAAGAAAATTCAAGATCAAATCAATTGGAGAAAACAGAGCTGTGGATAACTTGTACATCTAGAAGAAAAGCTCAAATCACAATTGAATCATAGTTATTGATTCAAGTCTCAACTTTGATTCTATCAAAGGTTTAGACTGTGAAACACTAAGAAGGTGTGAAGGACAGTTGAGTGCAGTCAGGAAGACTGTGGTTGTGATGAGCTGGTGAAAAGGCAATTCGACCCTCCAAGGACCAGTGTTTCAAACAATTGAAGAGCAGGAATTCTACCTGTTCTACAAGTGTTTAGATAGTGAAGCTAGGGATTAGTCAAGGACTATCAATTTAGAACTTTTTGTAACCGGTCCATCTCAAAGAAGTTCTAGTGGAATTTTCCTCCGCATCACAGGGGAAGAGAGGACTGACAGGATTACACCACCTGAAACCTTTATAATTCTTGTTTATTTACTTCACGCATTTATTTATTTACTTAGCATTTATCTACAGCATTTTGATAATTGATTGTTATACATCACAGTTCACAAACTGACATTCATCAGAATTCAGTTTAACACACTTAGCTTTCATACAGAATAACAAGATCAAGAAAAAGGCTAAAATTATATCCGCTTCCAGTTGACTCAGTTTTTGCTTAAGTCAGTTTGACTTAAACTCAGCTTAGTCAGCTTAACTCCACACAAGTTTTAATTGAACTATAATTTGTTTTAAACCCAGGTTTAGGGACAAGTTTATTCACCCCCCCCTCTAAACTTGTGTTAGCCTTTTCAAGGGACCAACAGGGGTAAAATAAACTAACTACTACATAATTAGAACTAATAATAACAATCAAAGTATACTAATCACACAGGAGCAACGGCAGACCAGAAAATCATACCCTCGAAGATGAGCGTAGATCTTCCTCAGATCTCTCCTTAAGAGGCGAATCCATCGGATCCATGAGTAGAACTCATGAAGGAAATAAAAAAAAGAACAAAGAATTTTATTGCATAGAAACTTGTAATATATCTCGTACATGGCACACTTTACAACTGAGGCTAGTGCCTCTTATTTATAGTCATAGAACCGACTTAGATAATCCTAAAACTACCCCTCGACCAAGAAAAAGCATTTCGGAAGATTCTGGATACTTGATTCGTCGGCAGAATCTCCCAATTAATCAGGGGTATTTTTGTCATTTTTCTTCTGCCGACTTAACTTGTTAGGTTCTGGAATACCCTAGGCCCAATACTTTCGTCCAGTCCGCTCCAAAATTCGTCCATAATGCTTAGCCCAAATTTGTATCCTTAAAATAATACAACAAAGCACGATATAATACCAATTCCGGATAAAATAATGATAAATACCAAATTCTCATCCCATGAACCCGACATATCGCATTCAACACAAATGGTTCACTTTTAAAGGCCAAAATAACTATTTTTATCTCATAATGGGTAGAATGTTGATGCTGCAGGATATACTATTTTAACCGTCATCAACTACCCCCCACTAGCCCTTTGCGCGTCCTCGAGCAGAGTATCAAGGCGGAATGTACCTCCAAAAACAATCCCCAATAACTATCATACATTCAATAAAGATTTCAGGCAAAACACATGTCAACAACAATTCATAAGTTTTTCATTAATCATCACTTATCAATGCATCAAGTTGTCGTGCGATAAATTCTTCGTGATAGTGCATTCGTGAAAAGAATCAAGTTATATTAACCCCACAATCTTAACTTGCCTGTGCATGCACTCGCTCTCCTTGCCTTCAGACTTAGTTACACAATATGAAACTTTAATCAGGCTGGGCGGACTCGGGGACCGAGTACTACTCAAAGGTCCTCGTTTGTTTTTATTTTTATGCGAGGGTCGTGCGTCTTACGCTCCGAATTTGCTTCCATCACTGCCTTTTATGCTTTTTGCATTCTTTTCATAAAAAAAATCAAATTTCTTATTGGCAGATTTCCACTTTTTTCTCTCTCACAAGCCTGTTTCGCCCCGTTTACCTTTTGTGGCATTCAAGTTGCTTACCTTGTCTTCCAAAAATCGGTTAAGGTATATACACAGACAAATAATGACTCCCGGTTAAAAAAACTCATCATCTAGCCTCAATAGCTTCTCACTCCGATTACGTGCTCAAATAGTTGAATGCAATGGTAAAATAACAATCAATAAGTCACTACTTCATGCAATATGTGCTCATTCTTCCAAACTAAATTGAATATGCAATAGCTAGCTTCAAATCATTCTTGGGATCCTTTTCTACCGATTCCTTACTAAAAACAGTGTAAAATTTCAAAATTGTCAAGAATATTGCCTTTTTCAATTTCAAGCTAAGACCTACTACTACCCCCCATTTATTATAGACATTTTCCCCAATGACTAATAATAAAATAGAAAATATAAAAGGTACTTAGCTCTGGAATTGGTCGTCTGAGTCAAGTACTAAATCATGAGTGTGAATCATCTCCTAGGTTATCCAGCTTCCAAGTATTCACTTGCATCTCAATAACATCCAAAAAACTTTGAGTAACATGCGAAGGGAATTGAAATAAGAAAATAAGGTGGCAGTAATTGTGCATACTTAAAGAATGCGCAAAACCAGTTTAAGACACTTTATTCTACATTGACCTAAGAAAGACGCAAAAACTTTAACAACGGATCACATGAGGATTGCTATGGACAAAAGATCTATGTGATGAAAAAACCTTCTCGATTGTCATACTACTTTATTGACTCAATAATTCAAAACAAAATAATAAATAAAGGGTTTAGAAATGTTTCTGATTATATAGTCCCCAGCTCTACTGTACTTGTAGGGCTCCTTTCACTCGTATTTCGGGTCGTCCAACATAAAGACTTCCAATTCAGCGTCATAATTGTGCTTTAGGTAATGCTTCAGCCTGTGGCCGTTCACTGTGTAAATCCTCCCGGAGTGTTCATCCTTAACTTCACATGCACCCGAATTGAAGACTTTTGTGACAACATAATGTCCAAACCATCTAGATTTCTGCTTTCCATGAAAAATACGAAGACGCGAATTGTATACCAACACCTTATCTCCAACTTGAAAGGTGCGATTCAGAATCCGCTTGTCGTGTTGGCGCTTCGTTCTTTCCTTAAATATCTTCGCATTCTCATACACTTGCAATCTAAACTCATCCAATCTATTCAACTCTAACACTCTCCTCTCTCCGGCCAAACCTCCATCCATGTTCAAGAACCGAGTAGCCCACAGGGCACGATGCTTGAGTTCAACCGTAAATGACACGACTTGCAAACACTGTCATATATGGTGACATCTCAATAGTGGTCCTATAAGCAGTTGTGTACGCCCATAGAGCGTCACTAATTTCAAAGACCAATCTTTCTTGTGGGATTCACAGTTTTCTCTAAAATTCTCTTTATTTCTCTATTCGTGACTTCTACATGTCCACTTGTTTGGGGGTGATATGATGCTGCAATCTTATGTCGCACCCTATACTTCATCATCAATTTCTCAAACAACTTGTTACAGAAATGACTCCATCCGTCGCTAATTATGGCTCTAGGTACCCCAAACCTCGTCAAAATGTTCTTTTTAAGGAATCTTAGGACCACCCTGGCATCATTTGTAAGTGAGGCCACTGCCTCCACCTATTGGGAAACATAGTCGACCGCAACCAGGATGGAACGATTAGATTTTGACGACGTGAAAGGTCCTACGAAATCAATTCCCCAAACGTCAAAAAGCTCCACCTCAAGGATACTGTGCAGTGGAATTTCATTCCGCTTCGAAATATTACCAGTCATTTGACAGAAATGACATGCTCTAGTAAATTCATATGCGGATTTGAAAATTGTAGGCCAGTAGAATACGCACTGCAGTACATTTTTTGTTGTATTATCAGGCCCATAATGGCCTCCAGCTTCTCTTGAATGGCAATAGCTCAGTATACTTGGAATCTTATCATCATGAATACATATTATCAAAATATTGTCGGAACACTTCATGTACAGATACGGCTCATCCCACTAATAATGCTTCAGATCTGCAAAGAACTTCTTCTTGTCGATGTTAGTGAATTCCGGTGGTAGGTATCTTCATGCAAGATAATTTACAATGTTTTTCAAACCAGGGGTATACCTTCCCCACTCTTGATGTGTTGTGTCTAGGTTGAGATTCAACTGGAGCTACTACTAAGACGGCAAAAAGTTGTTCGTCAGGGAAATACTCCTCAATCTCAGTAGTCTGCTCTTCTCCCAATAGTGTTAATCTCGATAGGTGGCCAGCCACCTGGTTCTCAGACCCTTTCTTGTCCTTGATTTCTACATCAAACTCCTGTAAGTGTAGAATCCATCTTAATAATTTCTGCATGGATTCTTGTTTGGTAAGAAGATTCTTCAAAGCTATGTGGTCAGTGAAAACAGTGACTTTAGATCCTACTAGGTAAGATCTAAACTTATCAATTGCGAATATCACAACAAAGAGTTCTGTCTCGGTGGACGCATAGTTCCTCGAGGCACTATTGAGGGTATGACTGGCGTAAGAAATCATTTTAAAGATATTGTCCTCTCTTTGTCCCAGGGCAGCTCCGACTGCCGTATCACTTGCTTCACACATAAACTTGAATGGTTTGTTCCAATCCGGGGCTACAAGAATTGGTGCAGTTATCAATAATTGCGTAAGTATGTTGAATGCCTCCTTGCATTCTTCTCCAAAGATAAAAGGCACATCCTTCACAAGTAATTCAGTTAAAGTCCTGGACACCTTAGAGAAATTCTTTATGAACCTCTTATAGAATCATGCGTGGCCAAGAAAGGCTCGCACTCTTTTTAAGTTCGTTGGGGTGGTAACTTCTCTATTACTTCGATCTTAGCCTTGTCCACTTCTATTCCTTTCTTTGAAATCTTATGTCCCAACACAATTCCTTTCGTAACCATAAAATGACACTTTTCCAAGTTAAGCACAAGGTTGGTTTCTTCACATCTCTTCTGCACTCTACCTAGGATATCCAAGCATGCATAATAGCTATCTCAAAAAACTGAGAAATCATCCATAAATATCTCCGAAAAATCCTTCACCATAACCGCAAATAAAGACATCATGCACCTCTGGAATGTGGCTGGCGCATTACATAATCCGAAAGGCATGCGATTACTTCCATAGGGACATGTGAACGTGCTTTTCTCATGGTCCTAGAGGGCCATGTATATCTGGTAATAACCAGAATACCCATCCAGAAAATAGTAAAGCGCATGACCGCTCAATATTTCTAACATTTGGTCGATGAATGGTAAGGTAAAATGAACTTTTCGAGTTGCCACATTCAGTTTCCTAAAATCAATGCAAACTCGGTGTCCAGTAATTAGTCAAACAGGGATCAACTCATCAAATTCATTAGGTTGGTCAGTGAATCCTCCTTTCTTGGGCACCACATGAATTGGGCTTACCCACTCGCTATCTGCAATTGGGAAAATGATTCTCATTTCCAACATTTTTATAATTTCTTCCTTACGAACATCCTTCAATTGTGGTGTCAAGCTCCTCTACGGTTGAGCAACCACCTTCTTTTCCAGATCTACAGAGATCTTGTGCATACAAACGGAGGGACTTGTCCCTCGAATATCCGCAATAGTCCACCCGACTGCTCCCTTATGCTCCCTCAGTACTCTTAGTAACTTCTCATCCTCCAAATGTGATAATGCTGTGGAAATTGTAAGGAGGAGAGTATCATATTGTAAGTACACATAGATCAGATGAGAGGGAAAAGGTTTAAGCATTAAGTTACTTGGTGGCTCCTCCAACGACGATTTTACTATCTTGCCAGTCAATTGTAGATCAAAGAATTTTTGCCATGAAGTGTTGGTCCCAGAGAAGGGTAAAAGTATAGTCAGAGGGGGGGTGAATGACTATACTGGAGTATCAAAAACTTTTCTCTATATAAAAAGCTTTTGGGCAGCGGATAAGTCCCTTCTTAAAGTGTTAATTCAAAGTAGGACATGCAGTCACGGATATAATATGCAATAAAGTAAGTGTACTAAAGTAAAGTGCTGAAAGTAAAATTTTATAGTGGTTCAGGGTGGTGTAATCCCTTAATCCACTCTTCTCTTGTGATGATTGGAGGAAATCACTATTGTTTTCACTGATACAATAGCTGATTGTCCTTGACTACACAAGCTTCACAATGTCCAAGACTGTAACTCCCTGGCTTCAAAATCTTTAGTGACTCAGTCTTCAACACTGCTCCTTGAGAACAAATCCTTCAGCAGCTATCACAAACACAACTCCTTCTCAGATGTCTCTGATTCAGTTGCTTGACTGGTGTGAATTTGATTCACAGATTCTATTGATCAATCTTAGTACTTGATGTGGAATTTGAGTTCTGGTTGCTGAGTTGATCTCTAGATTTTTCCTTTAAGTACAGATAGAAGGCTTTTCAATTTGACAGAGTTTCTGCTTGTTCTTTTCATATTCAATCATTGTGTTTCCTGTCTTTTAATGCCTTCTATTTATAGCCTTGATAATCCTTGATTTGAATTTTCATCCGTTGGCTATTTAATGCGTGGAATGATCCTTGATTTAATTCTTTATTCCCTCTTAATAATATTCTCCTTGATTTTAGTGATCTGGATTTTCTCCAAACGTCTATCACAAAATCCGTCTTTGATTGATTCTTGATTGTCTATGAATTTAATGCTTGATCCTCTGAATCTTCCTTGTTATCTCACGTTCTAAAAAAGTAATAAGCGATATACCTTATTCAGTTGTTCCTTTACTTGACTGTTGCTTGAACGGTTGAGTGTTTCTGCTGACTTTGCTGTTTAGTTCTTCATTCACTGCTTTGTCTTTACTCAGCCGATAGTCAGTTTACTTTGCCGGTTCACTGCTTTCTTGATTTCTTTGAGTTTACAAGATTCCTTGTACTTCACGGATCCTTGATTTGGGTGAGATCAGTTACATCATATTTAACAATGAAATTCATCACTTGAAATATAACTTAGACTTATCCAAGGTCATCACAGACTTCCCGGGTTATAAGTCAGACCATATGCCTTTATGCTTCTCTGCTGGTACTTGGTTGCTTTACTCTGCCGGATTTCTGTTTTACTTAGCCATTCTACCAACTAGTACAATACTTGTCTGGCTCAACTTATACAACATGCCAGACTCTAGGTAAAGACTTATACAGAGATTTCTAACTTATTTCAGGTTTGCTATAACAGCTAGTATGGCCATCATGAAAACATAATAAAATGTTCCTTACAATTTCCCCCTTTTTGATGATGCCAAAACCCTCATAATCCTGAACATAAGTATGAAAATTTTCATAATAATAATAGAATAAAGTTCAGAAATTTTATTCATCCATCACGGGCAATAAGATAAGTTCATTAAAAGCATTCACTAGGCAAAATGATAAATGATTTATTAAAAGGCTTGCTACTTCTTTTCTTCAAACCTGATGCCCTTGCCTTTGATGCCCTTGACCTTATCTGTTGGGCTTTTCTTCCCACTGGAGCTTTTAGGCTCTTCCTTCCCCTTTTTTTGCAGCACCATACCTTTCTTGCAAAATTTTGTTTGTTTCCCCAGACACTTGTAGGAGGGTGTTGAGCTGCTTCCCTGAGTAATCCATAATCTCATCCAAGTGATGGATTTGCTCAGTATGCTCATTCAAGGTGTCCACCAAGGGTTTGAGTTTCTCCTCAAGCACTCCAGCTAGATGCTCCAATTCTGATTGAACATGGTGGGGAATGAGAAACTGTAGGTTGCAAAGTAAGTCTCTTTGCCTCTCTATTACTTCATCATGAACTTTAATATGACTGATGAGTGTCTCAATCTTGTGATTCATGGAGGTTTCATCACTCCTTAAGGCAGTCTTGAGATTTTTCCAGCTTATGAACTACATTCACATGTCTACAATCAGGGGGTTGATATTCAGATCGAAAATTCTGTCTGGACCTTCCTCTGCTGGTGCAAGTGCGTCAGCATGCTCTTCTTTCTCTTCCTCCTGTTCTTCTTCTTTTTCTTCTTTTTCTTCTTTTTCTTCTTTTTCTTCTTTTTCATGATCAGAGAGATATTGTTGAATTTCTTCTTCTCCATGTGCTGGAGACTTAACTGCTTCTGCTAGTGTTCCCCTGTTCGATAAAACTTGTTTTATATTTATTTTACCGGAACACCCCAAGTATAAGGATCGTAGTATAGGGTGTTACCGAGTCGTCCTAAGGGAATCGTACAATTATCGGATTAAAATATAGCTGTTATAAATAATGTCACAACTTATCAACTAAAATTAAATTTTATACTAATTATGATCTAAAAGTCAATGAACGGTAACGATGAACAAGTAACGATGAATAGTAAATTTGCGAGAAAATTAACAATTAACTAGAATTTAAAACAACTAACTTAGCAATCAACGATTTATACTAATGATTCGATTTATCAAGTAATTAAAACAACGGCAAGGCAACGGGAATCCACCGATCAACCAACCCAACCCCAACTAGACGGCAAGCTAAAGATATAATTTTTAGTAACGATCAATCACGAATTCGATTAAATTCCTCTAAGCGAATTCTAGGGTTTCGTTTTCTTTTTCAAGTAAAACAAAACGACATGCAAAACACGATCACGAGATTATTTCTAATACTCTTACTCAAATAATTATAAACGATCTCTCGAATTATAATTAATCGCATCAATTAAAAGATCACAACTTGAACAATATTTTCATATAAATTCAAAGCATAAAAGATGGTTTCATCGATCTCTCGATTCGAATAAAACATAAACAATACAAAACAAATTCTAATTGATGAAAAACGATAACTTTACTCACTAAAAGTACGGCTAAAAATCTCTAGTTGGTGTTGATGTTGATCGGTTTCATCCGTTGTCTCACCGCGATGTGCTTAGCCCACAACCATCTTTGATCTCCAAGATAGAATTGAAGGGAAAGAATTCATATTTCTACGGCTAAGGTGCGGCTGCTCCAATTGTGTGTATGTATGCGTGAATGATTGTGTAATGCGGCCGCTCGCTCAATGCATGAATAATTAGGTCTCCCGAATGAATATGTTGTTGTTTTGCGAAGGAATATATATATATATACCATATCTTTGCCGCCGCTTTTATTTCCCTAGAAGAATTGATATATATGATGCCAATTGACCTAAGGTAAGTACTATTCTTTTTCCTCCTTTTTTTCTTTTTTTTTTATTTAATCCATATCCAAATAAATATTGTATCACACTTTGTCACAATCGCCCGTCCTTCTTAATGTACATGAAAAATCACATAAAACACACCCAGTGTAAAACCGACAATAATTATAAAAAATTATACAATTAAGCGCATAGTTAATTTTTCTCATATAAAAATAATAAAAATAATATTTAAACACATATGAGATAATTTTCTATAAAAATTAATAAAAAGCTTAGGAATGTTTGCATTTTTATAATAAAATATTGCATAAAATATAGTGCAATCAACACCCCCACACTTAGCTTTTTGTTCGTCCCGAACAAAATAATCAAAACCGGCTCACTGTACATGCAATCCACATAGATCCCGAACTCACGTAACAAAAGATACAACAACTATAGCAAGTAATTCCAACATAGAGATAGATTCGGTGTGTATGTAACAAGCCCTTTTCAATCTTCACACAATCGTCTCAAACAAATATCCCTTCAAATAATTTAATGACTATCCTAGGTATAGACAGTAATCGTTCCACACAAAGTCTTCCTGCGCACTCATCAAGATAATCCTTAAAGCATATCCTTTAGTTTATACTAGGTATAAGATTAACGATAACCAAGTCTTGAATTTTTTTTCACTTTCTTTTTTTCTTCTTTGACGCACATCAGAATGAGCTCTTACCCATCATAGTAGAATAGGATGTTTCGTGATAACACCCTACCTTACCCAAATCATAGGGTAGCTTTTCCTGATTGTCGTGAGCTTTTGGTCATCATAGTGGAATAGGACATTTCGAGATAATGCCCTACCGCACTCCAATCATCGACCAGCTTCCGACACACCCATTTATTTATTTTTTTGATATATATATATATATTTTTTTTTGAACATTAGTTACGTTTCACTTATCACATTCAAACCTTCAGATATTCACAGTGCACGTTCTGAACTTAGGTGTTACTACACTGTTACTATTAAGAACAAATCTCTCTAAGATAAATCACTAAAATAGTGAAAGGATACAGTTCAAAATTTTTGCTTCAATATCAAAGGCTTACGTGAGTGTGAAATGAATACTATCTCAAATCAGTAAAAGCATGCTATAATTATCTCTCAAAGTCACATAAAATCATTGTCAGGAAACTACAACTAACAAGCCATTTGTTTCAATTACATGCTCAAGATTTACAATTATCCAAGTGTACTTTGAAAATTTTAAAATTGTCGAGAAAATCACATTTACTCATTCTCAGAAGATATAGCATGATAACATACCCAATTTAGACACCCCCACACTTAAATCACATTATGTCCTCAGAATGTGCAAATAAAAGAAAAGAATACTTAGCTGGCTGTCAAAACGATTGTCGGGTGAAAGTTGGCAGAGCTCAAGCCGGAGCATGAACATACCGCAACAACTCGAATAGACAACACTGGACATAAAAGCTTGTGAACCTGCTCAAAAGTATCTGCCACACTCGACATACCATATAATCTCGGGGTACAAGGGGTATATGAGCAACACATAACACAAAACACTCACAATGAACGTAAGAGGAATAACCATCAACACAAAATCAACTAAAGTAATATTTCGAAAACAATAAAACAAAACAACCTAAGAAAAGGAAACAAAAAAAGAAAACTAGGTTGCCTCCTAGGAGCGCTCTTTTAATGTCAATAGCTTGACACAGATTCCAAAAGATCAACCCGGATCGGGCCACTTTAGTTTGACTACCGCCACCTCAGTATCAGAATCAGGAGTATTGGGGCGGAAATGATTTTCACCACAACAACAAGTCAAGTGCGCTATAAGATCATTAAACTTTTCTCTCCAAACTACACTGACTCTCTTCTTCTTGTTCTTGCGCACGATAGGCATAGACATAGTGGTATGATCAGAAGTCTCAACAGAAGTTACCTTACGGGTGGATATAGGAACGTCATCATCATCTGACTCAAAGAAATAAGATGGAATCTCTTCACAAATCAGGACATCTGTACTCTCATCTCTTCTTTGGAAATAAAGAATCTCAGGCTTTTCCTTTGGTTGCCCAAAATATTTCTTAAGTCGATGGCCATTCACTTTAAAAGCTTGATTACCATACCCGTTCAAAGTAATTACTCCACTTGGATTAACCTCGAGAATCTCAAAGGGACCGGACCATCTAGACTTGAGTTTACCAGGAAACAAATGAAGTCTGGTATTATAGAGTAAAGCCATTTCACCAACTTTGAATTCTCGGTCCTTGATCTTAGCGTCATGGAGCATCTTCGTTCTCTCCTTGCTGATTTTAGCATTCTCGTATGCTCTGAGTCTGAATTCGTCGAGCTCGTTCAACTGTAACAACCTTTTCTCCCCACAGAGTTGGCTATCGAAATTTAAGAATTTAATTGCCCAGAAAGCTCTGTGTTCAAGTTCGACAGGTAAATGACAAGCCTTGCCATAGACCATTTGGAAGGGTGACGTGCCCATCGGGGTTTTAAATGCAGTACGATAAGCCCACAACGCGTCATCCAACTTAAGACTCCAATTAGATCGATTATTGTTCACGGTCTTCTCCAAAATTCTTTTCAAGCTCTGGTTGCTTACCTCGACTTGGCCACTGGTCTGAGGATGATATGGTGTACCAACTTTGTGTTTGACACCATACTTCTCAAGAATTTTATCCAGTGGTGCATTACAGAAATGCGAACCTTCATCACTGATAAGGGCTCTAGGACAGCCAAATCTAGTAAAGATATTCTTTTGCAAGAATTTCTTAACAACTTTGTGATCATTGGTTTGGGTGGCTATGGCCTCAACCCACTTGGAAACGTAGTCTACACAGACCAGAATATATTTGTTCGAGCACGATGATGGGAAAGGTCCCATAAAATCAATGCCCCAGACATCAAAGACCTCACATTCCAAGATAGGCCTCAAAGGCATCTCCATCCTATTACTGAGTCTCCCTACTCTTTGGCATCTATCACAGCCCTTGCAAAAGGCTTCAGCATCTTTAAACAGAGTAGGCCAGTAAAAACCAGCTTGAAGGATTTTTGTGACTGTCTTAGGTGCTCCGTAGTGCCCACCAGCGGGACCACTATGACATTGCTCCAAGATATCCAATTGTTCATGCTCCGGAACGCACCTTCTAAGCAACCCGTCCTTGCAGATTTTAAACAGATGTGGGTCCTCCCATACGAGATACTTTAAGTCGCTGAAAAATTTCTTCTTTTCCTGATACGTCATCTCTTCTAAGTGTCCACTTGCTAAGTAATTGGCGTAATCAGCATACCACGGCCTCCCAGTCTCTAGCTTCATTAATTGCTCAGTCGGAAAGTCAATGCCTATCTCCTTAGGGACTTCGCCACCCTCATTCACTAGGCGAGATAAGTGGTCAGCTACAACATTATCACTACCCTTCTTGTCCTTAATTTCAAGGTCAAATTCCTGTAGTATCAGAATCCATCTGAGTAACCTTGGTTTAGCGTACGCTTTGCCCATAAGGTAGCGTAGTCTTCGCGTGATCCGTCCACACCACCACTTTGGACCCTAAAAGATAACTTCGAATTTGTCAATAGCAAAAACGACCGCCAAGAATTCCTTCTCGGTAGTGGCGTAATTGCATTGAGCCGGGTTCAAAGTGCGGCTAGCATAGTAAATCGGCCTGAACTTTTTGTCAATTCTCTGCCCTAGAACTGCGCCCACTGCGTAGTTAGAGGCATCGCACATTAATTCAAAAGGTTTAGTCCAGTCGGGTGCGATTAAAATAGGGGCACTGGTAAGCTTATCCTTCAAGCTATTAAAAGCTTTCTTACACCCATCATCAAACAAGAACTCCACTTCCTCTTTCAACAGGTTGGATAACGGCTTTGCTATCGTCGAAAAGTCTTTAATGAAACGCCGATAGAAGCCCACATGTCCCGAAATCCTCGTACCTCCTTTCACTGTCTTCGGGTACGACATTCTCTCAATGGCTTCTACTTTAGCTTTATCCACCTGAATACCATCACTGGACACCTTGTGTCCCAAAACAATCCCTTCTTCGACTAGAAAATGGCATTTCTCCCAGTTAAGCACCAAATTTTTCTCAACACAACGTTGGAGTACCATATCTAGATTCTTTAAAATTTCATCAAAACTGTCGCCATAGACTGAGAAATCATCCATGAAGACCTCCATGCATTGCTCCACAAGTCCATCAAAAATGGCTAACATGCACCGTTGAAAAGTCGCAGGTGCATTGCATAAGCCGAATGGCATTCTGCGAAAAGCAAAAGTGCCAGATGGACAAGTAAATGTGGTCTTTTCCTGGTCATTGGGGTCGATGGCTATCTGGAAATAACCAGAATATCCATCAAGGAAACAATAATACTTATGACCACTCAGTCTTTCTAGAAGTTGGTCAATGAAGGGCAGGGGGAAATGATCCTTAGCGGTGACTTCATTTAACCTGCGATAATCAATGCAAACTCTATAGCCAGTCACAAGGCGTAAGGCAACTTCTTCCCCTTTTTCGTTCTTCTCCACAGTAATGCCTCCCTTCTTTGGCACAACTTGAGTAGGACTGACCCACTCACTATCGGCGATGGCGTAGATAATCCCCATGTCAAGCCATTTGATGATCTCCTTTTTGACAACCTCCTGCATGTGCGGATTCAGCCTCCTTTGAGGTTGTCTGACCTTTTTCGCTCCTTCCTCCGTTCGGATCTTATGCATGCACACGTCTGGGCTGATTCCTCTGATATCGCCTACCTGCCATCCGAACGCGAGGATATGTTTCTCCAACACTTTAATTAATTTCGCTTCTTGTTCCGGCTCGAGTTTAGATGAGATGATCAAGGGCAACTTATCACCGTCCTTAAGGAAGATGTATTTTAGGTTTGCGGAAGTGGTTTCAACTCTAAGTCGGCGGTGGTTGCTCTATACTAGATTTTAAGGGACCACCTTTTTCCTTGTGAGCTTGGACCGGTTGTCGAAAAACACCTCATCTTCCCGAGGTGTGACCCCGTAAAGGTATTGAATGACATCATCTAGAGGAATCCTCCCGTCGCTTCCGTTTGTTCTTTCTTATGCTTAACCATCTTCTTAAGTTCTTCTTCTTCAAGCTCTTTCGCAAGCCGCTCCCAATCATCCAACTCCCAATGAGTAGTTTCTTTCCGAGAATTCTATTTCGTCCCAACTACCCATTAAAACTTCCTCCTCTCGCGAGGTTAAAGTCCGCCTGGTTGAGCTCCTTCAAATCATTGCTTCGCTCATCCCCGGAATATCCCGCATTTTCCGTTCACTCATAGGCTCGGTATGCGCAAGTTGTTGAGACAACTCTACGATGATTCCCGCTGTTCGTGAATTATAACATCCAGGGCTCCTATCTCCGTGAGCTCTTCATCGGGTCGAATTCATCCCCATAGATTGCTTCAATGAATGAGATCTCCGGCTCGAAGCTTCCGCGAGAACTTTTTCCCCGCTCGAGGGTAATGGAAGTGTCCCCTACTTTCGAGTGATTTGGCCGGTTTGGAAGTCAATGGTGGAGGCGAAGTGTTTAAGAAAGGCCGGCGAGAATCGGGGGCATCTCCTTGTCGACCGGTAATCCGGTATGACCCGATCGATTGGAAAAACTAGATGTTTAACATGGATAAGGACGTTGTTAACACAACCGGCGGCTAAACGGCTAGATTGGTCCACCAAGCGAAGAGAGACGGGACGCTCCTTTAGCCTTTTGTCCAGCCCGAGACTCTTGCGGACGTTCAATGGCATCACATTAACGAGAGGCCCCCGAATCGCATAAAACATTGTGGAACGTGTGGCCTTCAATCGTACGGGAGATTGAAGGTCGTCCGGGGTCACCTCGCTTGATTGCAACGCTCGTGAAACCGTTGAACACTCTTCTCTTAGCACTTCCTCTCGCCATTTCCTTTAGCTTCTTTTTACTTCCACGTACATCCTTAAGATACTTACAGCACTTAGGCATCTCAGTTAATACCTCAGCAAGTGGCATAGTCACCATAGTATCTCTAAGCATCTTCCTCACTCCGTCATACTGTTTGTCAGAGTTTAGGGTATTCTCTCTTTTCTTTGCCGGATAAGGAAGGGTTTTCGAATGATTAATCATAGGTTGACTTTTAATGGCTTCATCCTCCTTATCCTTCCATCTGACGAACTTCTCAGTTTTCTTTTTAGTCAGGGGTTCAGATATCTGACTTCTCTTCTCAACATCCTCATCACTATCCCCCGAAGAATCATCACTACTCAGCTCTTCCTCACTGTTGCTTTCTTTGGCATTTAACTTCTGATTGCCCCCTCCTGAACTTATGGCGTCAGGAGGGGCTACTCGTTTCCCGACATCTTTTCGGGTCCAGCTGTCTTACCGCTTCTGAGGGTGACTGCATTCAATTCCTCCTCTTGTCCATAATTCCATTGCGGTGTGATGGCATTACAAGCACCGACATCCGCCTTAGGGTTTTTATCCGTATAACTAGGCGGTCTTCCTGGAGGTCTGCTCGCTTGTTGATCAGCCATCTGACCTATCTGTCTCTCCATCGTTTTTTGACCGGTGGCTAGTGTTTTCACCATGTCTACTAGCTCATCAAATTTCTTCTGAGAGACATAGGTGGGCTGTTGATTTTGCGTTTGGGCCCAGTTACCTTGGGGTCTTGGGTTATTGGATGCACCAGGCGGTGTATAATAACTATTCCGCGGATTTCCCGAAAAGTTGCGGTTTTGAGTTTGACTCGATTGACCAGAATTTTGACTGAAGCCTCTGAAAGGTTGATTCTGGTTCTCCAAGGCCTGCACTTCCTCATTCATCGTATTCCCGGCCTGTATGCCCGAGTAATTCACATCTGCTGGCCCTTTTTGTTGCTTCATTTGCATGTTGGCGAGTTGCTTGTTCATCATTTCCATTTGAGCAACAAGCAGTTTTGTCTCTGAGTCACTTGAAGCAGCCTCCTTTTTGCTAACACGGGTCTTCTTTTGAGTTGCCCACATGTTATTCTTAGCTATCGTTTCTGCTACCCTATAGGCGGCATCATCTCCTCCTCCTAAAAACGATCCATGAGCTGTGGAATCCAAGTAATCTCTATTGGGTTGCGTAACACCCCGATAGAATAATTCTAGAAGCTCATGTCGAGTATATCCATGGTTAGGGCATTTTCTCATTAATGATTCAACCTCTCCCAAGCCTTTCCCACACTCTCCCCTTCTAGTTGCTCGAAAGTGGCTATATCTCTTTTACGTTCCATTATCGTTCCGGGTGAAACGAATTTCGAGCAAAGGCTCTTTTAACATCACCCGGTTATGAAGAGAGTGATGGGGTAAAGACTTAAACCATCGATTTGCTTCACCCCTCAAAGCAAACGGGAAAAGTTTCAATTTAACAACACGTAGGAACGCCGGGGTAGTGACCGCTTCACGATTTGCACAAAAGTAGACAAGAAGTCGTGTGGGTCTTCTCGCAAAGGTGCCATGGAATGAACTATTTTGGACCATCCCCACAACTCCATTCTTTAAATCAAAATGCATTCCTCCCATCTCCGGAGGCCGAATTGGTCTATGCCCTTCCAAGAAGTCTTGATCAAGATATGGCGCATAAGGGTCTTGCCGCACAACAATGTTGCGGCCGCCCGGGGTATTCGTTGTCGTTGAACATTCGTTGTTGTTGTTGCATCCGCCGGTTCATCCAGGCTTGCCGTCGTTCTTTCGGTTCCGCAACATTTGCATCAGAATTTGGTTTAACTGAGCTGGATCTTGGTTATTATTCCCTTGGTTCTCCGGTTCGTCATCACTAGAACCGTGTTCGCTCATCTTGTCAGAACTTTGAAATAATCTTCTTCTTACAATGTCTCGCTCAGGTTCGGGGTTAAAGATAAGAATTCCCTTCTTACTCCTGGTTTGCATAAACCAGAGAAGCAGAAAAGGAAGAAATCAACCTTAGGGTTGATGAGAGGCTTAGAGGTTTAGAAAGAGAGAAGAGACTGAAAAGTGAAATTTTTCAGAGACTGAACTGGCGTTCAGTGTAAGTGGACGCTAGTTCAGAGAGGATTCAAGAAGTGAACGCTCGTTCAGAGCACTGAACTGGCGTTCAGAAGAAAGATGGAAAGAAAAAAAAAATTTAAAATAAAAAATAAAAATAAAAAATAAAAAATAAAAAATTAACTAACCCTAAATCTAAGGCTTTTATAACAAACTAAAACTAACAACTAAATAAAATTATGAAACAAAATTTATAAACTAAAACTGAAGTAAAATAAAAAAAAAATAATAAAAATAAAATGTACCTGCTAGCACTTGTACCCTGCAAAACAGAGTTAGTACCGACACAAAAACTATACTAACAAATAATCCGACAACCGTTACCGATTCCCCGGCAACGGCGCCAAAAACTTGTTCGATAAAACTTGTTTTATATTTATTTTACCGGAACACCCCAAGTATAAGGATCGTAGTATAGGGTGTTACCGAGTCGTCCTAAGGGAATCGTACAATTATCGGATTAAAATATAGCTGTTATAAATAATGTCACAACTTATCAACTAAAATTAAATTTTATACTAATTATGATCTAAAAGTCAATGAACAGTAACGATGAACAGTAACGATGAATAGTAAATTTGCAGAAAATTAACAATTAACTAGAATTTAAAACAACTAACTTAGCAATCAACGATTTATACTAATGATTCGATTTATCAAGTAATTAAAACAACGGCAAGGCAACGGGAATCCACCGATCAACCAACCCAACCCCAACTAGACGGCAAGCTAAAGATATAATTTTTAGTAACGATCAATCACGAATTCGATTAAATTCCTCTAAGCGAATTCTAGGGTTTCGTTTTCTTTTTCAAGTAAAACAAAACGACATGCAAAACACGATCACGAGATTATTTCTAATACTCTTACTCAAATAATTATAAACGATCTCTCGAATTATAATTAATCGCATCAATTAAAAGATCACAACTTGAACAATATTTTCATATAAATTCAAAGCATAAAAGATGGTTTCATCGATCTCTCGATTCGAATAAAACATAAACAATACAAAACAAATTCTAATTGATGAAAAACGATAACTTTACTCACTAAAAGTACGGCTAAAAATCTCTCTAGTTGGTGTTGATGTTGATCGGTTTCATCCGTTGTCTCACCGCGATGTGCTTAGCCCACAACCATCTTTGATCTCCAAGATAGAATTGAAGGGAAAGAATTCATATTTCTACGGCTAAGGTGCGGTGCTCCAATTGTGTGTATGTATGCGTGAATGATTGTGTAATGCGGCCGTCGCTCAATGCATGAATAATTAGGTCTCCCCGAATGAATATGTTGTTTGCTGCGAAGGAATATATATATATATACCATATGCTGCCGCCGCTTTTATTTCCCTAGAAGAATTGATATATATGATGCCAATTGACCTAAGGTAAGTACTATTCTTTTTCCTCCTTTTTTTCTTTTTTTTTTTATTTAATCCATATCCAAATAAATATTGTATCACACTTTGTCACAATCGCCCGTCCTTCTTAATGTACCTGAAAAATCACATAAAACACACCCAGTGTAAAACCGACAATAATTATAAAAAATTATACAATTAAGCGCATAGTTAATTTTTCTCATATAAAAATAATAAAAATAATATTTAAACACATATGAGATAATTTTCTATAAAAATTAATAAAAAGCTTAGGAATGTTTGCATTTTTATAATAAAATATTGCATAAAATATAGTGCAATCATCCCCCTTGATCAATACTGGGGGTTTTGACATGTTCAGCAGAGTGAGTTTGATCAGCTGGCTCACTCGGCTATTTGTCAACTTTGCTGATGCTCCTGAGAATCACCTCTTGGATCGTCAGTTCATCATCAGATAAGTCCATCGAGCATCCTCAAGATGATCTCTTTCTTGTTTTTCTTCTTCTTATTTTTCCTCCTCATCCTCAGTAGCTTCATCCTCATCCTCAATCTCTTCTTCTTCAGATGGTGTAAGATAGTACCCTTCCTCACCTTCTTGCAGATAGGTGGCTTCTTCTTGTTTCTCTTATGTATCATCACTAAGTTCAAGGGGACTATCTTTGTTCCTGGGTAGACTCCCATGTTGTCTTTGTGCCATTTGAGATCTGGTCCTCGTCCCAATTCCTGATATGCTGCTCTCAGACTCCTTCTTGTTCTGTCCAGTTGTGGGTTGTGGTTTCTAGGAGGCCTTAACATAGTTGAACATCACATTGTCCTTGTGCAGTGGATGCACGGAGATTGGTTTCACTTTCATTTGGTCGAATAGATGTTGAAGGGGAATCCCATATGATTTCCTTTCCCAGAAATCACCTTTCTTTTGCAGGTTCTTGCTTGGTATAGTAATTGCTAGATCAATTTCCTTCTGAATTTGAGCCTTTAATCTGTTGAAGATAAACTGTGACTAGTTAAAAAGAATACCTTGATAGATGATAGCAATTAATTTGACTCTGAGCTCGGTTATGTTCTCCATGGAGCCCTTTTTCCCTTCAATGTTCCTTGTTATGACAGGAGCAAACTCAGAAATGGGCGTTTGAGTGCTGATCTAGTGAAGTTGTATTTCTTGCTATGCCTTCTGGGATTCTTGGAAATTTTGGTCCAATATGCATTGATGTCGATTTGCATCTTCTTCACATCGAAGGGACCAGCGTTGGATAGATTCGGGAATCTGTTGAGGAGACCCGGGTGATAAGCACTTCTTTGCCAAACATTGTACTTACAATACAATTTGGGTCACTTTTCTTCGTGCTGGGTACAAAATTTGCTCTTTTCCAGAATGAAATCAAGGTCTCATAGCATATTCCTATGATTGGGGGGTTCAGGAATGTCATCAGTCCCATATTTATGCAACTATCAACTATCTTTGGGCTTTTGGATCACTTTCACAGAAGGGTAGATAATGCTCAGGACGGAAAAATGATCCAGTGATGATGGATTTTTCATAGTATTTTTTTGTTGGGGAGATTGAAGAAGATGATGCCATTGTCATAGAGTTTGAGATTTGTAAAAAGCTTCGATCTTTCATAGAAAATAGGGTTTATCAATTGCAAAAGCGTAAAAAATTTCTAAAAATCTCTAAGTGTTGTTTATATAGGAGAATTTAGGGTAGTGTGAATGCGGTTGAATATGGAAGGATTTGGTGAGGTAATGGCGTGATTTTGTGTAAATCACGGTATTTGAGTGTAGTGGGGGAGTGGATTGAGGTATGTAATGACAAATCCCGGGAATCGAGGCGTTGCCTTCATTCCTGTAATTCAAAAATAATATAGTTACCTCCACGATTATGAACTAATCTCCGCGTGGGTGATCTTCCATATAATTATTCTCTATAAATTCTTCGATTTTCCACATGTGTAAATCTGATTTTTTTTATAATTCACTTTGATGTTGTCTCCAAGACATTTATCGGTGGAGTAACTTGGCTGGTCACTGGGCCGGTGTAGTGACTCCTTTACTGAGCTGCTATATAAAACTGGTCCTAACAATCAGTGAAATTAACTTCGCTGGGAACCAGTGTCTTAGCTAGTGAAGTTACTTAGCTGGTTACTTCAGTTAGCTTCTCTTTATAACTTAATCGATTTCAATCATTCCCAACTCAATTCTCAATTTACAAAATCTTCCATGACTGTGTGGTTTAGTGAAAATATCAGCCAATTGATCTTCAGTTGGTATGTATCTTAGAATAACATCTCTTTTTCCAACAAAATCTCTGATAAAGTGATGTCTCACATCAATAGCTTTGTTCTTGAATGCAATACTGGATTTTCAGAAATAAATATTGCACTCGTGTTATCACACATAATTGGAATTGTCTTCTCCTCGATTCTATAGTCCCTTAGCAATTGTCTGATCCACAACACTTGTGCACACCAGCTACCTGGTGCTATATATTCTGCTTCAGCTGTTGACATGGATATAGAGTTTTGCTTTTTGCTAAACCATGATACTAGCCTGCTGCCTAGCATTTGACAAGTTCCAGATGTGCTTTTTCTATCAATTTGGCATCCAGCATAGTCTGAATATGATATTAGTTTGAATCCTCCATCTTTTGGATACCGAATTCCTACATTGATTGTTTGCTTCAAATATTTGATGATCCTTTTGGCTGATAGTAAGTGAGATTCCTTAGGTTGAGCTTGGAATCTTGCACATACTTCAACTGCAAATGCTATATCCGGTCTGCTGGCAGTTAGATAGAGAAAAGATCCAATGATCCCTCTATACAACTTTTGATCAACATCTTTTCCACTTTCATCTTTCCTAAGAATAACTCTTGCACACATTGGTGTATCTGCTGTGTCACTTGTATCCATACCATATTTGTGTATCAAGTCTTTTGTATACTTGGCTTGATTGATAAAGATGCCATCCTTCATTTATTTCACTTGTAAACCAAGAAATTTATTGAGCTCTCCCATCATACTCATTTGGAATTTGCTCTTCATCAGATTTGCAAATTTCTCACACAGCTTCTCATCTTCTGATCCAAAAATGATGTCATCAACATAGATCTGAACTAACAATGTACGTGTACCTTCTTCTAGCTTGAAGAGAGTCTTGTCAATGGTCCCTGCGTAGAATCCATTGTCATTAAGAATTGTACCAGGCTCTAGGTGCCTGTTTGAGTCTATATAGTGCCTTTTTGAGATTGTACACTTTATCTTTTTTCCCTTTGAGTTGGAAACCAGGGGGTTGTTCCACATATACTTATTCTTCCAAAATTCCATTCAAAAATGCACTCTTGACATCCATTTGATAAACTTTGAAGTCTTTATGTGCCGCAAAAGCTAGAAAAAGTCTGACTTCCAATCTTGCTACTGGTGCAAAGGTTTCATCATAACCTATTCCTTTTTCTTGAGAGTAGCCTTTTGCAACTAGCCTTGCTTTGTTTCTGACAAATGTTCCTTGTTCATCCATCTTGTTTCTGAATACCCATTTTGTTCCAATAATGTTTGCCATATCTGGTCTGTCAACAAGTTCGCATACCTCATTTCTCTCAAATTCATTGAGTTCTTCTTGCATGGCTGTAATCCAATCAGCATCTTGAATTGCATTATCTATAGTTTTGGGTTTCACCTATGATAGGAAACATGTTAGCATTCTTTCCAGTTTTCTTTTGGTTCTAACTCCGGTATGAATATCTCCAATGACTTGTTCTTCAGGATGATCTCTCAGCAAGTTCAGATCAGTTTGAAGTTACTCCTGATTTGGTTCTTCTACAACTTTAGCTTGTGCATCAACTCATGTTCTTGTGTTGGTGCCCCTTGTGTTGTATTGACTGGTGCATCATCTTGATTGCCGAAGGTGTGATCCAGAATGGTAGCTGGTACTGTAGTCTTCATATAGACTTCTCTTTGTGCAGCTTCTTCTTCAAGATCTTGTCGACTTTAACCATTTGTGTTTGGTTCATAAAAAACTAAATGAATTGACTCTTCAGTCACCAAAGTTCTTTTGTTGAGTACTCTGTAGGCTTTGCTTGTGTCTGAGTGTCCTATAAAGATTGCTTCATTAGCATTTACATCAAAAGTATGCAGTTGATTTCTGTTCAAAACAAAACTTTTAGATCCAAACATATGTAAATGTGAAATGTTAGGTTTTCTTCCATTCCAAATTTCATATGGTGTTTTTCCATGATGTTTGTTGATGATTGATCTATTTTGAGTATAGCATGATGTATTTGCTGCTTCAGCCCAAAATCTCTTTGGAAAGTATGCTTCTGCAATCATTGTTTTGACTGCTTCTTTGAGTGTTCTGTTTCTTCTTTCTGCTACACCATTTTGTTGTGGAGTCCCTACTGCTGCTAGTTGATGTAGTACTCCATTTTCTTCACCATAGGTTTTGATAATTTCATTTAGGAACTATGTGCCTCTATTTGATCTTATCTTGATGATCTTCGGTTCTTTTTCATTTTGTATTCTTCTTAGCCAATCTGGTAGCTTTTTGATTGTCTATCTTTTCTTGTTATTGAATATAGTCCAAGTGAATTTAGAAAAGTCATCCACCACCACTAGAGTGTATTTCTTTCCACTTACACTTACTGGTGTGACTGGTCCAAAAAGGTCCATATGAAATTGGTGTAAGATCCTTGTTGTAGATTGATATGGCTTTGAATTGAAAGAACTTTTGATATGCTTCCTTTTTTGACATGCAACCCAAAGAATTTCCTTTTTGAATGTAACCTCTGGAAATCCTTCAACTAGCTTGTTTTTTGACAATTTGTTGATGGTCTTCAAGTTGAGATGGTTCAGTCTTTTATGCCAAATCCAGCTGGTTGATTGCTTATTCTTTACAAGCAGACAAGTTTCTGCCATTGTTGTCTTCCAATCCACCACATACATGTTCTCTTCTCTTTTTCCTGCAGGTACAACTGTGCTGGTTTGACTGTGAATCACTTTGCATCCTTCTTTAGTTAAATGCACATTGTAGCCTTTGTCACAGAATTGACTGATGCTTAGAAGATTGAAATTCAATCCTTTAACATAAGCTACATTTTGAATCTTCAAATTGCTATTGAGCATTGTGCCTTCCCCCTTAATTTTGAAGGGGTTTTCTTTGCCTCCAAATGTAACTTTGGGTCCATCAAAAGCTTTAAAGTTGGTCAGCCATTCTTTATTCCCTGTCATGTGTCTGGAACATCCACTGTCTATGTACCAGACATCCTACAAAACAAATTAAGTATGTTTAGGTTCCCAACACTGTTTGGGTCCATACCTATTAGCAGTCATGCCTCCTATTCCAATTGTATATCCAAAAGATATTCTTCATGGATAATTGAAGTCATCAAGTTCATATATATAAGTCATGGCAGAATAACTTCTAATATTTCAACTAAAGGTATTATGATACTTTTCTCTACTTTTTGGTGCATTTGCATCCTTTTTCACTCTCCAATATGCAAGAGGAAATTTATCTTCATAATGCTTCTTGTGTCCAAGAACATGCCTTAGTTGGCTTTTCCTAAACACATGTAGCATAGTATGAAATGGTTTCTTCTTGTATTTTGGGGGTGCAGCATTCCAATCATCCTCTGAAGGGTAAAGTCTTCCCTTACCTTTCAGTTGGCATGTGCCTTTAATTGGCTGGTTTGATGATTTACTCTGTTGTTTCATTACACGTGGTTTTGACTTCACCGGTGCCGAGATGAGTATTTGAAACCATGGTCTGTCCTTCTCTGAATTTAGGTCCAGTTTTGGTCTTTGATTCATAATTGTGTTGTCCATTGTTTCCTTTCTCATCTTGACTGTTGTAGTCAAGACCAGATCTGGATCCAAACCTTTTGGGGGTTTGTAAGCTGGTGCATTGAGTGGTGTAGTGGTGCTCTTAACTGGTAGGGAGATTTCTCAGCTGGTCTTTCAACATCAGATGAGTGATCATCTGCTGCTTCTTGATCAGTTGAGTGAACTTCCTTACTAGTTGGTTTAGCCTTCAGTCAATCCAGTTCCTTTTTTAATCTTTTGTTCTCGTCTCTTAGATTCTAACATTCTTGTACTAGAATTTCATGATTTGTTTGAATCTCTTCAAATTTACTCATGAGATTTTGAATTAGTCTTGCAGAATCCAAAGGAAGAGTAGAGGATTGTGCAGTGTCAGATGTGGATGCACTTGATGAGTATAAACTAGATATTACCTCGGTTTCATCAATTTCCTTAGCCATAAGGCATAGATATGCTTTGTCATTTTCTGAGCTGTTAGATTCATCATCATCTGAATCATTATCAGATGATTCTTCAGCCTTTTCACTGCTGGTTTCAGCTTTAAGTGCCTTCTTGACTTTTCTCTTTTATGCTGTTTTGTACTTTTTCTTTTCATCATCTTTGTCTTTTTCTTCAGGACAATCTGCCTTGAAGTGACATTTCTTCTTGCAGTTGAAACATCTGTATTCATCATCTTTTTTCTTCATGTCTTTGCTTGAGCTTGACTTCTTGTTTGATAATGAATTCCCTTGAATTGTTTCTTCTTGCTAAACCTGTCAAAATGTTTAATTAGTAAATCAATTTGTTCTTTTAGCTCCTGTGTCTTTATGCTGCTTGTATCAGCCGTTTTGCTTTGCTGGGGTGCAACCAGTGCACTGGCCTTGTGTGCCTCTGCTGGTGCACTGTCTTCACCGTTTAACTCTAATTCATGAGCCTTTAATTGAGACATCAGAGTCAAAGTATCGGTGTTTGTGAGATTTATTGTTCCTCTTAGTACCGATGTGATGATCTTCCATCTTTCAGGTAGACCTCTCAAGATTTTTAGACAAACTTCCGTCTGTGGTTATGTGTGTCCAAGTTGTTGCAATTCACTGATGATACATGAGAATCGGTTATCCATTTGATCAATGGATTCACCAGTCTTCATTTTGAAGTTTTCAAATTTTGTTTTGCAACAGACAGTTTGTTTTCCTTGACTGCCTCTGATCCTTCATTGACCAATACTAATTTATCCCACATAACCTTTGATGTTTTGCAGTCCTTGATCCTCATGGACATATTACTGTCCAGAGTCTTCAAGATCATATCTTTTGCAACAAAGTTGATATTTGCTCTTCTTCTATCATCCTTTGTCCAATCTTTCTTGGGTTTGTCTATTTCCTTCCATTGATCTGCTCCGGTGGCTATCACAGTCATGATCTAGATTGGGCCATCATTGATTACATCTAGCATCTCCTCATGAGTTGCTTCAAGATGAGACAACATTCTTATTTTATATTCATCAAAATTATTAACACTGAATACAGGTACTTTAGACATGAAACTAGTGGAATCCATAAGTACAAATAAGAGATATATTTAGAAAGCGCAGATTTGAAAACTACTTTGAAAATATGTGATCTCCTTGTTATCAGAAATCAGATCTGAACAGGTTCTGATACTAGGAACACTGCTCCGATACCAATTGTTGGTCCCAGAGAAGGGTAAAAGTATAGTCAGAGAGGGGAGTGAATGACTATACTAGAGTTTCAAAAACTTTTCTCAATATAAAAGCTTTTGGGCAGTGGATAAGTCCCTTCTTAAAGTGTTAATTCAAAGTAGGCTATGCAGTCACAGATATAATATGCAATAAAGTAAGTGCAGTAAAGTAAAGTGTTGAAAGTAAAATAGACACAAAAGTTTATAGTGGTTCAGGGTGGTGTAATCCCTTAATCCACTCTTCTCCTATGATGATTGGAGGAATTCACTATTGTTTTCACTTATACAATAGCAAGATTGTCCTTGGCTACACAAGCTTCACAATCTCCAAGACTATCACTCCCTGGCTTCAAAATCTTCAGTGACTCAGTCTTCAACACTGCTCATTGAGAACAAATCCTTCAACAGCAATCACAAACACAACTCTTTCTCAGATGGCTCTGATTCGGTTGCTTGACTGGTGTGAATTTGATTCATATATTCTGTTGATCAAACTCAGTACTTGATGTGGAATTTGAGTTATGGTTGCTGAGTTGATCACTAGATTTTTCCTTTAAGTTCAGATAGAAGGTTTTTCAATTTGATAGAGTTTTTGCTTGTTCTTTTCAGATTCAATCGTTGTGTTTCTTGTCTGTCAACGCCTTTTATTTATAGCCTTGATAATCCTTGATTTGAATTTTCATTCGTTGGCTATTTAATGAGGGGAATGATCCTTGATTTAATTCTTGATTCCCCCTAAATAATATTCTTCTTGATTTCAGTGATCCGGATTTTCTCCAAACGTCTATCACAAAATCCGTCTTTGATTGATTCTTGATTGACTATGAATTTAATGCTTGATCCTCTGAATCTTCCTTGTTATCTCACGTTCAGAAAAAGTATAAGTGATATACCTTACTCAGATGTTCCTTTACTTGACTATTGCTTGAATGGTTGAGTGTTTCTGCTGACTTAGCTGTTTAGTTCTTCCTTCACTGCTTTGTCTTTACTCAGCCGATAGTCAGTTTACTTTGCCGGTTCACTTCTTTCTTGATTTCTTTGAGTTTACAAGATTCCTTGTACTTCATGGATCCTTGATTTGGGTGAGATCAGTATACACCATATTTAACAATGAATCTCAACACTTGAAATATAACTTAGACTTATCCAAGGTCATCATAGACTTCCATGGTTATAAGTCAGACCATATGTCTTCATGCTTCTCTGTTGGTACTTGGCTGCTTTTACTCTGCTGGATTTCTGTTTTACTTAGCCATTCTACCAACTAGTACAATACTTGTCTGACTCAACTTATACAACATGTCAGACTCTAGGTAAAGACTTATATAGAGATTTCTAACTTATTTCAGGCTTGCTAAAACAGATAGTATGGCCATCATTAAAACATAATAAAATGTCCTAACATGAAGGTCTATGAATGGGTTCTCTTATATCAACTGAAGATATAGATTCTATTTCTTGCACTCGACCTTCACTGCACCCAGGCCAGGTTATTTCCTCTTCTTCTTCCTTCAATAGCAAGATCTCCGCTACTTCAGGATCAATTGCCAATTGCTTTTTTAACTTCAAAACTAGCTCATCAATGTCATCCAGCATATAACATGCCTCTCCTTTATCTTGCGTGTATCACATCGACTTTATCACATTGAAGACCACAAAGTCATCATTCACTCTTAAGATTAGCTCTCATTTATGAACGTCTATCAATGTTTTGCTCGTTGCTAGGAAAAGGTCATTTTAGGATCAGCGGAACATCCACTTCTAGAAAACTGCCATATAATGAGGAGAATTTAATGAGGAGTAGAAATTTTGTCATTAAATGATACATATAATGAGGAGATCTGAATTGTTTTGTTGATTGATGACGGAATCAAAATTCTCATTAGTTGTATCATTTCTCCTCATAAAAATTTATGAAATAAAATCTCCTCATTATTCATAATTTGTTTTTTTATATTAAATTTCCTTAAAAAATTTTACATATCCTCAATATTTTTTAATTCATAATCCTTAAAACAACCATCTCCTAAAAAACCATTTCATGTAAATCTAAAAAAGAAACCCTTCATTTACCCCCAAATTATCCTCGTCCTTCCTCCTCCCTCCCTCCTCGCCCTTCCTCCTACCCTTCCACCTCCCTCATTTAGAACCCTCCACATGCCGTCCAGTCAACAACCCCTCAAGGCGGCCGAGCCACGCACGATTTCTGGTGAAATCTCCATTTTCATTTCTCCAAAGTGTTCTTCCATTTCCTACACAGCTGGGTATGCTCTAAATTTTCTCCAAGTCTTCAATTAAGTCTAATATACAGGTAAGTGTGCTGATTTTTTATTTTGTCGGTGCTTTCTTTCAATGTTTGTTTAAGATGTTTCCGTTTAATTGGGTCAATTTATCAATCAAACGAAGAAGCTTGAGTGGAAAAAAATGTGTTTTTGGCACATTTCAATCAACTAAGTGACTGGATTTTCTTATTTTCTGCTCTCAAGGTAGAGAATTTATTGGTACTGAAAGTAAAGTAGAAAAGAAAAAAATTTGTAGAAAGATTCGATTTTTTTACCATTACTTTGGTGAAAAAATTTATTTTTTAATTTGGTGAAATATATGTTTATGGGTTGTTGTGGTTGTTAAAATAGGTGAAAAAATGTATTTATTTTGATAGTAAAAGTCAGAATGCTGTAAATGCTCTTGAATATGTTAGTTTTGTATTTGTCAGTATGAGCTACAGCCTCTCAAAACATGTACATGTTATTTTACTATATGTGTTTTTGCTATTTTAATGATTCACTGTGTAGTCTACCAGGTAAAGAGCTCAAGCCCTTTTCTTAATACGCACTGTTGTATCTGTATTTTCGGGTAGTAGCTTAATTTTATTAATAAAAGGACAGGGGTTGTGTTATTCATTGGTGTATACTCACATCACTCTTTCAATCTTATCCTCTATTTTTTCTATCAGCTTTATGCAATAGATTAGTTGTTAAACTTACCCCTGTTTCATTTATTGCATCAGGAAGAAATCGAAATCAAAAGATGTTGTAGTTATTGTCATTACTCTCGACTTCTTTCATAAATGCTTGACTTTTATTTAGGTGTTCATCATTTGCATTACACACACACAACCCTTTTTTCCTCCTACCGAATGGCCGAAATAACAAGTAATTGAAGAAATGCCATATTCTTCAATGGTGTTGGTATGTGTAGTGGTGAATTGACAAAATAAAGTTGTCATTTTTCTCGGATTTTCTTCATTTCACGTATCCGAGTTTTAAGAATACAACGGTTAGCTCTTTTATATGTGTGCATTTTATTCAGTTGTTCACTATTTGATGTTTGATATAGATACGAAATGGATGAGAGGCAGGAATGTTCTACACTGGAAATAAAAGACAACAAAACAAAATGTTCTTGGATTCCTAACACCCTCCACGAATCATGGTATAGTTAAACATCCAGTCAAAACAGTTGGATTTAATTCAAAAAAAAATTCATTATGCCCTTTGTTTTGCAAGGTACACATTGGAAGACATTGGAACTGGATCACATATGCACATCAGTTTGCCTCAAAATAGGGAGAAAGTATTCATGGATGGGCGTGAATCAAGTGAGCATGATATGTCTAAAACAGGGGAAGAGTTCATGGCCAGAGTTCTAGACCATTTACCGTCGATTTTGGCATTTACCGCTCAAGTTCCCAATAGGTCTATTTCTTCTTCACCAAATTATCATTTTTTAAGGTTTTCTTCTTATACCTTTGGTGGTTTGATTTGGTTCGATTCTTGTGATCAGTTACGATGGCATACAACCAATTACATGGAGGGTAGCATACCTGCGCTAGGAAAACAAAAAAAGTGAGGCTCCAATCCAGATAGTTTTGTTGCCTGAATGGCCTTTCACGCTTGCTTGATGGGATAACAACCTTGCAACCACCAATTAAATTGAGCCAATTCCATCCACCTTGAAACCACCAATTTATCATGCTTGCTTGATAAGGTACTATCCGCAGATGTCTTGCAATCTGCCTAAGTTTTTGATTTGTATGCTTGCATTTGTTTCAAAGTCAGTATGGTTCAGATTCTCCATGCAAGTCTGTCTGTCTGCCTTATTTAAGTCTTAGTTTCAGTTTGGTTGCATAAAGTCCCTGCTCTGCTCTGCATCAATCACTACTCTCATTTGTGTCTAAGTTCTTGAGAATTCAGTTGGGTCATAAATCAGGTCTTAGTAGTACATTCCTAAGGTTTAGTTGTTTGCTTGATGTTTAGGCATTATGTTATGCTATCTTGTCTCATTGCTCCATGTCTATTGTATTTCCATCTATGTGGATTTAGTTTTATTTGCTTTATGATCTACTTTGTGGGCTTGTTTGAGTCCCGTCTCTGTTAGATTACATGTTCCTTAGTGGTTTGAATTGTGTCAAGTTATCTGATATATTTGGTTAAATAATAGTCTGCCTTAGAAATCTATTTTGAGCTTGTGTAATGTTTGGTGATCAAGATTTCAATTCATTCTGTTTACCAAATAAAATATATCTTTATTTCTAAATTATGAATTGTTAGTTTTGCACATTTATTTGACTAAGAACCGTGAAGCTGATGATCTATGCAGGTCATGCATTTTCAACCCCATATGTTGATGTGAACAGTGATGGCTGCAGTATTTACCTTCAACAAAGTGATAATCTCTGGAATTGGTAATCCCTAATGATCTTATTATTTTGGTAATACCACAATTTTGTTCACAATTATAAAATTCTATTATTAACTTCTTTCCATAGTTGGTGTGTAAAAACATTAAGTAAGCATCTGCTTCATGTGAGGCCATGAGTTAATTTTTCCTCCCCTTTTAATAACCTGCTGTTTTCTAACTATTTACTCCCTGTGTTTTTATTTTATTTTAAAGGTCCATTGCTAGATGTAGGGGTGTTTTTGTGCATTGTTAACTTTCTTGGCCTAGCACCCTGTGCTCTTAATATTCTCTCTTGGATAATAATCTATATGTTGATGATGATAAATATGCCTCTTAAGGAATTCTTTGTCCATTCAATTTTATAGTGTGCAATCAAGTCTACTTTTCATTGTCCCTATTTTGCAATTTTTTTGAACAAGAGGATATTTGATTTATAGAACTCAACGAGCAAGAATGTGGACATCAACTTGAAGAAAATTTATTTGTATCTTAGATGTGCTTTATGTGATAAATTTTTTTGAGTAATTTGGGGTGTATAGTGGTTTTGTTTCCATTTTGATTTGGTTAAGTGTTGAGTTCTTTTATATTCCCTTATGCCTTCTCAAGAAATTCAAGTATTTTAGATCAAATACTGACAAGATTTTGTTGTCCAGCTAAGTTGGATATGGTGGAACGGTATCAATTGAAAGGAGTAATACCGCATTGTTTGAAAAGGAGTGTTATGGGACAATAATCCAGCAATCAAAGATGTATAAACAATCACTTTCCATCAGCCAATTACTGTAGTACGTAAGCATATTCTGGAAAGCAACGTGTTTCTTTTAGGGATGTTATATATATTAGAAAATTCTTTAAATTTACATTTATGTGTAACTTATCTTTTGGGGAATAATCTATCATTGTATATATTGAATCATTGATGTATTTCATCAGTATAAAACTTATATTGGCTTGCTTTATTTAATGTAGTTTTGGGCTTCAAAATTATTATTAATATTTCATGATTTAATGTGGAGCAAATGATCTTTTAATGAGGAGCAAATGGTCTTTTAATGAGGAGATGTATTGTTAATGTTTCATGATTTGATGAGGAGAAAATGGTCTTTTAATGAGGAGTTATGTCGTCTTTAAAAATAATTTTAATGAGTAGAATATATCCTCATTAAATGTATGAAATAGTCAATGAGGAGTTCCAATTCTCCTCATTATATATCTTTGGCGGCGGAGGCGGCAATGAGGATCGAGATCTCCTCATTAAATAACTTTAATGAGGAGAAATGGACAATTAATGAGGAGATTTCTCCCCATTAAAGACCGAAATTCTAGAAGTGATCACTATTCACTTCCATGTCTAGCACAACAAAATCTACTGGAACACAAACTTGTCAACTTTCACCAGAACATCCTCTACAACCCCATAGGGTTGCTTCATAGACCTATTAGCTAACTGGAGGGTTATTGACATCTCATTCAGCTCTTTCATGCCTAACTTATAAAAAGATAGAGAGGGGCATCAGATTGACGCTCGCTTCTAAGTCGCATAATGCTTTTTTTAGGCACACACCTCTAGTTGTACAAGATGTGAGGAAGCTCCCAGGATCCATACATTTAAGAGGCAGTTTCTCATTCAAACAAATGGTCTCAAGGTCTAGCAACTTCTTTTTGGTAGAAACCGCTTCCTTCAGAAACTTTGCGTACTCTGGCATTCCAGCCAGAGCCTCTACCAAAGGAATATTGACTTCCTGCTTTTTAAATATTTCAATAAACTTTTTTAAACGAGCATCATCGTGATTCGGTTTCGACTTCCTAGGGGGATAGGGTAAAAAAGCAGGATTAATAGTTATAGTTCGTGAAGACTTACTTGTTGCTTGTTGTTTCTCTCCCCACTTGTTTGTTGAATCCACAGACGCTCAATTTAGCGTACTGGTATCGTGCTGAATCGGTTCCCCTATTCTCTCTGGTTCTTTTCCGCTCTTTGTCATAGCGGCATTCACGTCCTTTGGGTTCTTCTCCGTAGTACTTGGCAATCCACCCGGAGGGCGAGCTTTCACTTGTTCGGCGATCTGCCCCACTTGGTGCGACAGATTCTGCACTAAGGGTTCTTGATTGGTCAATCTAGCTAATATCATTCTTCTGACAATAGGCTGAAAATTTTGCACTGTGTTCACTCATGGACTTTGTCAGTTGATTGACACTCTCGGTTACCGTTGAGCTCATATTTCCCATGGCCGCTTCCCATCCACCGGACTTGTTTGATTGAGGAACGAAACTTCCACTTGGCTTTTCTCTCTCGCCACCATCAAGATTTCTGTATCTGAAACCAGGGTGATCGTGAGAACCTGGGCGATATCCGCCCCCAAATGGATTTCCTTGCCATCCCAAATAATTTATGTCATCAGTGTTGGATGTCTCGATTCCTTGGACCTTTTCCACTTTGTCTATGCGATCTTGCATGCCGTCCATTTTTTCATTTATCACTAGCAACAGGTATAGGATCTGTTGAGAAGTATCTTCTCCAAATACGCCTTTAGCTACTTTCACTACCTCAGTTTGATGTGTTCCCCACTGGCTTGTAAGTGCTATTTATTCCAACTTCTCTTCAGCTCCTTCCGGTGACAACAATGTGAAACACCCGTTGCTCGACGCATCAACTCTCATTTGATCACTCGGCCACAATCCATGAGAGAATCTATGCATTCTCATGGGTAGAGTGAGATCGTGGTGAGGACAATTCCGTTGCGCTTCCTTGAATCATTCCCAAGCTTCTTCAAAAGTTTCGGTGGGCTTATGCTTAAAATTCATGATATCTTGTCTCATCTACAACAAATTCCCAGGTGGGCAATATTTATTCCTAAAATTCTGCAAGAGGTCTGTCCAAGATTGGATAGAGTTCGCTGCTAGAGACAATAATCATATTTTTGGCTTATCCTTCATTTGAACGGGAATAGCTTAAGCTTTATATTATCTTCATGCACTTTCACCGGTTTGACAGCGTTGACTATCTCCAAGAACTTGGTGACATGTACACTTGGATCTTCATTTGATACTCCATGGAATGTAGTGTAATTTGTCACCATCTGTATCACGTTTGGCTTCGGATGGAAGATTTCAGCAGCATTCTCAAGCTGAACAATTTCTGGCACAAATTGCTTAATCGTTGGCATGGCATAACTCTGTAGAGTTCTTCTATCTCCATCGGCACCATTCTCTGTACCTCGTCTGGTTTGTGCTGCGATCGTTTCGATAGGGTCTTCTAGATCTAGAATTTTTTTGTCCTTGTCCTTCTTACTTTGATCTTCTTCATGAGAACTCACGACAAAACAAAAATAAAAAGAAACATTTAGTTACTTGCCTTGGCAGATGTTACACTCGCCCTGGCAGACTCAAAAATCACAGACTCTGACTCCTGACTAGACACTAAACGAACAGAACTGATCCTGCCGTTTCCAGAATACTCAGTTAATCATGAGTAACTCATGATTAATCGGGTGTATTTTTGTTCCAGATTCAATCAGAACAGATATCGTACGACTCCAATATTGACAGACTATAAAAGAGACTCGTTAAACAGACTCGATAATTACAGAAACAGAACATATACAAATTATCAATCTTGAATTAAAAATATTCTTGCCGCAAGTCCCCCGGAACGGAGCCAAAAACCTTGATCACGCCGTGGTGTAAGGCTTGGACTACTTGTTGAAATATTGTCCTAAACCCAATCGGGTTGGACCGGGTCGGATCATTTCTACTATTTCTTTATGTTTCTACATATATTGAATGGCTTTTCTGTTGTCGTATATTTGTTCTTTTAAAGAACCAATTATGAATTTTTATATGATAACCTCCTTAGAGTTAGACTATGATAGAGAAACAATGATAGGCGATTATGGTTGATCAGATCTCTAATCATTTTAATAAGTTTGATACTTAAATGTCTCTAGGCTTATATACTATTAAACAGGGTATTGATAGTACAAATAGACTAGCACGTATTATATGTCTTCTTCCTTTAAGGGCATGGATATATCTCATCAATCGAAGTGTAGAGACACTTGGACTATACGTGGACGTGTATTAAAGAATGCGTACGTTAGACTGACCCACTTACACTGTTAAGTGTCACACTATAAGGCGGTTGTGTAATTATCCTTAGGACCGGAATCTACATGGCATCACGGTGTGGGTTGTCATGCTTTGACACTATTCATATTACCCCTAGCCATGGGGCGATCATGCGGTAGTGATTGTGTGTGATACTGAAGCATGCAGAGTATACACCTTTGGTCGTCCGGAAATTACGTACCCTATCAGCAGGGTGAATATCCAAAGGGCCTTCTTATAAGAAATGTCTTACTCTCATGAATCTTTGCAAAGTGGAAGTAAATGAGTTACTTCGAGAGAGCATGATATCCAGATTATAAGATATGGTCGTTGATATTTGACACATGACAAACGATCATATGGATATTATTACGGCGATAGGATTCTATTTACATGGTAACTGTTTCACATGAAAGGTAGTAGTCATTGCATTTGACTCTTCCGATGATTGGGGGTCACGGTGTGTTTCTAGACGCTATCCCGTGATCGTTAGGCATGAAGGGCATTTTCGAAATTTGCACTTTGTGTCTACGGCCAACATATTCGGAAGCCTATCGGGTCACACACATAAGAACATCTAGCCGGATTGTGGTTATAGTTGATAACCAAATAAAGAAAGAATTTGTCTCATACTATAAGGGTTATAGTGGTAAATTAATATGGTGGTATTTATTTATTATGAATAAATTAAATGCAAGATATTAATTATGTTGATTAATTAAATATGTATATTGATACATATATTTCGAATATATATATATATATATATATATATATATATATATATATATATATATATATATATATATATATATATATATATATATATATATGATATACATGTATTTTGCAAATTAATTAATCATAGCATTATATTAATTAAGAATATTCCGGATGCCAGTTTGTTGGTTGAAGGTGGCTCCTATTTGAAGTATATTGGATACATTTGAATTGTGTAATTTAATTAATAAGATTATCATAATATTAATATTAGATATTAATTGATTTTTGAAAAATAGATTTATAGTAATAAGAAAAAGATATATTCAATATAAGATATTGTCAATATATTTCTTAGGAAAAATATTTAATATAAGATATTGACTATTAATGAGAGAAATTAATCAAAGAGATTTTCCTTATTTTATTAGGAAAAAGGTTTTTTTTCTCCTCAGTCTACTAGGAAGCTAATCCCAATCAGATTAGGAGACATAAGTGGCGCCGCTCACCCTATATAAGAAAGGGGATGACTAGCTCTTTTATACATCATAATTTCAAGAGCTAATAGTTCTTGTGAAAAATAGAGAGCTTCTTAGAGAGAGTTTAGAAAGAGAAAAGGTCGGTCTAGCAACCGGATTTTTCTAGTAGCAATCCATTATGGGATTCCGGCGGGCTGTTTGTGTGGATCACCGGTGGAGGCCCAATGCATGGGCGGCTCCGTGCATCGCTACTCTCCTTAGATGGTCAAAGCATCGATCTTTTAGATCAACCAAGGTAACCACCGTCTACTAGCTTATTTCTTTATTGCTTAAACGAAGTCGATCCTGGTTAAAAAGAAAATAAATTTTAAATTCCGCTGCATTCCCGCGTAGATTTCCTAACACTACTTGCAACAGGACTGGTCTATCATAGCAGAGTACAGCCTAGTCAAGGTCGAATCCCTTAGAGACTCATGAGATACGTTTAAATCAAGACTGAGTGTCACGATTACGGTCTACGACCAACTATGGTGCCAAAAAACACACATGATTATGCAAGTTCAACAAGAGCACACAAGAGTTTCTAATGCATTAATCTAATTTTGAGTTGTTAGTTACTCCCCCTCATATCATGCATCAATCATCCCCGTTGGTAAATTTTAGATCTTTAACAGGTACGGGTGCCTATCCATAATATTATGCTACTTCTATTGAAAGGACAGTAGGTGCCTATGTGCAATTAACCTTCTTCGTTGGTTGTATTAATTCACATGCAATAAAAATTAGGACTAGCCGGCTCAAGACCGAAGAACTCCCTAAGAATCTATCGTGGATTGACTAGCACATTCCTAAGTATCGATCAAGACATTGTATGAACTAACACTTCACTTTATCGTCCTTCATGTTAGTTTACAATGACATGCAAATAGTTGATCAGGCTACAAGCATGTAAATTAAATCTATCGATCAGAGGTAGCTGGCGCCGATTATCATGAACTAGGATTTACTAGGTATTCAGATCTAGCGATAAATGCCATCTCAAATCTGAAGAACGCAACCTCTATTTCATGATTTCTTTACCAACGATTCTGATTAATACATATATAGGGTAAAATAAACTAACTACTACATAATTAGAACTAATAATAACAATCAAAGCATACTACTCACAGACCAACGACAGATCTACACCGAGAGAAAGCCAGAAAATCATACCCTCGAAGATGAGCATAGATCTTCCTCAAATCTCTCCCTAAGAGGTGAATCTATTGGATCCGTGACTAGAACTCATAAAGAAAATAAATAAAGAACAAAGACTTTAATTGCATAGAAACTTGTAACATTTCTGGTACATGGCACACTTTACAACTGAGGCTAGTGCCTCTTATTTATAGTCGTAGAATCGACTTAGATAATCCTAAAAACTACCTCTCGTCCAAGAAAACGCGTTTCGGAAGATTCTGGATACTCGCTTAGTCGGCGGCATCTCCCAATTAATCAGGGGAATTCTTGTCCTTTTTCTTCTGCCGACTTAACTTGGAAGGTTCTGGAATACCCAAGGCCTAATACTTTCGTCCATTCCGCTCCATAATTCATCCATAATGCTTAGCCCAAATTCGTGTCCTGAAAATAATCCAACAAAGCACGAAACAATACCAATTCCGGATAAAATAATGATAAATACCAAATTCTCATCCCATGAACCCGACATATCGCATTCAACACAAATGGTGCACTTTTAAATTCCAAATAACTATTTTTAGCTCATAATGGGTAGAATGTTGATGCCGTGGGATATACTATTTTAACCGACAACAAAGACCTCGGCCGCATCTTGTGGGTGAACAATTGCAGGTACAAACTGCTCAATCGTTGACATGGCATAGCTCTGTAGAGTTCTTCTATCTGCGGGTATAAACACTATTGCTCCATTTCTTCCATTGGCAATGTTTCCTCCGTTAACTCCGTTCCTTTCTACCATCATTTCTTCTGGATCTTCCAAAGGTGGAATCTCCTCGTCCTTCTCACTCTGATCTCCGTTGTGGGTACTCACGTCGTCAGCCAGCCTTTCGATTCGTCCAATTGCTTCCTTTGCTAACTTGCTCTTTTCCTTAGCAAATTTCTCGATCTTAAGTAGGAATCGCTCAAGTTTGGCTACCGAACTCCTTGTTGCGTATCTCTGTGCATAGAATAAAACAAGAAAAGGGTAAGTTACTTGCCTCGGCGGCTGTTACATTGCCTGGTAGACTCAAAAAACACAGACTCTAATTACTGACTCTGACGCTGACCGAACAGGGACGATTCTGTTGTTTCTGAAACACTCGATGAGTCGAGGGCTACCCCGCCTAATCGAGTGAAATTTTATAGAATCTAAATAGAACAACCATTTTTACGACTGAATTAATTACAGACTGCAAAAAAGTCTCAATAAACAGAAAACAAAATAATTTAAAAATTCTCAATATTAAATTAAACATATTCTTGACACGAGTCCCTGGAAACGGAACCAAAAGCATTGATGTGTCATGGTTGTGCAATCACGAACTACTAGCTATAGTACTAGGTCTATCGCAGTATAGTGAACGCCGTAGCAAGGGTCGAGTCCACAAAGACTCGTAAGATACAATTAATCAAGATTGCGAACAATTATAACGGTCAACGATGAACAACTGAACAGAAAAGTAACAATGGTGGCAATGAACACACAAGATCAAACACACTTATTTATAAGGATTAGGTCTAATTATGAGTGATTAAATATTCCCACCATATCATGAATCTATCATCCCCATTGGTAATTTTATTTCTTTTTCAGCTACGGGTGCTAATCCCTAATATTACGCTACTTCCATGGAAAGGACAGTAAGTGCCTATATGCAATTAATCTCCTTCGTTGGTTGTATTAATCCACATGGAATAAGAATAGGACTAGCCGGCTCAAGACCGAGGACCTCCCTAAGCAGCCATCGTGGATTTACTGGCATGTTCCTAAGGATCGATCTAAACTATGTCCCAACTACCACTTCACTAATACTCCTTCATGCTAATTTACGGTGACATGCAAATACTTGATCATGCTACAAACATGTAAATTAAATCTATTGATCAGACATAGCTAGCTCCGATTATCATGAAACATGATATAGTAAGTGTCTCGATTCGGCGATATAGACCGTCGCTGAATCGAGATATCACAACCTCTATTTCACGATTTCGTGACCAACGATTCGGGTCTATACACGTATGGGATAAAATAATCTAAACAGTACATAGCAGAACTAATATAAATAATCTAATCAAACAAGAAAAGAACGACAGATCTACATCTAGAAAGTCAGAAAATCATACCCTCGAAGACGAGCGTAGATCCTCTGTAGAGCCCTAGAAGGTAAATCCGTCGGATCCGTTACTAGAACTCATAGTGAAATAAATAAAGAAAAGACTTTTTATTGCATAAAACTTATGATATTCAAGAACAATGAAAACTGAGGCTGGTGCCTCTTATTAATAGCAGAAAACCGACTTAGTTAATCCTAAAAACTACCTCTTGTCCAAGAAAATGCGTAAAACAGATTCTAGAAGGCTCGATGCATCGAAGGCAGCGCCGATTAATCGAGGGATTTTTCATCCTTTTTCTCCTGCCGACTTAATCTTAGAAGGTTCTGGAATACCTAGGCCCGATCCTTTTTATTAGTCTGCTTCATAATCCAGCCTTAACGCTTGGCCCAAATTTTGTCACCTGAAAATAGTCCAATAAAACACAAAATATTACCAATTCCAGATATAATAATTCAATATACCAAATACTCATCCTATGAACCTAATATATCGCATTCAACACAAATGGTTCACATTTAAAGGCTTAAACAACTATTTTTATCTTAGAATGGGTGAAATGTTGATGTCGTAGGATATACTATTTTAACCGTCATCACCCACTGAGCCTTAGGCCCACGCCTAACTCAATAGGGAACACCTCGAACTCCCTGATCTGATAGAGACGTGCCTACCATATTCTTTGATGCTCGTATATATATCCTGGGACCTCCTTCCAAAACAGCCCTTAATCGCACGCCTAATGATGATGCGACATGTTTCTTGTGTTTTCAACACATATTCTATCCTGAACACATTCTTAACCAAATTTCAGTACCATTTACCCACTAAACGCGTTTTAACCTGCAAAAAACTCACATATACATCCCCAAATTGAAATAAAGAACAAAACATAATCTAACTCGATTAAAAACACTCCCTTACCTACTGTTTGACATAAAGCAACCCAAAACCCAAACCAAGACACAATCCTGTGAATGTCTTAACATCTGCGCAATTCCCATCAACCGAATATCAACTACGATTATTATATCGATCTACAACATCTAAAGCTCAACAATTCACCCGGAAAACTCAAGATTCTATACTTGGGCTAATACTTAAAACATATGAATGATGACGAAATGTGTATCAAAAGAATCCCCCCGTCGTGGTGATCAAAAAACTATACTAAGGTTTGCACAAACGATTGCCCGATTATTTGAAATTATGAAGATTCCCTTTCTCATCTTCTTTTCTCCCTAAATCCCCAGAGTTCGACTGAACCATTTTTTTCTTCTGAAAAAGGCGTGTAAGGAGTTATGGGGATAGTTGTTTCTTCTTAGGAAATTTAATCCAAATTAAAACATTAACCACCTTTTTAATTATTTCCATTATTACAGTTAAACCTCAATAAATGTATACCTTCGGGACCAGAAAAAAAAATATTCGTTTAGCGAGGTTATTCATGTAACGCCCCGCTCCCGAATACCGAGCTCATATCCAGAAGAGAAACGTTCGGCGCGTATAGAATTAAATAAATCTAACATTATACGCAAACCTCTACGTTATCGTATCAAATAAAAGCAAAAGGAAGCTAAAAAGACTCGGGTAAAAACATAAATAGTACTAAGAATAGATACAACCATACTAAAGATGGATAGTTAATTACAACGTGAAACAAAACAAAAGACTTACACAATACGAGATCTTAAAAGTACAAACCAAACTTACAAAAGTCTAGGAGTAAAAGGGCAACAAGTAGAGTACATTACAAGGAAAAATAATATAAAAGCATCTTCAAGGCATCAGCGTCATCAAGTCGTGACTTGCACTGTTGGTCCAAGGTATCCCCGGTATGCATACACATCTGGTGAAGTCCCCCTGCCCTTTAGCTGCTAGTCGGTCGCAGAGATGTCTACCTAGCCGGACGAGTCACATAGCCGATATTGACATGTGCCTAACCAAAAGTGACATGACGTTTAAGCTTATTACAATGCAAGTATGTACTTATTATCTATTATTAACTAGCCACCTAAATATTTTCAAGTAAGCTCCCTCACACCTACTACTCTCTTTCCTAGACCACTAGACACGGACAAGGCCTATAAATTACACATACATTGATGAATACTAATTCATCAAAGCACAAGCCTTTCATGCTCTTCCGACGGTCCCGAACTTCAACTCCCTTGAAAAGTACATTCGGTGCCGGAACTAAACGCATCAGAAACTCAATCGAGGCTTGTTCATTTTCATTTAGTGTTATTAGATCAAGAATTAACATTTAAACTCATCTCGTGGCTTAAAACAAGCTAAACATCACATAGCATCCAACACTTTAACTACAACATAAAACATGATTCCTTGTTACAACTAACACTCAACCTAAACATTGTAAAACCATAATTATTCATTAGGAAGAGCATCTTACCTTAATTGCAAACAATCTTCAAAGAAAAACGCCAAGTGACTGCTACAACTCTTGGTCCTCAAACCCAAAACCAACTTGATCAACAAGTAAGCCCTAGAATCCTATTTTTTTTGTAAAAATAGAACTGCAAAAGTGTGTAAAACTGAAGATTACCTGGATTACTTGCTGTGAAACTATTTTTAGAATAATCTACGCTCCAATACGATCATTTTGACTACTCATGGCTGCGAAACAGAGCTACGGATTGAAAGATATGAATTTTTGAATAATCAAACTCGACGGTTACCAAAAAGTAGGGCTAAACTGAAAACTTAGGAATTAAGGAGATTTTATTTTTCAAAGTTGTGTTACGTTGCGGTGATCACTTTTCTCCACTGCCGCATCTTGAAATGATGAACGGAATGACCAAACGGTTGAAGTCTTCGTTCCAGGCATCTCCTGCGTTGCTCTTCATGTTTGCCGTCGTTCTCCTCTTTTTTTTTTCAAAAGTGGAGTGATAAAAATTATAAGAGATTTTGGGATTATTTTCCTTAAATAGCCAACAATTAATTCCATTAATTAATTAGCTAAATCCCTTTTTCCCTTATAATTACTTTCCAAAACTTTTACTTAACTCCTTTTTAATTAAATAAAACACAAATAATAATTAGGTCGTAGTTAATACACCCAATTACTATTTTACCCTTTTATTAATAGTCGGGATGTTACATCCCTCCCCCTTAAGAGAAATTTTGTCCTCGAAACTCGAATGTAACTGGGGTGTACTTGAACTCTGGACTTTGCGAAGCGTTTCGTCTTCTAACTCTCATGTTGTCTTTTCCGGTGTGTGACTGCTTCACTAAACCAAAGCTAGTTGTACATCTTCTTTATTAATTTTTCTTCATCTACTGCTCCAAAGTGCACTTGATTCTTCCACGTAGGTCAAAGTCTCTTTAACAATTTTGAGGTCAACGCTTGCTTCCACATCCAAGTTGGTTAAGCATTTCCGTATCACTGACACATCAGGGACGTCTTTAGATACATTTCATCTTCAGAGTCTTCTGCTTGTCTTGAGCAATCTCGAGGTTGCGACGATCCGCTTCAATCTTCTCATTGGCCTACTGTATCAACTTTGGTCGCATATTCTGTCTTCTTTTCACTTCATCCTAGAAAACCGGCGTTCTTCGCTTTTCTCCATGTATAGTTTCAAATGTCGACATATGGATGCTGGCGTGGTAACTACTGTAGTAGGCAACTCTTCTATCTCTATCTTCAAGAAAGATCGTCAGTAGCACTCTTCCAACTCTTTTACATCTTGGTTGCTCCTGCGGACCTATGTCCTGAAAGCTTGAGCTTTCCAACTGATCCACGCTTCTGGCACACTTGACTTCTTTCGATCTCGACCTATATCATGACAACACAAGCTTGCCATCAAACTACAAGGATTCCAGCCGTAGGGTTTCTAAGACTTCTCGGGAAGGAGAACCATGCATCTGCCATACTTTTTCTCTGACAATCTGATCCAATCCTTACGCCAATTAGGGTTATCTTGGGAAAAATAAATAAAATTGAAAAGTGACAAGTTGGGTACCAGGATGGTATGGCAACTTGGCAAGCCGGAGAAAAAGAAATAAGTTCTCAAAACAAGGGAGGTTGCATGGGTTACAAACAGACAAGATGATTCAGTGTTGAAGAAAGTTGAAGTTGGTTCCATACTGAAAAGAATGGGGCATTGTTTCATAATACAAAGGATAGCCACCAAGAAGAAAAATAGAAGGACACCTTGCAGATGAGATTCTTTTAAGAGGGTGAAATTATGCAAGATACGGTGGTCTGCAAAGAAACTCAGGCCGCTTGGAAGGAAGATAATAAGGTTTTGCATAAGCTCTCGAGGAGTGGGGATGTGAAGAGAAACATCACATGATGTTCTTGGAAACATTCAATGCAAGGAAAATATTACTAAACTTGAGAGCGTTTGGCAAGTGACCTTAACCGTTAATGGTTCGATAAATAAAATGGTTGTTGCCGAATTAAGGAGGTTCCCAATCTGGATGATTGTTGTAGAGGGATCACCCCATAACAGAAAACAAAGCATAGTGCAAGGTCGAGCACTGAGTGGTTAAACAACAGGGAATTCAAGAATAGGGTTAGAATCTCAAATTGAAGGAGTTATGGAGACAAAACGAGAACACCAAAAGGTCTCAGAATGAAAATAAAACTTGTTAAGAAAAATTCAAAGTTTGCATTATTCAAGAAGGGTTAAGTTATTTCAAGATGGAAATGAAGAATAGAGATTCCTCAAAGTATTGTAAGGGAAAATCAAAGGTTTGAATAAGTAAGGGCAAACAAGATTTTAAGTGAAGAGGAAAACACACTTAAGAATTGTCAGATAAAGTTTGATTTCAGAGAATCAATCTAAACTTCCAAAAGAATGTGAATGATCATTGATGATCCCATTCAAGGGTTCAAAGTTGCACTACTCGAGAGAAATAGTACACGACCAAGGAATAAATGCTCAAGGTTATTCCCCCTGTGGAAATGAAGGGGTTAAAACAAAATAGGCATTTCAACCGGTGTAACAAATTTGTAAAGAAATGCCAAAACAGAAGAAGGAATGCTAAAAGGTGTGTCCGGAGGTCCATGGCTCTAATTGGCCTGAAGGAGATTTAAAACTGAGGGGTACGAGGCACATTCATCTGTATCGAAATTAGAAGTTTTGGAATTCAAATGTTGATTGACTAAATATGTTTGGAAGGCATCTTGGAAAAGACTACCTTCTGCTTGAAACTGGTTTGGCATAAATTGCTAGAATGTTAAGGGAAGTAACTGAAAATGAATGACATGGTAGGCTTAAATTTTGACTGGCAAAAGGGGATATGCATACCTTAAAAGAAAAGGCAGCATTAGGTGAAAAAGTTACAACATCTACATTACCCTTAGGAGGGGAGCTGAGAATGAACACAAGTAAGAAAAATGTTCTGACGTCAGAAGGCTTAGTCAAATTTGAATTTGAAATGAAATATGGGAGTGCAACAATGTAGAATTTTGAAGAGGACTTGTTTTCTTGATTTGAAAAGTAAGAAAGTAAGAACTTGTTTAGAAGAAATGCTTGTGGCGATATGTTTCTAAGGTAATTCATGACAACAAGCGGAGAGGATTTGTTGAGATTAAAGATATCAATCGAGGGGTTACATGAGAAATAAATTATCAGAAAATTTATTATTACAAAAGGGCATGAAAAGGGTTTGAACATCAAACATGGCATGCTGAATGATAGCATAATGGTCCTTGTTTATAACTGCAAAAGAAATACAATGTTAACTCTACCAACATCCTACAAGAGACCTATCCTGGGGAAATACCACTTCAGAAAAAATTCTTAGTTATAACAATCGTAACGCATTACTCTCTTAGCCCAAACTCTAAGTCAAAGAGATGAGGATTCCTTTTAGGCTATTGTATGATATTTACCACGGATCTGACATTATCAATTTGTACAGCCCAAATGAAAAGGAATTTGAGCACGATCCAAAGAGAAAAGATTTAGATACTGGAGTTTTCCAGGTGATAAAAAAATATTAGAATTTTTGAATGAGAGCAAGTCGGTCAAAAACAATTTTTTTGACGATTGCACAAGCTGTCCGAATTTCCAGATTAGTAAACACTAAGTTGCATTGCGAATCGAGATCAAACGAAAAGGAATATGAAACTTAATTCCAGAAGTAAAGTTGTAGATAAAAGAGTTTTATGCAACATATCAAAAATTCAAGTCATTTGAAAGCGTTTAACCTATTCAAAACAGAAGAAGAAGTGAAAGTTTTGCTGCAGATTTTCTGGACAGAGTGTCTTGCATTAACATGAATTTTCTGAACAATCCATAATGATTATTGAGTTGATGTAAAACGATAAATTGTAGAAAACACATTGGTCTATCTTGCTGAAAATTTTCAGAATTTTTGGATCAAGGGAAATATCTTTACAGGAAGGGAAAACACGGAAACAAAAAGCATTCACTCGTGTTGGATAGAGCCAATCACGGGGATGATAAAACTATGTGTCAAAGGAAGAAACCTTTAACACTAATTTTTGAAACGAGTGAGAAGTACTTGGTAAGTATACATTTACATATGGAGTTCGTGTGGAACCCATCTCGAGAAAAACAAGGTCAAGGAATTTTGGTAAACATAAACCAAGCAATAGTGAAAAGAGAAAGTGTAGGGTTTGTATTGTTGAATCAAATATAATTCTCTACAAAGTTAGGCCAGGCCGAAAGTAAGATTATATTTTCGAGGTGTAAAAAAACGTGAAGAGATTTCAATAGGGAAAGTAAGGAAAAAGGAAATCAACCAAGAGAACCTCGACTTTAAGGTGTAGGCATAAGACTCCGAAACCAAAGCTTTACTTAAAAGGGTTTCACTTAATCCAATGTGACAAATTATGGTTTGGAAACTTCAAAGGAAGAGAGGGTTTCTCCTAAGGGTTCTAGAAGGAACATAATGTAAAGGAATCACATAGAAGATGTGAGCTAAGAACTAGACTCTATCTTCGTCTAAGAAGACTCTTCACTTGGTCCTAATGCAACCTAACCACGGATTCTTAGTCTTACGGGGCTTTACCACCAAGATCAAGAGAAATTAGGAAGGTTCTAAAAGGTCTAAATGAATCTTATCTTAGACGAAAAGAAGCCTAGGACGGAAATGACGCTTCGCTCTGATACCAACTGTAACGCCCCGCTCCTGGATACCGAGCCCTTATCCGGAAGAGAAACGTTCAGTGCGTATAGTATTAAATAAATCTAACATTATACACAAGCCTCTACGTCGTCGTATCAAATAAAAGCAAACGGAAGATAAAAAGACTTGGGTAAAAACATTAATGCAACTAAGAATAGATACAACCATACTAAACATGGATAGTTAATTACAACGATAAAACAAAACCAAAGACTTACACAATACGAGATCTTAAAAGTACAAAACAAACTTACAAAAGTCTAGGAGTAAAAGGACAACAAGTCTAGTACAACCTTTACGAGGAAAAATAATCTAAAAGCATCTTCAAGGCATCAACGTCGTCAAGTCGTCGACTACTCTTGGTCAACATGTTCGTCTTCTCACCCCACAATGCATACAAAAGAAAATGCAAAGGAGGTAAGTACAAAGTACTTAGTAAAAGTGAGAAGCTAATGAATAACTAAGTTTTACAACAAAAGGTTATTATTGTGATTATTATTAAATTATCTTATGAGACTGACTCAATCTAGGGTTCACTTCATGTCCATCAACATGTCATGACTATACATTTCTAGCTTAGCCAACCGACAGTGACTTGCACTGTTGGTCCTAGGTATCCTCGGTATGCATACACGTCCGGTAAAGTCCCCCTGCCATTTGGCCGCTAGTCGATCACAGAGTTGTCCACCTAGCCGGACGAGTCACATAGCCGATATTGACATGTGCCTAACCAAAAGTGACATGACGTTTAAGCTTATTAGTATGCAAGTATGCACTTATTATCGGTTATTAACTAGCCATCTAAGTATTTTCAAATAAGCTCCCTCACACCTACTAATCTCTTTCCTAGACCACTAGACACGGTCAAGGCCTAGAAATTACACAAACATTGATGAATACTAAATCATCAAAGCACAAGCCTTTCATGCTCTTCCGACGGTCCCGAACTTCAACTCCCTTGAAGAGTACATTCGGTGCCGGAACTAAACGCATCAGAAACTCAATCGAGGCTTGTTCATTTTCATTTAGTGTTATTAGATCAAGAATTAACATTTAAACTCATATCATGGCTTAAAACAAGCTAAACATCACATAGCATCCAACACTTTAACTACAACATAAAACATGATCCCTTGCTACAACTAACACTCAACCTAAACATTGTAAAACCATAATTATTCGTTAGGAAGAGCCTCTTACCTTAATTGCAAACAATATTCAAAGCAAAACGTCAAGTGACCGCTACAACTCTTGATCCTCAAACCCAAAACCTACTTGATCAACAAGTAAGCCCTAAAATCCTATTTTTTATAAAAACAGAACAGCAAATTAAAGTGTGTAAAACTGAAGATTACCTAGATTACTTGCTATGAAACTATTTTTAGAATAATCTACGCTCCAAGATGATCGTTTTGACTACTCATGGCTACGGAACGGAGCTACGAATTGAAAGATATGAATTTTTGAAGAATCGAACTCGACGGTTACCAAAAAGTATGGCTAAACTAAAAACTTACGAATTAGAGAGATTTTGTTTTCCAAAGTTGCGTTACGTTGCGGTGATCGCTTTTCTCCACTGCAGCATCTTGAAATGATGAACGGATTGACCACACGGTTGAAGTCTTCATGCGTTGCTCTTCAAGTTTGCCGTCGTTCTCCTCTCTTTTTTTTTTTCAAAACTGGAGTGATAAAAATTATAAGAGATTTTGGGATTATTTTCCAACAATTAATTCCATTAATGAATTAGCTAAATCCTTTTTTTCCTTATAATTACTATCCAAAACTTTTACTTAACTCCTTTTTAATTAAATTAAAGACAAATAATAATTAGGTCGTAGTGAATACACCCAATTACTATTTTACCCTTTTATGAAAAGTCGGGATGTTACAATTTATTTATCGAACATTATTTTAAACCCATGTGCCCAAGTCGGGACCGGATAAAATTATTCATTTGATGAGGTTATTTATTTATCGAATATTCATTTATCGATATTTAACTGTAGTTAAATGAAATATTAATTATTAAAATTATAATTCCTTTGTTTTTACTCTTTTACCCTTACAAAAACTTGGGTATTACATCACATCTATAAATTATATCAATGTTAGAAATTTGTTGCTAGTATTATTGGGGATTTTCCCTGATATACCACTCATTTCTGTTGCAATTTGTGAATATACCACCCATGGCAAAAACAAACAATTTTGATTCGCAATTTTCGTTCATTTTTTTCATGAATGTGCATGATCTTAAGGTACACAAATCCCCTATTGGGTTCCCCCATCCCAATTAGGGTTTATTTTGGTTCCAAAAACACCTAAAACGCGAAAATGGGAGTGGTATATCGACAAGGTGAGTGGTATGCCAACAATTACCACTTCTCAATAGTGGTACATCGACAAGGGTCCCAGTATTATTGTCAAGTGAAAAAATATAATAAAGACAATTTATACTTCATCCTCAAAGGTCCCTTCATTAATATTTTCTAGATTTCACCCCATATTGACTTCCTCCTCCACCTTGGGAGTATTACTCAGAAACTTGTAACTCTTAGCCACAATATAAACTTTCTTCTGAGAGGTCTTCCAGACGATTTGGTCTTGTTGGGCCATGAAACCTTCATGGAGGGCTCTGGCAGCCAAACAAATGCTTTTCCAAGTATAATCAACTGCCTACTTTGGTTGCACAAAGGGGTTTCCATAGTTCATAATCATTTTCTTAATCTACGTAATTTTGACAATTTAATCAATTAAGTGGAAACATTACGAGTAATATTCACAATCTTATAGAAGTTACTTGTAAAACCCCTCACCCCTTTGTAAGCGTATTTTAGTCTATTTTTTCCTTTTCCATTTCTTTTCCTCTAAGTATTAAGAAACAAACCTAGGGTGTCCAGGCCCTATAAAAAGAATCTCAGAAAGCCTAGAATACATAAATTTCACGTTTTTGTCTTCCCCGTATCGCGGAACCGGGCATTGCTCTCGGTTAAGCGAACCAAACATGTCCAGGATGAGTTCTGGGCAACCCAGGACAAGCTCTAGGAAATCCAGAATCCGGCTCACTGAACTGAGCACTGGTACCGGTTAAACGGCCTAGATTTGGTGTCTAGGACGCGTTTGACCTTATCCAGGGTATGTCTGCAGATCAGAGAATCGGTTTTGAAGAAAATCTTGATTTAGGAGCAGTTTTGGATCTTGTTCCCTCTCAAGAAGGTAATTATCGTAATCCCTCATTAATTAGTAGTTTGATCGTATTGACTTAGTGTTCGTCGCCTTTGATGTTAGGGTTTCGGTTGTTGAGGTTTCGAAGGCTAATCGTAGTTTGTTTGTTTTTTGGTTTCGGCTCGTCTAAGAGGTAAGGAGTTTTTCTTATCAAAAGAATCATATTTTGTTCTAAAGGTTATGTTTTTAATTTGGTTTAGTATTATTTTCTGTAACTTGCACGAAATTGGACATGTTATGTGTTTAATACAGTCTTCTGGGTACTAGCTAGATCAAAAGGTGAGTCTGAGCATCAACTGGCTAACTAAACCGAGAGCCTATCTCGTTCAAGCAACCCAGAAACTCTTTGATTGGCCTCCTAGTCATTCTGTGTTTTCACAGTATTTTCCGAAAGTTATTTTAAGTTCTGGTTACGTTGCTGGTTTTGTTTTCAAGTTAATAGGGGAGATATGATGGTAGTTTGGTGTGTGATATGGCTTTAGTAGGATATTGTAGGTTAGTTATGGAATTTTAATGTGGAGTTATTTAGTGTCATTGCAATGTACTGTAGGGATTACCTTGTGTAATTTAAATTCCTATGTCGGAGGTATGACTAGTGGTATTAGCCATGTCGTTCTTGAAACGATGTATTGTACGGAGTACCTTAGGTACCTTAAGTCCCAATTTGGACGTATGCTTAGTCATATTAGCCGTGTTGCACCAGACACTTATGTTATGTCCAGTCTGAAAGAAACATGAAACACGAATAGTCGAGACAAGAACAGAGATATGTTATGTAAGTAGACATGAAATATAAACATGACAAACAAGACACGAAAATGTTGTTTATGGTGAGTAGACATGTAAAGTATGAGTTAGTAGATAGGTTACGTAACTTTGATCAACAGGCTAAACACAGTTAGTAAGTAATTAATGTAAACAAACCAGTACGTGCAAGATAAACCGATATAGTAAGTAGCCATGTTTTCTATGCATTGTTTACAAGTTGGTTTTAAGGCGGATTATCCTTATGTTTCAAGTTATGTTTTAAAAGATGTTTTGTGTATTCTTCAAGTTACGTTTTAAAAGTAGTTTATTGCTTTTAAAGTGTTGGAGGTTGATGTTGTGTCTTCCGGTATCCTTTTTTATCTTCTTTCTCCTTTCTGAGCATTCTATTAATGCTCACTCCTTTATTTGGATTAAGAAGGTTGCAGGTAGATGTTGATTCGGCGACAAGCTCAGAGTGCTTCTTAGGATGAAGCAATGAAGTGGCTTATGGTTTAGTTTGACAGCATTGTATTCTCGTTGATGGTTGTTTTAGAAAGACCCCGAGGGTTTGATTTCTTGAGTCTTCTGCTTGTTTTCTTCCACGCGAATATTTTATTACACTGATATAATTTGAATAATCAAAATCAAACCAATACATATCGATTATGTTTCAAATCAAACCAAATCAAATCGTTTAGGCCATGTCTCTGGACATGATTCGATTTAAGTCACTCCGCTATTTTTTTAAATTCATTATTTTATTCACTTCATTCATAACTTATGATTTCGCTCACTAATTATTTCTTCATTGACAAGTTCACTTATCCACTCCGCTACATTTTTTTGAACGAAAAAATGGCCTGCAATTTCAACGGAAAGAATACTGCAATTGATTGTGGGAGATATAACGTCTCTATCATGTTCCTTCTTCTAAGTATGAAGGATTCTTATGATAACAAAAGATGGTGAATGCACCGATCGAGGGGGTTATATCACCTATTATATCATCTTAAAAAATGTGAATATTCAAAACGAGACCAACAATTTGGATCATTTTCTTGAGGTGGTGGGCCTAAAGGACAAGATAAGATGTGAAATGGGTAAATAGAACTGTTTTAAAGTTATATGGTTGAGAAGGACAAATAATATGTAGATGTACCAAAACACCATTACTTATTTTTTTTTTTTTTCCTTTATTCCCATTTGTGGTTTAATATTAAAAAAAAACGTAACAGATCAACCCTTAGAATGTAGTAACATTTAATAAATAAGTCGTATCACCCCGTAAAAGGTAGTAACAACTCGTAAAATTTATAACAACCCCATAAAATGTAGTAACATCCCGTAAAATTAATAACAACCTAGAAAAAAAATAGAAACAACCCCGTAAAACGTAGTAACAACCCGTAAAATTAGTAATAGGCCATAATATAGATTAAGTTACATCAGAAAATGTAGAATCGTTAAAAATCAATAGTAACAACCCCAAAAAATTAGTAACAATCCCGTAAAGTGTAGTAACAATCCTAAAAAAAAAGTTGTATTAACCCGTAAAATGTAGTAACAGTTACTAAACAAATCGTATCAACCCCGTAAAATGTAGTAACAATTAATAAACAGGTCGTATCAACCCCGTAAAATGTAGTAACGACCCCTAAAATTAATAACAACCCCATAAAAATGTAGTAACAGCCCGTAAAGTTAGTAACAATCCCGAAAAAATAAATAGTAACAATCGAGTAAAATGTAGTAAGAACCCGTAAAATAAATAGTAACAATCGAGTAACCCGTTTAGTCGACAAACACGGGCCAAAAACTGGTCAGTAATTAGTAAATACATTAAGGGTCGTTCAGGGAAATCTTGCAGGTTAAGATGGTGTAATCAGCTTAGCCCAAACGTTGAGCACCGCCCCTTTTCACCGGCGGAGGACGAGACCATTTTAGCTGCTCATTCAATGTATGGAAACAGATGGGCCACAATTGCCCGGTTGCTTCCGGGTCGGACTGATAATGCGGTTAACAATCACTGGAATTCCACTTTGAAAAGAAAATACCTGCAGCAAAGATCACAGCTTTGCGAAAAGCAGATCTTGAAAACAATGGAGAACGCCGGTGATGTGGAGAATTGGGTGGATAGAAGAACAACGGTGGTTAAAGGGTAGGGTTTCTGCTGTTGAATTGATTTCGGCGGGGGCTGTGGGAATCACCGGTGGCTGTTGATGAAGCCGGCGATGGGGAGGTTGAATCGATGAAGAAGGTGGTGGCGGCGCTAGTAGGGTTGAATCATTCATGCCGGAGTTAAAATCTTTTTGAAGGTTAAATGATTAAAAAATGTAAAAAAAAGGGTAGTATTGGGTTTTATTTTAATTTTGTCCTTTTCACCCACCAAACAATTTGGGTGTCCTTGTGACCCAAATAAGATCCAAAGCTGTCCTTCCTCACCATATTCCCCATTTTGGTTTTAAGAAAGAAAGCATTGTATTACAATTAATAATAATAACTCAGCTACAACAGCAGATACAATTTGGATAATTTAATTCCAATGCTGTAATAAGTTGCAAGTTGCAAACCTAACACTTCCCATTTTGAATATTTTCGATCTGACGCGGTTGGCTTCCCCTTCATTTAATGACGATGAAGATAAGAATAATACAGTCAACTGGTCTGTGGGTGGGTGACATTAAATTAGTCATACTGTTTTTTTGGGGGGATTTCTATTATAACAGCAAGTGAAGCAAACTGTGTGAGAAAAACACCATGTCTTATTGCTCTTATGATTATCAATTTAAGTATATAATCATTGGCGACATGGGTATTATACTTCCTCCATGCACTTATCATCTTCTTCATCAAATTTTTTTTTTCTTTCTATTAATTTGATTTAACATAGGGGGTGTCAGTTTTGGTGACTTAATCTCTAAACTGATAGATTAATCTGGTGGAACTAATCTGAGAAACTGAAGACTGAGAATGATGGTCAGTTTCAGTTAAGTATATTCAACTCTGTGAAAGTCAGTTTGATGAAGTGCAACTGAGTTTCTTCTGAAGTCAGTAGTCAGTTTCTGGTCTGCTGAGTTATGCTGAGTATAGCTGAGTTCTACATCTGGGCAGTCGATTACAACTTACAAGTCTGGGAAGTCAGTATTGAGCTGAGTTTCGTCTGGTGGATAACAGTTGGAGCTGGGGTCCACATCTGGGGTATTTATGGTAGTTCCGACAAAGATCTATGGCGGTTAGGGTTTGGGACTTGTGTCTATAAATACCGAAGTTGTAAACAATGCAATGTGTGTCATTCAAAGTGTTATTCACACACTTGTGAAAACCTTGTAATTCTGTGCATAATAAAATATCTCCTTTTTCTGTCCGTGGAGTAGTCGGCACAACGCCGGAAACCACGTTAAATCACTGTGTTCTTCTTGTTTCTGTGTTTATCAATTCCGCCATTCTTTACGTTTGCATTGCTTCTGTGTTTGTTTCTCTCTTAAACTGCAAGCTTTCTGTCTGTTCATAACAAACTGGTATCGGAGCGTCAGGTTCAAGATTCAGGAGTTGCAGGTGAACAGAGTTGATCTTCACCAAGACCGGTGACCGGTGCTAGGATTTTGTGATCAAATGTTTGTTCTTTAATTAGAAGGATGTCAGCAATGAATGTGAAGATTGATAAATTTACAGGGAGGAACAGTGTTAGTCTGTGGCAAATCAAGATGCGGGCCTTGTTAAAGCAACAAGGATTGTGGACTCCTTTATCTGGTAGAGGGGATGCCAGTTCTGCAGATTATGCCAGTCTGGAGGAGAAAGCACATTCAACCATCATGTTGTGCTTGTCTGATGATGTTATCACAGAAGTTGCTGAGGAAGACACTGCTGCCATGTTATGGTTGAAGCTTGAAAGCCTGTATATGACTAAGTCATTGACCAACAAGTTGCTGCTGACGCAGAGGCTGTTCAGCTTGAGGATGCATGAGGGGGATCAGTTGAGAGATCATCTTGATCAACTGAACATAATATTACTTGATCTCAGGAATATTGATGTTAAGACTGAGGATGAAGAAGCTTCTTTGATTTTCCTGGTTTCATTACCAGCTTCCTATAAGAACTTTGTGCAGTCTTTCATAGTTGGGAGAGGATGTAAGGTCAGCTTTACATGCCAGGGAGCTGAGACATAAGGCAACTGGAGCAGACAGTCAAGCTGCAGGATTGATAGCCGAGCCAAGCGGTGGAAAAGAGCATGATCAGTCTAGGAAGAAAAGTTCCAAGAAGACAAGGTCCAAAGGCCCTAAGTCCACAAATGTCTGTAATTATTGTAAGGAGCAGGGACATTGGAAGTCCAATTGTCCAAAGAGGAAGAAACAACATGAGAACAAGTTCTGGCACAGCTGCTGTGGCAGCTGAGCATGATTCAGATGAGGACATGGTCCTAGTGGCAGGAGAGTCAGCACATCAAACTGATGTGTGGATTCTGGACTATGGTGCAGCCTTTCATATTTTCCCTCACAGAGAGTGGTTCTCAAGTTATCAGCAGATAGATGGTGGTCATATATCTATGGCAAACAGCAAGGTCTGCAAGGTAGTTGGGATTGGCTCAGTTCAGTTGAGGACAGAGGATGGAAGATTCGGTAAACTGAGTGAAGTTAGACATGTTCCACAAATGACCAAAAACTTGGTATCTCTCAGTTCTTTGGACAGTAGGGGATTCAATTTTAAGGGGGAAAGTGGTGTGCTGAGTGTCTATAAAAACTCAGTTGAGGTTCTCAAGAGAATCAAGAAAGGGACTCTGTATATATTACAAGGGTCAGTTGTTGCTGGTTCTACTGCTGTGGCATCAGCTGAGATTCATATGTCACAGCTTACAAAACTGTGGCACATGAGACTGGGTCACATGGGTGAAAAGGGGATGCAGGTTCTCTCTTAGAAAGATCTTCTTGGGGAATGTAAGGTCAAGAATCTGGATTTTTGTGAGCATTGTGTGTTTGGGAAGCTTCATAGGAGAAAGTTCTCGAAAAGGGTACACAACACAAAGTCAACACTTGATTACATTCATTCAGATTGTTGGGGGCCATCAAAGGTGGAGTCATTGGGTGGTCACAGATATTTTGTGTCCTTTATTGATGACTATTCAATGATGACTTGGGTGGTGCTGATGAAACAGAAAAATGAGGAATTCAAGAGCCTAATGCAATGGAAGGCTCTAGTTAAGAATCAATTGGGGAAGAAGATCAAGAGGCTTCGTACAAATAATGGTCTGGAATTCTGCTGGACTGAGTTTGATGCATTGTGCAAAACTGAGTGTATTGCCAGACATCATACAGTCAGGAATTGATGTTGCGTTGAACACCAGATTTGCGATAACAGTGTTTATCTTGAGGAATAAGGCTTTATATGTATGATTTCTCCGGGGAGAGCTCAGTGGTGAGCAAGAACAAGGTTGCCGGATAAGTGTTTTGTGAAGAACAATCGAATGAGTCGACAAATTGGCAGAGTGTATCTGCTTGTATTAGTTCTTGGATGCTTTCTGTTACATTATGATCCCATATATATAGGCTAAAACTATGTCGGTTTACTGTTCATGACAGGACAATTAAGAATACATAATTAAAGATAATTATGCATGCAATACAAGTGGCCTAGCCAGCTGTCAGAGTTAGCCAGCTGGAATGATAAGTATGGCGAGCAGCGAACAGCGGACTCCTAATTGCCTTGTCTTGAAATCAGCTTGACCATATGGGTAGAAATCACACGGAGAGGAGGAGTCCGACTTATGACCAGCGGACAGGATCCGGCTTACTGTTGGCGGATAGGACCCGGCTTACGAACGGCGGGTAGGATCCGTCTTATGAGTGCGGACAGAGGGGAAGGAGGCCCCATATCTTCGTTATTGGGCCATGATAATTTGCCCAATCTAGATGAGCAGGGCCCCATTCCGGTTTGGGCATATCAATGGCCCCCTACTCTGTGCCTGGTGTGTCCGCCGAGGCAGAGAGTAGAATCTTGTAGAAGAAATTGAGAGCCGCACCCTTGTATTGCCGCTCGTGACAGAGGTGTGCCGATAACGTTCTATCGGGCTTGAACTAGTGTTGGTGAAAACCACCAGCTATATGTTGGGCATTATAGCGGACAGGCTTAATCGCCGACAACGCTCTGTCGGACTTAGTCACCGATAACGCTCTATCGGGCATGGATTGTCGAATAGGCACCTGCGGGCGTTGATACATGTTGGCCGCTTGAAGAAGTAATTATAGACCGTGATATTCTGAGGCCGCGTGTTCGGACAGATTGATGGCCGCCAGCGGGGATTTGAACGGTTGGAGATGATAAACGGATGTATTGGTTCATGAAACGTCACGTCAGTTACTTGTACTGACATGACGCTTGAGCTGAACCGCCCTTCACTCTGATTGGCTGAGGAGAATCGGTAACCGTTCCAGTCATTATGACATTTGAATTTCGAAATTACAAACGTCGTTTCCCCCCCGATCTCTGCCTATAAATAGACCCTTCCATCCCTACTCTTCCACTTTTCTTTTTCTGCAAACTTTCTCCGGCGATAGCGAGTGAGGATTCCGGCAAGTGCAAGCAAGCTCCGGCAAGCGTATTCTCAGACAGAATCAACATCCCCATTTTTCTTCGCATTAATCAGGTATGAATTTGCACATTCCCCTTGTCTTTTGATTCGATTTCACCTCTATTTCATCTGTTTCTCTTGCTTGAAGATCATATTGCTGTGAATTCGTATTTGTTAATGTTTGGTTTTTTAGATGAACACCATAAATTCGCCATTTACGTTTCCCTGTGTTTTACGCCTCTTTTTCCCCAAAAACACCTTTGTGAATACAAGTTTTTGATTGTTGTTTTTGGCAATGCCTGAATGTTTGCGTTGGTTTGGGGTTTTTCTGGGTTATATTGGGGGTTTTCCTGGGTTTTCTCTTGCTAAGGAAGATGGAGGGGCGAGGTGTCGGGGTGTGATTGCTTTCACCTCGGCCCGATTTCCATATCCGGGTGATTTAACTGATCCACCTTCCACTTTTTCTTTTCCAGAATGTCTTCAGTGCGTACCTTATCTCAATCGGACGAAGAGGGTTAGGCCGCTGCGGGTTATGGCTCAGAGGAGGTTAGCATGGAAGAGGCTAGCTCCAGCGACGTTGATGAGGAGATTGTCGAAGAAGATCAAGGGCCGATAAACGTCGATTCCGACCAGGAGGATGAGGAAGTCGCGGTGATTGGTGAGGGTACCACTGGGGGTGATGTTGATGATGACAATCAGACGGAGCTAAGCAACCTCATTAATCGGATGGAAAAAGTCATAACCCCCGGAGCTGTTAAACGCGGCGCTATGATCAAGGAAGCCGTGGAAGCCGCCGAGGCATCAGAGAGGCCCAAGAAGTCTCAGAATGTCGTAGTTTCCAAGAGAAAAGCCGTATTGGATGAACCCGGAAAAAAGAAGAGGCCGCCAAAGAAGAGGTCTGTTGCCGTAGAAAGGGAGCTCGCAGAGCAAAAGCGAGCAGATTGCGATCTCATGATCCGATGGAGGGAATTTCGAGATCGTGAGGATTATACCTTAGCACTGGGTGCGTATGATATTCCAACGGATTATCGCTTCGCTAGTATGGGCGCGACCAATGTATCATGGACTTGTGGTCGGGAACACGAAGATTATCGGTGGTTGCATTACGACCATCTCGTTGCCGGACTCAGACCTCCCTTTGACCCATTTTTTGTTAAGTTCATGGATGAACTGAAGGTGATGCCCTGCGACCTCAGCCTGGGGGTAGTCCGGGTGGTTATGTCCTTCATTATAATCAGCAGATTAAACGGGCGCGAACCATCGATGGCGGCGCTACTGTATTTTTATGGTTTTTCCCGGAAAGCGGTGCCGGTCAGATTCAGCCGCGTAGTAGGTCAAGTAGTGGCAGGCCCCGGTTACTATTTGACCTTCCCGACAAGGTGGCGGACTGGGATAAAAGATGCATGAAGGTAGAATCCCGGATAGGATGGCCGTTTGACAAACTCCCGGTGAATTCTGTTAAGACCGACCACCTGAAGAATATTAAAACCCAGTTTGATGATGATGGGTTTATAGCCGATTTGAAAGATGACCTCGGATATACCCACAAAGGTGAAGAACAAGCCCGCGCGTTCAACTGGAGGCTGTTACTAGATGTTAGTCAGCCTTATCTTAGACAGGCCGGGCTTTCTGGAGCCGGTGTTGGCGAGCCCCTAGTGGAAGTTGATCCGTTGCCGACCTACCCTGATTGGTACGGGGAGTGTCATCATGGCAGGCGCATGCCTTCTCAATGCGTTATCTGTGGCGGCAGCCCTTCTATGCGGGCACCGAGTAGGATTTTCACTTGTATTCTTTTTGATATTTTTATAGCCTGTTTCGTTTCACTTTTCTTCATGTTATTTTTCAGGTTGCTAATAAGTGTTGATCTCCGCAGGTACCATGGATGCTCTCGATCAATGCAGCTAGCTGACCCGAAAGAAGACTGATGAGAGTCAACTTTGCTATAATTTCGTGTGCATTTTACCCCTTATTTATAGCATATTCGATGTAATTTTGGGGTAGTTAAATGGTTTTTATTGGCACATTTCACCATGGGTGGAATCACGAGACGATAGAGCTTTTACGTCCAAAATCTCCACTTTGTTTGGGTGAATTGTGTGCGTTTTATTGGCTTTTGTCATGCTTGGGTTTTCTTGTTTTTGTTTAGTATAGGTGCGGCGTGATAGAGGACGTGACAATGATCGCAACGGTATAAAAATCCTCTAAAATAGAGTTCGTATGAGGAAATAACGCGTGACTCAAATTCAAACGTTCGAAAACAGAGGATTATTATCCAATTTTGTCGGGATCCCGAATTTTGTGTTTAGTGGAGATTGAAACCCCAGTATATTCGTCCGTTTGCTGCTGTCTTCAATTAAAAAATAGTAAATAAAGAAAAAGAAAAGAACAATGGAGGCGCCCCATTGGCTGAAAAGAAAAAAAGGAGCCCACGCCTCAGCCAATTGGAAATTAGGACAAAAGTCAAAGACTGTGAAGATATTTAGGCAGCCAATTTAATACGGGATTTTCTGGTGAAATTGGCGGAACCTCTACGTCGGCCGTGGATATATAAAAAGTCATTTAGGTCAAATTTCAACACAGTTTTTTACCGTACAATTATATTTTTCTGCAGCCATTTTTTTCTTCTCTTAGAATTAGATCTACATTATTTTTTCTTTTGCAAATTCCCTTAGTACATCATCAGTTTATTTATTTTATTTTGCGATTTCAACACAACGAAGTGACGATTCGAGTGGTGGATTACTTCAGTCTTTTTGTGGTAATTTTATTTAACTTTTTATCATGTTATTTACCAATTTATTTACGATTTCTTGCGTTCTTGATTTTATTATGAGTAGCTAATTTTATAATAGCTAAATTATGTGATGGAACCACGAAATTGATGCCTAAACGATGATCTAGGGATGAGTAGAGCTTAAAAATTGAATCTTTTGAATTGTTGTGTCCTAGAATTTGAACTTAATGCTTTTAGTGGAATTGCTAACCATTAATTGATTTTACACACGAACTTTATAAATGTATTTTGCGAGGGGGTGTGCGAACTAGAATTTTAGGATTGTCATGCACGAACTAGTCGAGTTTTTCGCAAAGATGTTCCTTGGTAAGGTTATTCTAGCTAAGCCGTGAACTCGGTGGATGCGGAGCGTCTCATTGTTCTTCATCATATTAGGTCAATTAAATCCCATGTAGGGACCGTTGAACCGAGTATAGGGTAACCAGGTTGTGGTATTAGCGCTAGGGACCCGGTTTAGAGATTGCACCCACAACACATTCATTAGAAGTGATTGGTTGGTTGGTAGGTAAAGGCTCATCCTTAGTGATTCGGTAAAGGTATTAAGAGTAGTGTTCTTGACCATAGTTTAGCTATTCCTTTTATCGTATATTGTAAGTCTATAATTTCTATATCTTTTTCTAGTTATAATTAATTTCACCCTCTTTGTGAGCCTAAATACGATAGTGGTTGTGATACTTGATCAATTTCTCGTGGGATACGACCTTGCTCGCCGTTGTAGTACAACCGACCCGGTACTCTGCCGGTTAAAGTTGGTTGACTATAATTTGGCCATCAAAGACTACTGGCGAGGTGAAGAGAGCCGTTGAACTGAAGGGGATTAAGACCCCACTGCCTATGGTCGATATAAGGAAAGGGGCGGTTGGAGCCTCTGGATCTCAAGTCGGGAAGTCAACCCAGCCGCCAGTTAAACAAGCAGGGGATAGAGCCGCGGTGGGCAAAACCCTCAAGCAAACCACCCTGACAAAGCCGTCAGCCGGCGATCAGAAAAAGAGAGTTGTTGTCGAAGAGACTGATCCTGCAGGAGGTGGTAGCGGCGAGCAGGATGTTCCCCCACCCAAAAAATCCAGATCGATGAATCACAGAGGAAAGAGGCTGCTGATAAAGCCAAACCCTCTGACAAAGGCAAATCTGTGGCCGATGAGTCATTCTCTGTGGCAGCCAGGTCGATGATACCCTTTGCCAGGGTACCTGTTGGGCCCGCGTGAAATCCCGCGGTATGGTTAGATAAGGATTTTATGCACCAAGGTACCCTTGATTTGCCAAAGGCCAAGATGATTTCGAGGGGGATCGCTGATGTGACCCCGCTGAGGCATTTGAGGTGGGGTCTCCCTAACCCTGTCCAACTGGAAATCGGCCACAGGATTGCTGATAAAATCGTCCTGGCCGATCAAGCCGATCCTCACATAACCTTCCTCCAAAACATAGAGGATCTATGGGGTTTATACAGCGCCACAGTGAGCATGGTAAACAACCTTCCTTCCTTTTCCGTTTTTTTCTTCATTTATTTTATCTTTGAAGTCAAGTCTGATCTCGCTGACAACCTTCTTTTCAGGTGGGTACGGGTTTGGCTAAGTTCATAAATGATTATAGGAACACTATATCTTTAAGTGCTGATCACCACCAAGAAAACTCTCAAGGCAGCTAATGAGGCCGCGGCTGGTATGCATGGCAGTTTGAGTGCGGCTGAGGCTGAAAATGAGAAGTTGAAACTACAGCTTTCCGAGGCTCAATAGAAATCCGAGCATTTGGAGAAGCTTAACGCTGAACTCGCGGAACAAGACAAGTCCGCTGCTCGATCCATGAAAGAAATGCAGCAGAAAGTAACGGAGGCTCAGTCCCATTGGGAAGCCGAGCAAAAGGTAAGTGAGGGTTTGAGGAAACAGCTGGCGGATCTGAGCTTGAGTGTCCAAGGTCAGATTGAGGCCGCGAGCAAGGCTGCTGCTGGAGAGAATTTTTTGATAGGATATGACCAAATGTTCTATCACATCGCCCAGGTGCATTTGGGCTCACAGCGGCGATACTCCTGACATCGACACCTTGCAAGACTGGATTCTCACCCATCCCTTCTCTGATCATCTAAGGGATTTCCACCTGCAGATATCCTTCTCCAACATCGAGCTATAGCGATACATCCCTAAGTATGCTCCAGATTGGGAGGTTCCTGCAGTGGTGAAAGCGAATTTAAGGGAGCTTGTGTGTCGAGCTACCCAAGCGAGCACCGAAGCTGAGGAAGAGGGTGAGCAGGCTGGAGAAGAGGCTGAGCAGATAGGTGAAGAAGCCATAGAGCCTACCGAGTCTGAGAAAAATGCTGATCAAATGCTGCACCATTCCCTCCACGAGGAGAATGTTCATAATGAAGAAATGCGGCCTGAAGACTCCTAGATTTGTGCTCTCTGTCTTGTAAAAAACTATTTTGATTTTGCGTATGTATAACTCTCTTTCTTTTCGCACTTTGTTTTTGTAATAACATTTCTGAATGAAGTCTGCTTTTTGTTCGCCTGATGTATGCTTATTTTTTGCTCGAATTTATTGCATAAATTGAGTTCGATCATAGTAGCATCCAGCCCCCTTGTTTTAGATAAGATTCCAAGTTGATTCCGATCGCTAATAATTTAGAGATATGCCCGCCTTGAATCTTATCTAAAATAACTGCTCGATTAAAAATATGAAACTTCATGTCCGCCCCCTCTAGAATCTGATCTCAAATAACCGCTTGCTAACAAACTTGAATTTTCTGGAAGGTGGCCCCTATTTGAGATGAGATTCGGAGTCGAACACGATATAACCTCTGATGAATCTGTTTGCTCGTGGTTGTTTTAAATTTTTCCGAATATGGCCCCCATTTTTGACAAAGGTTGAGGTGATTTCGAGCTTTTGTTAAAAAAATTTCGAAAAAATCATCTTTTACCTGTACACCGGGCATAGCTGAAGCATACAATAATACGCATTCTAAAAGAGAAATGTAAAATCGGGCTTTATTAATTTCGACTCATCCCGCTAGATGAGTGATGATTACAAGCAAGTAAGAAAGCCTAACCACTCACGTCGTAAACGAGAGGATATCCATAACCCTAACCGATTTATTACATGTAGTACCTTTTGATATTGTCCGCATGCCACGGCCTAATGAGCTCGAAACCTTGCTAATTTCTGAGGACATAAGTTCCTTTTTTGATCTCTCTTGTGACTTGGTAAGGACCTTCCCAATTTGCTGTTAGCTTACCCTTATCAGGCTCCATACCAGTTGCTTTTCTATTTCGAAGAACAAAATCCCCGACCCTAAATGAATGATCACGGATTCGCTTGTCGTGTTGTTGTTTAGCGAGTAGTTTGTAATTCGCAAGCCGATGGTATGTCGCTAGCCTTTTCTCTTCCGCTAGATCTAGGTCGATCTGTCTGCTCAATAAATTGTCTGTTGGGTCGTGTAAGGCGACCATGATGCTGGGTAGAGCCATTTCGACAGGAGTCATGGCCTCTGATCCGTATGTAAGAGCAAAAGGTGTTTCTCCCGTGTGTGTTTTAATTGTGATGCGGAGTGCCCAAAGTATAGCGGGTAACTCGTCGACCCACCCACTTGCTTTTACTTTGTCATCCACACTCTTTTTGAGCATCTTTATTATTTGTTTAATTGTTGCCGGCCTCAGCTTGGCCGTTGCCTTTAGGATAAGCCGCGGATGATTGCCAGTGCTTGACCTTGAATTCCTCGCAGAGCTTTGAGAATTCCTTTCTAAATTGTGGGCCGTGGTCTGACACCACTGCCCGCGAGATACCGAAGCAAGAAAAAATTTGATCGTGTAAGAAATAACCCGCGGCCTTTGCGCCTATCTTGACCATAGGCTTAGCCTCAATCCACTTGGTAAAATAATCCACAGCCACTATAATAACCTTGCACCCACCTCTACCTGATGGAAAGGGTCCGATGAGATCGAGTCCCCACATGTCGAATGGACAAGGTGCGACCACGATGCTCTGTTCGACAGATGGTATCCTGGGGATGTCTGCATGTTTTTGACACTCCGGACATTCTCTGACTAGCTTTTCTGAGTCCTTAAGGATCGTCGGCCAGTAATACCCTGCGGTTATAACCTTCTGGGCCAAAGAGCGACTAGCGGGATGGCCCCCACACACTCCTTGGTGAAGCTCGATAAGGATTATCTTGCTTTCTTCTTCTCGAACACATCGTAGTAGAGGTTTTGTTGTGGATCTCCTGTAGAGTATTCCGTTGTTTATAATGTACCGGGCCGTTCTTTTCTTTAGCACGTGAGATTTATCCGCTCCGTCAGGTAAGATGCCTGACTCTATATAAGCCTGAACCTCGTCGATCCAGCATGTAGTCGGTGATGGTGCATCGATTTCCATGATTTGTGTATCCTCGATAGCAGGTACCGCTAGGTACTCTATCATTATGAAGGGATCTGCGAGCTCTTCTTTGAGAGATAGTCTGTCCGCTCGTTGTCCTCTCTCCGAATTCTGATGAACTCGCAATAGTTGAAGCCGGCTTTCAATCGTCGAACAATCTCACCATATTTCTCGAGAATACCACAATACGTGTCATAGTCCCCTGAGATTTGGTTGACGATAATTTGGGAGTCACATTAGACTTCAACATTTTCCACGCTTAGTTCCTATGCTAGTTTGAGCCCAGCTATGACTGCTTCATACTCGGCCTGATTATTCGTAGCCGAAAATTCAAACCTTAGAGCCTTTTCGATTTCCTCCGTCGTTCCGGGTTCCATCAGAATTATCCCGGCCCCGTAACCATTTCGATTAGACGCTCCGTCAACTTACAACTGCCAACATTGATCGGGCTTACTCCTGACTTCAACGGGCTCTAGTGGTACCGGTGAGCTTGGCTGTGGCGAGCTGAAACTTGTCTCTACAATAAAATCCGGAAGTGTTTGACTTTTGATTGATTTTTTAGGTTGATATTGTATGTCGAATTCAGTGATTTCGATAGCCCATCGGAGGAGTCGACCTGAAAGATCGGGTTTATGCAGTATTTGGTGCATTGGACTATCCGTTAAGACAATTATTGTGTGCGAAGTTGATGTGATATATGATGAGCTTTATGATGAGGTGCCAGATCCATTAGAACTCATGAAGAAGAGTGATCCATTGGTCATTAGAGATGGACCTTTGACAAGGCTCCAAAGGAAGAGAATGAGAGAAGCCTTGAATACCTTGCTAAAAGAAAATCATGAAGAGTATGGGCAGCCCAAAAGGAGTGATGAAGCTTCAATATTATACATTCACTACTCTTTTGGGCTTAAGGAAAACGCCTAGTTTAATCAGTCTTTTTATTTCAGTTTTGTGTCAATAAAGGCTAGTTGGGCCTGAAGTGTGGTTTGGCAAAGGCCATCTAGTGGGAGGCGCATTTTTCCTTAATGTTTGTTTAAGTTTTCATTAGTTTTCCGTCCCACATTGGAAGATGGAACATTGAGTGAGTTTTTGTAGCCTATATATAGGCCAGCACTATCTCTTTGTTAAAGGAAATAAAGTTGCGCCTTTACTAACACCAATTGGTTTTAGTACAACGGTAAGCGCTTGATCTTAACATGGTATCAGAGCCAGAGGTCATGAGATCGAACCCTGGTTGGAACATTATTAAAAAAAAAATTGTGCAAGTGTTGGGAGAGATTGCCCACACTTGAGGAGGGTGTTGGGTAAATTGCCCACACTCTTGAAAAAAAATTGTGCAAGTGTTGGACAGATTGCCAACACTTGAGGGGGGGTGTTGGGACAGATTGCCCACACTCTTAATGTATAAGAAATAAAGTAGCGCCTTTACTGACACCAATTGGTTTTAGTACAACGGTAAGCGCTTGATCCTAATATGGTATCGGAGCGGGAGGTCATGGGATCAAACCCTGGCTCCCTCAGTTATATTGTGCAAGTGTTGGGCCTATTTGTTTGTTGACCTGGTTTGGTCTTGTCTTTGTGTGCCTTGATGGCACAGCCTTGTTAGAGGCCCACACTTGAGGGGGCGTGTTAAAGGAAATAAAGTTGCGCCTTTACTAACACCAATTGGTTTTAGTACAACGGTAAGCGCTTGATCTTAACACTCTTTTATCAACAACATATATTTGAGTGAAATTTTATTATTTGATTAAGCTTGTCTTAATTGTGCACGTTTATGTGTAAGATTCTCTTGGATTGGAGGATCCCCCCTTTGAGAACTTATCAGCATAACCGAGCATTACGTTGTGGCGTTCCAACCGTAGTCTTAGATTAAGATACGGGTCATAGCTCTCATTGGTTACAATTCAGTTTCTTCCTAGGCAAACAAAGGATTTGATTCGTAAGGATCACATCAGTTGGTATCAGAGCTCAGTAACTGAAGGTAATCAAATATCCTTTTCCTTTAATTTTTGTTTTTTTCTTATCTTACAAAAAAAACAAAAAAAAGCACGTCTTTCCTTTCTTTTTCGTTTTCTTTTGCCGTTTTCTTTTTGTTCTTGGCCAAATCAAACCCTAGGTTTTCACAACCCTAAACCGACTCCTTCAACCCGAGTTTGCGGGCAGCGATAACAAGCGAGTAGGCTAATTTTTCAACATTAAAATAGTGACTCTCCACCGGACTGAGAGCCTTGCTAATAGATGGGATTTTGGAGGGTTCCGGCCTCCTTGACAAGAACGGCGGCAACAGCCCGGTCCGAAGCCGCCAGGAACAAAAAAAAAATATCTCCTTCTATAATTTTAGAGCTTGAATCGCCTGCGAACACTCTATGCTCCACGAAAAAGTCTTGTCACCTTTGAGAATTTTGAAGAAGGGGAGACACTTTTCCACTGATTTAGATATGAAGCGACCAAGCGCAATGATGTGGCCATTGAGCCTCTGAAGATCCTTGATGGTCGTGGGCTCCTGCATGTCGAGCAAAGCTTGAATTTTTTCGGTATTAGCCTCAATGCCACGGCGACTAACCATAAACCCCAGAAACTTGCCTGCCTGGACACCAAAAGTACATTTGCCCGGATTGAGTTTCATTGAGTGTTTTCGGACATTGCTGAAAGTTTCCTGAAGGTCAGGGGCGTGACCGTCCCCAACGGACTTGACAACCATATCGTCAATGTAAGCTTCCATATTTTTGCATATTTGCGAGCTGAAAACCTTGTTGACCATTCGCTGATAAGTTGAACCCGCATTCTTCAGCCCGAAGGGCATCATTTCATAGTAGTACAAACCTCCAGCAGCTCTAAAGGCCGTTTTTTCTTTGTCGGACTTAGCCATCCTCACTTGATGATACCCCGAGTATGCGTCCAAAAAACTAAGAACTTCAAAACCAGAGATGGAATCTACTAACCGATCAATTCGCAGAAGTTGATAAGGATCTTTCGGACAAGCTTTGTTAATGTCCGTGAAGTCGACACACATCCTCCACTTGCCATTGTGCTTCTTTACCATCACTACATTCACCAGCCAGGTAGGATAGGCGAGCTCTTTTATGATCCCTGCTTGCAGGAGTTTCCCGACCTCTATTTTCACCGCCGCTTCCTTTTCGGTCGAAAATTGACGTGCTCGTTGCTGTATCGGTTTGAAAGTAAAGTCGACGTTGAGATGATGAACGGCGATTTCGGCCTCAACTCCTCTCATATCTGTTACTACCCAGGCAAACGCATCCAAATTTTCCTTAAGAAGTGCGACCAGGGTTTCTTTCTCGCAAGGACTCAGCCGAGCTCCTATTTTGACCTTCTGATCGGGGTATTCATCGTTGATAACTACCTCGACCAACTCATCTTCTGCCGTAAAGTCGGCCTCATCCCTGACTTACAAAGTTTCACATTCCACCTTTGCGGGTACAGTCTCCCCCATTACCCCGATCATGTTGATATTTTCCATGTTTTCAGGTTGTTCGATTCGTGCTCTTTTGTTCCCGGTTCTCATTTCCTGTATGTATGTGAGGACAGCTACAGGTTCGCTGATCGACGTTCCGATCCTGTCCTCGACATAAAATTTTGCCCGCTGGTGCGGGATGGAAGTTGCCATTTGGAATTGCTTCAAAGCCGGTGTCCCAATTATCATGTTATAATTGGATTGAAGATCGACCACGAGGAAGACAACCTTTTCTATCCGAAAGGGTTCATAATCTCTCATTTGTACATCCAAATCAATGGCCCCCTTGACTTGTATCTTATGGTTAGTGAAACCCTCAAGGGTGCCATTATGTGGCCTCAAATTAGAGTCTCCGAACCCCAATTCCTTGAAGCAGTTGTAGTATAAGATTTCGCGGCATGCTCCTGTGTCGATCATTACCCTGTTGACGCAAGCCCGATTGATAACTACCGAAATGCATAAACACATATCTTCCGTATTGATCGAAGTCACTAGCTCGCTTCGAGTAAAAGCGAGAGGTTGTTCGTTCCCTCGCAGGACTGCAGGCTTTTCCACATGCTTGTTATTGGAGCCGATGCGGCTCTTGATCTGATTGTTACTCGGAGGAGGTTCGGTTATTGTTCTGATGTTCCTGTCGAACTGGCGAGCTTGCTGATTCCTCCTGTCTGGCCCCCCGGCATCTAGCTTGTAGTGATCATGGTGTCCGCGAGCGAGTTATTTTTCTATGGCCCTTTTGAACTGAATACACTCGTCAGTTGTATGACCATTATCTCTGTGATAGCCGCAATATTTAGACGCATCGCGGCGTGTATCCGGAACCATATGGTAAGGCTCGGGTAGTTCATCTCTCACTTCGTTCAACATCTTAGTATAAGATATTCTGAGCGGTGTGAAGTGTTCCTCCTTAAATCTCTCGGGCTTTTTGACATCCCGATCAGTATTCCTGTGGCTATCTCTAGGCGGATTGCGCTCAGCCCTCTGTTTGCCTTTATTGGACGAAGACGTTCCTTCGTTGCCCGCAGTGGCGATGTACTTTCTTGTTGAACTTAACATTTCTTGTAAGTTCACCGGTGGAGTTAAAGCAAAATAAGATTTCAAGTAACCGGGATTCAGCCCTGTTTCAAAACTGCTCATAACGACGTTGTCTGCCAAGCCCCTGGTTAGCTCATACAATTTATAAAACCGCTCATAGTAGCTGCGGGTACCTTCATTTTCGCCCTGTCGGACTTCATGCAAGTCGATGTGTGTCTTTTTGGGTCCTCCTACTGATCTGAACTCCGCTATAAATTTGTTGATCAGATCATCCCAAGATAAGATCGAACCCGGAGGAAGACCGCGGATCCATGATGCTGCCCTGTCCTGCATCGATCCCACAAAAGCTATGCACTAGGCCTCGTCGCTAGATGTGCACAAGCTAATTCTGCTTTGAAACACGGATAGCCAATCCAGAGGGTCTGTGGCTCCATGGTAATTGATGAAATTTGGGTAGTGAGTTCCCCCTCTCGAGGTCGCTTTCAAAATGCTGGGATGAAGTACACTTGTTCCCCTAGTCGGAACAACTTTAACACCCACCATACCTTTCTGCAACTCCTCTATCTGCTTTTTCATTATGCCCATTTCCACCTGGTTTTAGGGGACAGGTGGGAGTGCAACGTAGCCTCCTTCCACTTATGAGTCCCCCTGTCCTTCTGTGCGAGTACGGACTTGTCGAGGATTCTTAGGTCGCCCTGGGGCTGCACCGCGATCGTCGACCACGAGCCCCAGTCGACCTAGAGCTGATTTCCTATCCCCCCTTGGATGCGAAGTTGCATGGCTGCTTCCCTCTGTTTCTGACCGTTGAGGTTGGACTGTCTTTGGGGGAATGTGAGTGTGCTGCACCTCTGTTGGTGCGGGTTGTGGAGGGTTGAACTTGCGGATAGGTTGAGGTGGTAGTCCCTCAGCAATTAGCAGTGTATTTCCTACTCGCATTTCCTCTACATATTCCATGTGTGCTTGTAGAGCTATCTTATATGAGTCTTGTTGTGGGGACGCTCCCCCTGCTGAAACAGCCTCTTGTTCATTGTTTGGTAAGATGTTTCCTGCAACGCCTTTCCTACGGCTCTTTCTGACCGCCGCCTCATGTATTTCCCGGACTCTAGTCCTTTCTCTTATGTATGCTCGCATATCGGGCGTGATGTCTTGCCCGGCATCAGGCCCTGCAGATAGTACTTTTTTGCTCGGCTCCCCGCGCTGCGTGTTCGCATGCCGCGAGTTACCCTGGTTACCCCCCTTACTCGGAGTGATAGGGTTAAAGTGTTTTGAACCTGCCATTTCTGACTAAGATTTTTGGAGATATTTTAGTAAGATATTTTGGTGAGATATTTTGGATGGTGGCTAGATATTTTTTCCAACTCAAAATATCAAAATGCAGGGGGTGTTTACTGAGGTTTATTTTCCAAGTGGTATTGTCAAGTACTCAGATTCTTTATTATTTGAAGATCTGAAACTACAAAAAAGGCATACAAACCAACCTGGGTATTAAAGATGGACTCGAGTGCGAGTTTGCAATGAATTTGATGATCTCTGTTCTGCGTATGTTGCTGAGATGAGGAAAGCGGTGATTTCTGGGCTAGATTATCCTAGAAGATCAAAGCTTTGGTGACCGGTGGATCAAAGGTGGTGGTATCCTCGTCTGAGGCACCGTGGAGTCGTCTTCGCGGTGGAGCAAGTGATCTCCAAGAGCCAAATGATGATGGTTTCCCGGTAACAGAGCCAACTAATGTTGCGTTGAACACCAGATTTGCGGTAATAGTGTTTATCTTGAGGATATAAGGCTTTATATGTATGATTTCTCCGGGGAGAGCTCGGTGGTGATCAAGAACAAGGTTGCCGGATAAGTGTTTTGTGAAGAACAATCGAATGAGTCGACAAATTAGCAGAGTGTATCTGCTTGTATTAGTTCTTGGATGCTTTCTATTACATTGTGATCCCATATATATAGGCTAAGACTATGTCGGTTTACTGTTCATGACAGGACAATTAAGAATACATAATTAAAGATAATTATGCATGCAATACAAGTGGCCTAGCCAGCTGGAATGATAAGTATGGCGAGCAGCGAACAGCGGACTCGTAATTTCCTTGTCTTTAAATCAGCTTGACCATATGGGTACAAATCACACGGAGAGGAGGAGTCCGACTTATGACCAGCGGACAGGATCCGGCTTACTGTTGGCGGATAGGACCCGGCTTACGAACGGCGGGTAGGATCCGTCTTATGAGTGCGGACAGAAAGGAAAGAGGTCCCATATCTTCGTTATTGGGCTATGATAATTGGCCCAATCTAGATGAGAAGGGCCCCATTCCTGTTCGGGCATATCAGGAATGCACCTCAGCAAAATGGTGTAGCTGAGAGAATGAATCAAACTCTTCTGGAGAGAGCAAGATGTATGCTTTCTCATGCTGGTTTATCAAGGAGATTTTGGGTAGAGGCTGTAACCACAGCTTGCTACTTAATCAACAAGAGTCCTCACACAGGGATCAGTCTCAAAACACCAGTTGAGATGTGGTCAGGCAAGCCTGCAGATTATTCAGTTCTAAGGGTATTTGGAAGCACGGTTTACTATCATGTCAGTGAAGGGAAACTGGAACCAAGGGCCAAGAAAAGAGTGTTTGTGGGGTATGGTGATGGAGTAAAAGGGTACAGAATTTGGTCATCAGTAGAAAATAGAGTCATTCTCAGCAGAGATACAGTTTTTCATGAAACTTCTATACTCAGTTCGTCAGTGGGGAGGATAACTGAAACTGAAACCAGTGCCGAAACTGAGAAAACAGACAGTAAGGTGGAGCTTCAGGTGGAGTTAGTTGGAATGCAACAATCAACAGATCCAAGTCAGTTTTCATCTGACCTGGTTGCTGAACCAGAGCTGAATCCAAGCCAGTCAGCTGAGCAAATGTCAGTTGAACGTCAAACTGAGAACACGGGTCAGCAGAGTATAGCAGTCAGCAGAGCTAGAAGATTCAATGTTGGGATACCTCCTAGAAGGTATAGGATTGATGATATGGTTGGGTACGCACTTCAAGTTGCAGAAGAAGTGGATGGTTTTGAACCTTCTAATTACAGGGAGGCAGTGACATGTTCTGAAGCATCTCAATGGCTTGCTGCCATGGGAGATGAAATGGAGTCATTACCGAAGAATCAGACTTTTGGGATCTAGTTAAACATCCAGTTGATAGGAGAGTTGTTACATGCAAATGGATTTTCAAGAAGAAGGAAGGAATAACTGAGGCAGAAGGAGTTAAGTATAAGGCACGTTTGGTTGCAAGAGGGTTCAGTCAGAAAGAAGGGGTGGACTTTGATGAGATTTTCTCACCAGCGGTCAGACATACTTCAATCAGAGTGTTACTAGCAATGGTGGCACATCAGGACTTAGAACTTGAGCAGTTAGATGTGAAGACAGCTTTTCCACATGGTGAGGTAGACAAAGAGAAATACATGACTCAGCCAGAGGGTTTCCAAGTTCCTGGTAAGGAAGATCTTGTGTGTAAGTTGAAGAAGTCCTAGACAGTGGTATAAAAGGTTTGACAGTTACATGCGGCTTTTATTCCCATGGAGCCCAAAAATGATATATTTACTGTAGTTCTAAGTCCTCCAATGCGGTTTTTATTGGCCGACATTGTTTAAGGATGCACACCAATATGCAAAGGCATGTCATGCTTGTCAAATGACAGGTAATATTTCAAGGAGGAATGAGATGCCACTCAAGAGCATCTTAGAAGTGGAGCTTTTTGACGTTTGGGGAATAGATTTTGTTGGACCCTTCACTTCATCATTATCTAACCGATATATCTTAGTTGCTGTAGATTATGTATCCAAATGGGTTGAGGCCATTGCTTCCCCTACTAACGATGCTAGGGTTGTGGTTAGATTCTTGAAGAAGAATATTTTTACAAGGTTTGGGACGCCTAGGACAATTATAAGCGACAATGGTAGTCATTTTTGTAATAAACCTTTTGAACGGCTGATGATTAAGTATGGGGTTCGACATAAACTAGCATCAGCATATCACCCCCAGACTAGTGGACAGGTAGAAGTCACCAATCGAGAGTGATGACGGTCAAATTATACCCGTAAAAGTCATCAACGTAGACCATAAATCGGGACTAATAATATATATTTTATATTAAATCACATGTTTATATGTATTATTTAATGTTTTGTGATTTATAAAATATAATTTGGTATTTATCCATTTTATAAGATATAATTTGGTGATTATCCGTTTTTATTATATAAATCGGTATTTATCCGTTTTTATTATATTTATCCGTTTTATTTAAATATGATTTATTTTGGGATAAATATCTATTTTGCAGATTTGGATAATTTTGGAGGATAAATACAAATGGAAGAATTAAATCTCAAGATAAATCAAAGGAAATTCAAGATAAATATCGGATTAGCACGAAAAGATCGGATAAGCATGACAAAAAGACTCCAAGATGGCGCCAACTTTGAGGATATGCATGAAGGGGGCGCATCTTATTTTATTTTGGAGATCAACCGAGAGTTATCGCTTATTTGTTTTGATATTTTGATGTATATCTCTTAGTTAGCTTGAACCCCTATAAATAAAGGCATACAATACACGCCTTATACACACTTCTTTACACAATACATTTTTTACACTTCTCGGTTTATAATAAAATCCTCGCTTTTTCTTAGAGCAGCTTTTTATGCAAGATGCGCGTAATGTAAGTTCTTGTATTTATTTGTTCTTAGTTCTTTGTAATTAAGTCCCCAATTATTGTTTATTGTTTGAGGTTGTTTGTTCTTACCCGAACGATGTAGATCTAAGGATACGATGTGAGGCGGTGGGGATTCCTTGTCTATAAGGATCCACACGTCCAGATCTGTTATCCGGTGATCTATAGATGACTTTGGTATGATCGACAACCGTGTTTTTAGTAGATCTATATAATTGCTTTATGAATCTCTATTTTATCCGGTACGTATGTAGAAACGCTAAGATTTAGGTTTTCGCCGCGTCAATCTAGCCACGTCTTTATGGTGTGATTGTCCACCTAGAATTTCTTATCTTAGTAGGTATGGCTACGGCTACGTTGCTCGTCTGTTTTAATTAGCGTATGATTAGGAAATACCAATATAGGGCTCCTAGGTCGGCTCATGAATTGATCTTCCGGGACTTTCAGCGAGATCTAGATCTGTTCTGTATTAGGGAATTGACGTCACCTAGTTATACGTAAATCGTAGATTAACATGAGACCGTCCAAGTAATTGTTAATGGGACAGAGACTGATGCGATCGTCTAGGAAGTACGCCTGAAAAAAGGAATGTTGCCTAGGTGAGGAATACGGTTAATATCGGCATCCCTAGTTTTGTAAGCGTGCAAGTCATATGAGATGGAGGCCGAAAAAGCGAAGTCACGTGATGTAGCATAGTGATCCGGATGGCCTACCCGGAGCTAGATCTAGTCTAGGGGATGACTCCCGTAGCCAATATAAAAGAAATACGGATCGGATTAATAGTTGTCGAGTCTAGCTTAATTATATAGAATCTCTAGATCCAAACGATAACATGATGATTGGGGAGGTTAATTACGTTATGTGTTGTGTCGAGTCGTGTCATTTACCTTTCTTGTCTTTCGTTGGTCGAAGACCGCCTTTGTGTCCTTGATATGAATAATTAGTTGTTTGTATATAAATGATCCACAATTTGGTTCCCTGTGGGATCGACCTTGATTCGCTATAGCTATACTACGATGGACCTAGTCCTCTTGCTAGTATTGGTTTATGGTGGTCAAGTATTTTTAATTATCACTTGATCTACGTGCATCAAGTTTTTGGCGCCGTTGCCGGGGACTCGTGTCATTAAATCAAATATAGCTTATTTTATTAAAAGTAAATTCGTAAATATTGTGAATAGAGTCTGTATTAATTTCGTTTTTATTATTTAGTCTAATTAAAGGCCTAGCCTTTAGAGTTTTTAATTGTTTTATTGTTTTTTTTTATTTTATAGTACGCTACTCGGAAATCGAAGGAACCACTTGAGCCTTATAATCCTGAAATAGAGAAATTTGCAAGGCGAAACAGAAGTTAGCTAGAGAAGCGGCTAAGCGAGGGGAGAAGAGGATCCAAATCTTGAGGAAAGCGAGCACGAATCGGAAGAAGGACATACAACCGATCATTCGAGCATTCGAATCCGAAACGAAATGGAAGACATTCCCGTCAATCCAAACCAGGTACCTAATCTCGTTCTTAATCCTGTTATCAATAATGCTAATAATGCGAACAATCTTAATGCTAATAATGGAAACCAAGCCCTAGTTCAAGGAGCGAGGCGCACTTTGCAAAGTTATGCAACACCTACTATTGAGCAATTCATCCCCGCTATCGTAGCACCACAAGATGCTACGGAAGTCTATCACCCTAGGCCTAATGTAATCCAAATGGTGACCAACTATTCCACTTTTCATGGAATCCAAAACGAGGATCCTGGTGTTCACGTGACAAATTTCTTGGAAATCGTTAGCACTGTGAAACCAGAATTAATCCCGGAGGGTAACATTCGTCTTAAGCTTTTCCCTTTCACTCTGAAAGATAAAGCTAAGCAATGGCTTCTCTCTCAGAATTTGGATCTATAACTACTTGGGAACAATTGTTGCAAAAATTCATGAATAAGTATTTTCCTTTAGGAAAAACCTTTAAGTTACGTCAAGACATCTTAGGATTTAAGCAACAACTGGGGAGAGTTTTGATCAAGCTTGGGAGCGTTTTAAGGAAGCTATGAGAAAGTGTCCTCATCATGATATCTCTCTTTGGCTTTTAATGCAAACCTTTTACCATGGATTGAGAGAGACTGAGAAAATTAGAGTAGACGCCTCTAGCAATGGAGCGTTTGTTCTTTTATCTCCGAGGAGGCACAAGGAAAGATGGAGCAAATAGCAATGAATAGTCAATGGGGAGGCGGTGACATAGCTACCGTGAAGATGGTGCCGACATATTTGATGATAGTGCATCTACCAAAATCTTAGAACAACCGTCCGTAATCAACAAGTAAGGTAGATGGAATGCAAGAGAGGATGGTGAAAGTTGAGAAAGGGCCGGAATTGAGGTGACACCTCAAAGTGAGAATCTTTGGTACGGAAGAAGCCAATTATATCGGGGGAGGGTACAAGCCTAATCATAACCATCCTGGATTCCGATATAGCGACATTAATGCGGGAGAAAGGCCTAAACCGCCTACCACTTATGTACCACAAAGCAAACTAAAACTTTTGGTTGGGAAGCCGCGATAGAAAACCGAGTAATGTCGTTACCGACAATATGGGACAACTTTCAAAATCAATGGCTGATTTAGCCACTAACTTTAGCCAATATTGTCGAAGACCGATGCTAAGGTAACCAACCAAGAAGCCATAGTCCAAAATCTCACTCACCAAATAGGACAATTAGCCGAGCAAGTCTCAACTAGACCTCCCGGAGGATTGCCAAGCAATACCGACAAGAACCCTAAGGATTTGAATGCGATCATGACTAGAAGTGGGAAAGAAGTAACTCCACCATCTTTGAAAGAGAAAGAGAAATCCGTAGAAAGTAAGGATGGTGAGCCAAGCAAGGAAGCAAACACTTCTGGAACCTTGCCTGAGCAAGAAACCTATAAGGAACCTGCTGGCCCTAGAGTTGAGCTTTATAATAATAAGTACCCTATTTTCACTGATGTCGATCCTTCAACCCTACCTTATCCTCCACCCAAACCTAAGCCGAAGGTTGATAACAAGAGGTATAAGAAGTTCATTGATGTTTTTAGAAAGCTACACATCAATATACCTCTAGTTGAAGCACTGGCCAAGATGCCTGAGTACACAAAGTTCTTGAAAGAAGCTGTCTCTACTAAGAGGAAACTCTTAGATTTAGAGACCATTTGCCTAAATGAGGAGTGCTCAGCCATTCTTCAACATAAGTTACCCGCTAAGTGCAAGGATCCGGGAAGTTTTCTCATCCCCTGCACCATAGGTAACGTATGTTTGAATAAAGCCTTGTGTGATCTAGGAGCGAGCGTGAATCTGATGCCTCTATCCATTTTCCAAAAGCTGGGCATGAAGGACCTTAAAAAGACTTCAATTACTTTGCAATTAGCTGATCGTTCGTTAAGGAACCTTGTGGAGTGGTTGAAGATGTGCTCGTAAGAGTTGAGAAATTTGTGTTCCCCGTCGACTTTGTTGTGTTGGATATGGAAGCTAACTACGAAGTGCCCTTAATCTTAGGAAGACCTTTTATGGCCACTAGTAGGACGCTTATCGATGTTTACAAAGGAGAGAAATTTGGTGTTAAGAGTAAATGGAGATCAAATAGCATTCAACGTGCTTGACACTATGAAGACACCGATGATGAAGAGGATGCATGTTTCATGCCGGATTCGTTGACAAACTTGTCAATGACTTCCAACAAGATGAGGATATTAAGGATTTCCTCGAGGCTACCCTAGAGTTAGAGGATGAAGTGCCATATGAAAGGAGTGAGGAAGAGAAAGTGGTATGGCCGGGATGTAGTAGAGGTACACCTATACATGTTGAAGAGATGAAATCTACCGAGGTTGAGAAGTACTATCACGACCAACATGGCATAAGTACTTTGAACTTAAGCCGACAGTCAAAAGTTAAAGACCTCGTTAGAAGAACCACCTACCAATCCGACATTGAAGCCTCTCGCCGCACATTTGAAGTATGTATTCCTTCAAGATGAGACCTTGCCGCTTATAATTTCTTCTGCCTTGAGTGAAATACAAGAAGAAAAGCTGATGAGAGTGTTGAGAGAATATCGCGGAGCATTTGGATGGACTATAGCTGACATCAAAGGCATTAGTCCGAGTGTTTGCATGCATAAAATCTCCGTCGATCCTGCAAAGAAAGCGGTTGTACAACCCCAAAGAAGGCTAACTCCACAATTGAAGGACGTGGTTAGGGATGAAATTATTAAGATGTTGGAAATGGGGATCATCTTCCCTATCTCTGATAGTGAATGGGTTAGCCCGATCCACGTAGTTCCAAAGAAGGGAGGTTTTACAGTACAAGCCAATGAGTTAAACGAGTTAATTCCTGTTAGACTCATTACTGGTCATAGAGTATGCATTGACTTTAGGAAACTGAATGATGCTACTCGTAAGGATCACTTCCCTCTTCCCTTCATTGACCAAATGCTAGAGAGACTGAGTGGACATGCGTTTTATTGCTTTCTTGACGGTTACTCAGGATACTATCAAATTCATATCTCACCCGAGGATCGTGAGAAGACCACCTTTACATGTCCATATGGAACCTTCGCTTACAATAGAATGCCCTTTGGTTTGTGCAACGCACCAGCAACGTTTCAAAGATGCATGATTTCTCTATTTGCTGATATGGTTGAAGATTTCCTTGAGATCTTTATGGACGATTTCTCCGTATTTGGAGATGATTTCGATTCATGTCTCTCACGCATCTAGCAAGAGTGTTGAAGAGATGCGAGGAGACGAATACGGTACTTAACCTGGGAGAAATGTCATCTTATGGTTACTGAAGGTATAGTACTTGGCCACCGTATTTCAAAGAACGGTATAGAGGTGGATAGAGCAAAAGTAGAGGTGATTGAAAAACTACCTCCACCAACCAATCTTAAGACATTGCGAGGTTTTCTTGGCCACGCAGGATTCTATCGTCGGTTTGTGAAGGATTTTTCCTTAATCTCTCGACCTCTTACTGAGTTATTGGCCAAGGATGTGCCATTTGTGTTTACTAACGAGTGCATGAGAGCTTTCAATAAGTTAAAGAACATGCTTATTACTGCACCCGTTTTGATTGCGCCTGATTGGAATCTACCTTTTGAGTTAATGTGCGATGCAAGCGATACAAATTGTAGGTGCCGCCTTAGGACAAAGGAAAGACAAGATCTTTAGGCCCATCTACTATGCCGTCGAACTTTAAACGCCGCTCAAAGGAACTATGCAACTACCGAGAAAGAGCTTCGTCGTTATCTTTGCTTTTGACAAATTTAGATCCTATCTAGTAGGATCTAAAGTCATTGTTTGGATCGACCATGCGGCTTTGAAGTATCTTTTAGCCAAACAAGATTCCAAGCCAAGGTTATTAAGATGGATTCTACTATTGCAAGAATTTGATGTAGAAATCCGTGATAAGAAAGGATCTGAAAATTTGGTTGCAGATCATCTTTCCCGTTTACAAATAGAGGATAATGAGCCAATAACCGAGATTGGAGAAACATTTCCTGATGAACAACTATTCTCCATCACGGCCATACATGGAAAGGATGATTGCGCTGCAGTATCTTCGCGTATCGAGGTTGTTAGGGAGAAGAAACAACCATGGTTTAAAGACTTTGTGAATTATCTGTCCGCAAAATACTTGCCACCAAATCTCAACCCCCAAGAGAGAAAGAAATTCTTCAAGGATCTTAGGCACTATTATTGGGAAGAGCCCTATTTGTTTAAGCTAGGATCCGACAATGTCTTTAGGAGATGTGTACCGGAAGAAGAAATATATGATATCCTTAGACATTGCCACGCTTATGAGGCCGGAGGACATTATGGAGGAGACAAGACTAGCGCGAAAGTTCTCCAATGTGGTTTTTACCGGCCGACCTTGTTCAAAGATGCGCATCAATATGCTAGATCTTGTCATTCTTGCCGATGACGGGAAATATCTCGAGAAGAAATGAAATGCCACCGAAGAATATCCTAGAGGTGGAACTCTTTGATGTTTGGGGTATTGATTTTGTGGGACCCTTTACTTCGTCTTTGTCCAACCGCTATATCTTAGTTGCGATCGATCGCGTGTCCAAGTGGGTTGAGGCCATTGCTTCGCCTACCAACGATGCCAAGGTTGTACTAAAATTCTTAAAGAAAAATATTTTTACGCGGTTTGGAACCCCTCGTGCCATTATAAGTGATAATGGAAGCCATTTTCGTAATAGGCCGTTTGAAAAGTTGATGATTAAGTACGGGGTTAGACACAAGTTAGCTATCGCTTATCACCCTCAAACAAGTGGACAAGTTGAGGTTACAAATCGAGAAATAAAGCGCATTTTGGAGAAAACAGTGAATACGACCAGAAAGGATTGGTCATTGCGATTAGATGATGCTTTATGGGCTTACAGGACTGCTTATAAGACGGCCATTGGTATGTCTCCTTATAAGATTGTTTTTGGAAAAGCATGTCATCTACCGGTTGAACTTGAACACCGTGCCATGTGGGCTACGCGTATGCTGAATTTTGATGAGAGTTTAGCTGGAGAAAGAAGGCTGTTAGAGTTGACTCGCCTAGAGGAGTTTCGTCCGGAAGCTTATGAGAATGCAAAAATCTTTAAGGAGCGCACGAAGAAATTTCATGATAAAAAGATATTGGACCGCACCTTTAAGGAAGGCGATCCGGTTCTTCTTTACAATTCGCGTTTGAGACTCTTTCCGGCAAGTTAAAATCACGATGGTATGGCCCTTATAGAGTGAGTAAGGTTTTCCCTTCGGAGTTGTTGAATTATTGAACCTTAAAGACCAATCCACCTTTGTGGTTAATGGACACCGTGTGAAACATTATGTTGGTCTTGGTCAAGGAAAGGAGGAGGAAGTCTTCACTCTTGAAGATCCCACCTATACTTAAACCATCGTTGAGTTAAGTCGAGTGGCGACTATAAACTCGAACTATTTCGAAAAACTATCTTTTGTTTTTGTTTTGTTTGAATAAAGTAGCATGCGGCGCTAAGGTTTTTTTCATCTCGCCAAGTTCCGATTCTAAGTTCGGAATAAACGAGGTTTTTTCCTTGATAGCCGACATGTGAGTTTTATAGTTTTAACTCTTTGGTTTTCCATGTCGTTGGTTGTATGAAATAAAGTGGCTTAAATTGTTTTTGGATATTCTATATCGATTACGCCACATTATTTTATAACCTCCATTGACATGTTATTAACGGTTTCGTGGAGCTTCGTTTGGTTTGCTTAAACCGGTTTTTGTGTGCTTCTCCACGACGTGCTTGGTCTACAACTACATTCTGCATCTACTTGAGAGCCGTTTCCAGAGCTAAGTCTTTTTCTTAAAATCTCATTTTTCTTTGTCATTGGGGACAATGCCAAGTTTAAGTGGGGGGTAGGAGACTTAGCCATGATGTTATAATTAAAGATTGAATGAAACGGTGAAAATTGAATGAAAATTGAAAATTTTTCTGAAACAAATGCCAAATTAATTGTCTCGTACCCTTAGATTTGTGAGTTCTTATACATAGGATTAATAGGAAAGGAACCAAGTTGCATGATTACGTGATCATTTTATGCTTATGTGAATGTAAACTTAAGGATATTCATGCCAACTATTGCAAGTAGTTATTTATTATTTGCTTACTCAATTTGAATCGACGAATACCGCACAAATCATAATAAATCTGAAGAGTTATGTGTACATTGCGTAGATGATTGGTTATGCGGACCTAGAGTCGGTATTTATCTCGTCGATGTATTCTTATCTTCTAGCCATCTAAGCGGAGTAATAAGCTTGAGAATTATCCGTGTTTTGACAATGAGTCAAACACTTGGGCTTGTAGTAACATTACCAAAGTAGCCCCGCGCTTGTGGTAATATTCGATGCTATGCATGATCTAAGATAGGGGGATGCTCTAAAAAGTTTTCTTCCTTGAGATTGATAGTATTTGAAAAATATGAAGATATGAAAAGAATATTCAAATTTTTAAGAGGCTTGAGTAATTTTCTCGGTCTCCAAGTCCAAAAACCTTATGGATGACGCTCTTGCTTATTGCACCATGTCTTTAACCATTGCGAGGCTTAAGAAGTGGGAATGCGATGTTGGTAGGTTAAGACTTCGAAGTTAGCATAAACTTTAATCTTGCCACGAATATATAAAACTAAATGCACATGCACACATCACTTCGATTCATGACGAGTAGTGAATAATGGGTACCTTATGAGCATAAGTGGTATGAGTTGACTCGAGTTTCTTGTATAGGTATGATTTGACCATGGAAAATGTGTCTTGGGGAATGACTTATTGATGCTTTGTTCGGGACGATCAAAGTCTAAGTGGGGGGTAGTTGATGACGGTCAAATTATACCCGTAAAAGTCATCAACATAGACCTTAAATCGGGACGAATAATATATATTTTATGATAAATCACACGTTTATAGTTATTATTTAATGTTATGTGATTAATAAAATATAAATTGGTATTTATCCATATAACTTGGTATTTATCTATTAATAAGATATAATTTGGTATTTATCCGTTTTTATTATATTTATCCGTTATTATTTAAATATGATTTATTTTGGGATAAATATTATTTTGCAGAATTTGGATAATTATGGAGGATAAATACAAAAAGGAGAATTTAATCACAAGATAAATCCAAGAAAATCAAGATGCATTGAAGATAAAAGATCGGATAAGCATGACAAAAGCCGGCAACAATCAAAAGGGTGGCGCCAACTTCCACACGCCATTTAGGGGGGGCGCACCTTATTATTTTGCGATCGGCCGGGAGTTATCTCTTATTTGTTTGACATTTTGAAGTATATCTCTTATTTAGCTTGAACACCTATAAATAAAGAGGCATACTACACGCCATATGTACACCATAGAAATACAATATTTTCAATACAGTTCGTTGTTTTCTTTATTTTATGTTCGTTCATTACGGAGTCGTTAGAATCTCCGGTTAGAGATCGTATCGAGGAGTGGGAATCACGCTCGTCTTCGAGGGTAATGTCTACTCAATTATGCAATCTTTATTCGTAGATCTAATTTATTTCATTATGGAGTAGTCTTTTTGTGTATTGATTTCGTGATGTAGTTAATTATCGAACCCATGTTTATGTAGATATGAGACGTAAAAGACGTTTCACGAGCAAATCCGGTTCAGATCTGATCTTGTTGGCAGCGAGCCTATGTCTCGTTGGTAGCAAGATTTGTGATGTTCTTGATTTGTCTGTGAACGGCTACGACTACGTCAGGTTCTCTGCTTTGTAATTCAAACGAGTAATTAAACTTGATCAACTTAATTATTTGTCATCGTAATTTAACATGAGACCTAAAAAGTGATTGTTATTTAGGACAGAGATTGAATCGGTGTCTAAGAAGTACGCCTAATCATAGGAATGTTGCTTAGATGAGGTTACGGTTTATACCGGCATCCCTAGTTTCGTAATTGTGTCAGAAGTTATATGAGATGGAGATTAAAAATGTGAAGTCACGTAATGGAGACACGATGATCTAGATGGCCTAACCGGAGCTAGATCTATTTTAGGGGATGACTCCCGTAGTCAGAATAATTAATCTTAAATGTCTTGTTTTGTCTCGTCGTCAATCTACATAGCATGGGGGAGTAATTACTACTAGCGTTATCAATACCGTTTGTCAATTATTTATAAAACCTATAAAAACAAGTGTCTTAGTGTCGTTGTGTCCTTTGTTGGTTTTGTGTTTCTATTGTGTCAATTTTATTTCGCGTTATTTGTTGGTCGTAGACCGCCTTTTATTTGCTTTTTAGTTTAAATAAGTCATATTTCGTTTAAGCCGAGTCTCTGTGGGATCGACCTCGACTCTATCTAACTATACTACGATTGAACCTAGTTCTCTTGCTAGTGTGTTATTTAGGTATCGAGTTATTTTTATAACTTGACCGACATCAAGTTTTTTCAAAAACTTGATGCACGTAGATCAAGTGATAATTAAAAATACTTGACCACCATAAACCAATACTAGCAAGAGGACTAGGTCCATCGTAGTATAGCTATAGCGAATCAAGGTCGATCCCACAGGGAACCAAATTGTGGATCATTTATATACAAACAACTAATTATTCATATCAAGGACACAAAGGCGGTCTTCGACCAACGAAAGACAAGAAAGGTAAATGACACGACTCGACACAACACATAACGTAATTAACCTCCCCAATCATCATGTTATCGTTTGGATCTAGAGATTCTATATAATTAAGCTAGACTCGACAACTATTAATCCGATCCGTATTTCTTTTATATTGGCTACGGGAGTCATCCCCTAGACTAGATCTAGCTCCGGGTAGGCCATCCAGATCACTATGCTACATCACGTGACTTCGCTTTTTCGGCCTCCATCTCATATGACTTGCACGCTTACAAAACTAGGGATGCCGATATTAACCGTATTCCTCACCTAGGCAACATTCCTTTTTTCAGGCGTACTTCCTAGACGATCGCATCAGTCTCTGTCCCATTAACAATTACTTGGACGGTCTCATGTTAATCTACGATTTACGTATAACTAGGTGACGTCAATTCCCTAATACAGAACAGATCTAGATCTCGCTGAAAGTCCCGGAAGATCAATTCATGAGCCGACCTAGGAGCCCTATATTGGTATTTCCTAATCATACGCTAATTAAAAAACGAGACGAGCAACGTAGCCGTAGCCATACCTACTAAGATAAGAAATTCTAGGTGGACAATCACACCATAAAGACGTGGCTAGATTGACGCGGCGAAAACCTAAATCTTAGCGTTTCTACATACGTACCGGATAAAATAGAGATTCATAAAGCAATTATATAGATCTACTAAAAACACGGTTGTCGATCATACCAAAGTCATCTATAGATCACCGGATAACAGATCTGGGCGTGTGGATCCTTATAGACAAGGAATCCCCACTGCCTCACATCGTATCCTTAGATCTACATCGTTCGGGTAAGAACAAACAACCTCAAACAATAAACAATAATTGGGGACTTAATTACAAAGAACTAAGAACAAATAAATACAAGAACTTACATTACTGCAGATCTTGCATAAAAACTGCTCTAAGAAAAACTGAGGATTTTATTATAAACTGAGAAGTGTAAAAAATGTATTGTGTAAAGAAGTGTGTATAAGGCGTGTATTGTATGCCTTTATTTATAGGGGTTCAAGCTAACTAAGAGATATACATCAAAATATCAAAACAAATAAGCGATAACTCTCGGTTGATCTCCAAAATAAAATAAGATGCGCCCCCTTCATGCATATCCTCAAAGTTGGCGCCATCTTGGAGTCTTTTTGTCATGCTTATCCGATCTTTTCGTGCTAATCCGATATTTATCTTGAATTTCCTTTGATTTATCTTGAGATTTAATTCTTCCATTTGTATTTATCCTCCAAAATTATCCAAATCTGCAAAATAGATATTTATCCCAAAATAAATCATATTTAAATAAAACGGATAAATATAATAAAAACGGATAAATACCGATTTATATAATAAAAACGGATAATCACCAAATTATATCTTATAAAATGGATAAATACCAAATTATATTTTATAAATCACAAAACATTAAATAATACATATAAACATGTGATTTAATATAAAATATATATTATTAGTCCCGATTTATGGTCTACGTTGATGACTTTTACGGGTATAATTTGACCGTCATCAACTACCCCCCACTTAGACTTTGATCGTCCTGAACAAAGCATCAATAAGTCATTCCCCAAGAAAACAATTGTCATGGTCAAATCATACTTACGCGAGAAGCTCGAGTCAACTCATACCAGTCATGCTCATAAGATATCCATTATTCACTACTCTCTCGTGAATCGAAGTGATGTGTGCATGTGCATTTGATTTTATCTATTCGTGGCAAGATTAAAGTTTATGCTAACTTCGTAATCTCAACCTACCAACATCAAGCATTCCCACTTCTTAAGCCTCGCAATGGTTAAAGCACTAGAACAATAAGCAAGAGCGTATCTATAGGGTTTTTGGACTTGGAGACCGAGTACTACTCAAAGCCTCTTAAAAGTTGAATTTCTTCAATTCTTCATTTTTTTCAAATACTATCAATCTCAAGGAAGAAAACTTTTTAGAGTATCCCCCTATCTTAGATCATGTATAGCATCGAATATTACCACAAGCGCGGGGCTACTTTGGTAATGTTACTACAAGCCCAAAGTGTTTAACTTATTGTCAAAACACAGATAATTCTCAAGCTTATTACTCCGCTTTGATGGCCAGAAGATAGGAATACATCAGCAGATAAATATCGACACTAAGTCTGCATAACCAATCATCTACGCAATGTACACATAATTCTTCTTAGTTATTATAATTTGTGCGGTATTCGTCGATTCATAGATTGAGTAATCGAATAATAAATAACTACTTGCAACAATTGGCATGAATATCCTTAAACTTACATTCACATAAGTATAATATGATCACGTAATCATGCAACTTGGTTCCTTTCCTATCAATTCTTAGCTAGGAACTCACAATTCTGAGGGTACGAGATATAATTAATTTGGCATTTATTCAATTTTTTTCATTTTTCACCGTTTCATTCAATTGTTCAATTATAGCATCATGGCTAAGTCTCCTACCCCCCACTTAAACTCGGCATTGTCCCCAATGACAAATAAAAATGAGAATTTAAGAAAAAGACTTAGCTCTGGAAACGGCTCTCAAGTAGATGCAGAACATCGGAGTTATTCAAGCACGTCGTGGAGAAGCAAGTGAAAACCTGTTTAAGCAAACCAAATAGAAACTCCACAAAATCGTTAATAACATGTCAATGGAAGGTATAAAACAATGTGGCAGTAATTAGATATAAAATATCCAAAAACAAATTAAGCCACTTTATTCCATACAACCAATGACAAGGAAAACCAAAGAGTTAAAACTACTCGTTCAGACGCAAAAAGAAAAATACTAAATAGAAAGAAAGATAAACAATCAACAAAAGATTATAGTCTTCATCGAAATCCTCCACCACAAAAAATATACTTAAAACCGGGTGGAGAAGACAAAGATCAAAAAGCATTTCCCCATGTGTGAAAACACGAGGTTTACCGGATTGATAAGGTATTTTAATCCAGCATAAAAGAGAAACTTGGTAAGGTATAACAGATGTGATCGATGTGATAATCTTAGAACGAAACTCGTCATCTCAAAATGCTGGAATAGGCGTAAAATTGAAATAGATGGAAAGAAAGAGAGGGGATGAAAGAATGGTTACAAATGTGAACTGTTGGGCTAGATTGGTGAGAGAATAGAAAGGTTGAAGGGTGAAAAGGTACAAAGGAAAGGATAAGGATAGTTGCAGAACGAATTGCACACAACTTTGGATTTTCACTCGGATCGCCATTCTAAAAAGTTTTGGTAGTTGACCAAAATTGTTCTTGTTCGCACCAATCATTCTCTGTTACATTTCCAGTAATTCTCAAGCTCTCTTAATGATTCCATCTTAAGGTTGATTGCTAAATTTCCTTTTCTTTAGCAATTTCTCGACTCTCCTACGGAACTCTATTTCACGTGGCCTATATTGAGTAAAAAAGTTTTGCACATCCTTAGCCTAATGGCCATCGGAACACGGCAAAATAAAAAACCTCAACATATGTCACGTTACTCTTATTTGACTCAAAGAAAACAAAACCTAAAAAACTAAAAAAAAATCCTAAGGGTTTTAGAAGTAGTTCTGAGTTTAAAGTCCTCAGCTTGACTTTCCAAAAGTTATCCTTGTCAGTCATCCTTCTTGGATCGCCAGATGTTGACCCCTTGAGTACGATATGAGGTGGCTCGTCGCTTTTGCGGATTAATGCCCTTCCCTTGGTTGTGAGACCTAGGAAACGACATTTATCCATATCATTGGTACAAAGCTCTTACCTCTGCTCTCGTTTTAGGAATCAGTGAATTCTTATGAGATTTAGTCCTAGGGACTTATTTTAATAACATCCTCTATAATCTTCGCTTCATTATGCTCTCTCAAAACTCAACGTCTTCTTTAGATTGCGGATGCTTAAACTACACAAATTGTTGCTCCTATGGCGGTAGGAGCAATCTCATGCATAGGACAATGAGATTTTGACGGAACTACGAGGAACTCTTTATTCACCGCTTCCTTCAACTACTACATGTTTCCCTACACCCTCTAGATGAGACAGATTTAGGCGTAACCTTCCACACTCATAAATTAATCTTACAAACCAACTCCGGGCTAAGATTCTCATTCAGGTTCATGTAAAGACTAACTTATGTTCAAAAAAAACCAAAAGATAGTAAAACATAAGCAAAAAAAAAAAGGTAGTACCTTGCCTTCAACATTGTACCACAAATAATTCGAACCTTTTAATATTTATTTTCTCGGAGCCATCTTGGTGCTTTAAAGGTTTTGCTTCCATCGCTTTTCCCATCGCAGATTCGTGGCTCCACATGTTGCTGGGTTATTTTCTCAGCGCCCGCGAAAAAATTACCGACTCGGATTATTGCTTCCCTGGTTTCTGCAAACAGAAGAAAAACAAAACGGACCGTAGACTGATTTTAACATGGTTTCCCATGTCGCTATCGACCTACGGATTAAACATACGGAGATAAACAGACACGCGAAGTCCCAGAAAACAGAACCAGGCTCGCTGGCGCGAGAGGCAGTCTCGCTGGGAGTGAAACCAGTGTTCCAGATTCTGGAATTTTTACAACTTACAGACAACCAGAGGGACTCAAAAACATAAAAAACAGACCCTAAAACAGAGAACTTAACATGAATAAAAAAAATTATTTATATATAAAATTGACCGTTGGTTCCCCGGCAACGGCGCCAAAAACTTGATGTCGGTCAAGTTATAAAAATAACTCGATACCTAAATAACACACTAGCAAGAGAACTAGGTTCAATCGTAGTATAGTTAGATAGAGTCGAGGTCGATCCCACAGAGACTCGGCTTAAACGAAATATGACTTATTTAAACTAAAAAGCAAATAAAAGGCGGTCTACGACCAACAAATAACGCAGAAATAAAATTGACACAATAGAAACACAAAACCAACAAAGGACACAACGACACTAAGACACTTGTTTTTATAGGTTTTATAAATAATTGACAAACGGTATTGATAACGCTAGTAGTAATTACTCCCCCATGCTATGTAGATTGACGACGAGACAAAACAAGACATTTAAGATTAATTATTCTGACTACGGGAGTCATCCCCTAAAATAGATCTAGCTCCGGTTAGGCCATCTAGATCATCGTGTCTCCATTACGTGACTTCACATTTTTAATCTCCATCTCATATAACTTCTGACACAATTACGAAACTAGGGATGCCGGTATAAACCGTAACCTCATCTAAGCAACATTCCTATGATTAGGCGTACTTCTTAGACACCGATTCAATCTCTCGTCCTAAATAACAATCACTTTTTAGGTCTCATGTTAAATTACGATGACAAATAATTAAGTTGATCAAGTTTAATTACTCGTTTGAATTACAAAGCAGAGAACCTGACGTAGTCGTAGCCGTTCACAGACAAATCAAGAACATCACAAATCTTGCTACCAACGAGACATAGGCTCGCTGCCAACAAGATCAGATCTGAACCGGATTTGCTCGTGAAACGTCTTTTACGTCTCAGATCTACATAAACATGGGTTCGATAATTAACTACATCACGAAATCAATACACAAAAAGACTACTCCATAATGAAATAAATTAGATCTACGAATAAAGATTGCATAATTGAGTAGACATTACCCTCGAAGACGAGCGTGATTCCCACTCCTCGATACGATCTCTAACCGGAGATTCTAACGACTCCGTAATGAACGAACATAAAATAAAGAAAACAACGAACTCGTATTGAAAATATTGTATTTCTATGGTGTACATATGGCGTGTAGTATGCCTCTTTATTTATAGGTGTTCAAGCTAAATAAGAGATATACTTCAAAATGTCAAACAAATAAGAGATAACTCCCGGCCGATCGCAAAATAATAAGGTGCGCCCCCCCTAAATGGCGTGTGGAAGTTGGCGCCACCCTTTTGATTGGTTGCCGGCTTTTGTCATGCTTATCCGATCTTTTATCTTCAATGCATCTTGATTTTCTTGGATTTATCTTGTGATTAAATTCTCCTTTTTGTATTTATCCTCCATAATTATCCAAATTCTGCAAAATAATATTTATCCCAAAATAAATCATATTTAAATAATAACGGATAAATATAATAAAAACGGATAAATACCAAATTATATCTTATTAATAGATAAATACCAAGTTATATGGATAAATACCAATTTATATTTTATTAATCACATAACATTAAATAATAACTATAAACGTGTGATTTATCATAAAATATATATTATTCGTCCCGATTTAAGGTCTACGTTGATGACTTTTACGGGTATAATTTGACCGTCATCAGAGAGATAAAGCGTATCCTGGAAAAAACTGTTAATACGACTAGGAAGGATTGGTCGTTACGTTTAGACGACGCTTTATGGGCTTATAGGACTGCATATAAAACCTCGATTGGAATGTCACCATATAGAATTGTCTTTGGAAAGGCATGTCATCTACCTGTGGAACTGGAGCACCGGGCCATGTGGGCAACAAGGATGTTAAATTTTGATGAGACGTTGGCCGGTGAGAAAAGGATGTTAGAATTAACTCGCCTAGAGGAGTTTCGTTTAGAGGCATACGAGAATGCCAAGATCTTCAAGGAGCGCACGAAGAAGTTTCATGACAAAAAGATTCTGGAGATGACCTTTCAAGAGGGTGATCTGGTTCTCTTGTACAATTCGCGCTTAAGACTCTTCCCGGGTAAGTTGAAATCAAGATGGTATGGCCCATTTCAAGTACAACAAGTCTTTCCTTCTGGAGCGGTGGAGCTATTGAATTTTAGAGACGAGTCCAGATTAGTGGTCAATGGACATCGTCTTAAGCATTATCACGGGCTTCCGCCTGCTGCTGAGGAGGAGGTTTTGTACCTCGATGACCCTGTCTATGAATAAACCATCTTGAGCTGAGTCGAGCTAGCGACTATAAACTTAGAACTACTACTTATAACTATCTTTTTCGTTTCTCTTTTTAATAAAGTAGCATGCGCCTATCACGGTTTTTTTCATCTCGCCATGTTCCGAGTCTAAGTTCGGAATAAACGAGGTTTTTTCCTTGATAGCCGTCATGTGAGTTTTCTATTTAGGTTTAAATCCCTCTTGGTCTTGTCCATGGCAGTATAAAGTAAAGTGGCTTAAACTGTTTTTAGATATCTATATCTAATTACTGCCATATTATTTTATAATGTCCATAGACATGGTATTTGACGATTTCGTGGAGCTTGTTTGTTTATACAGGATGTGTCTGTCTCTCCACGCTGTGGCGATGATTACTCCGATAATGTTCCTTTACTTGGGAGCCGTTTCCAGAGCTAAGTCTCTCATCTTGACCTATCATTTATTTTTGTCATTGAGGTCAATGCCATGTTTAAGTGGGGGGCAGGGGACTTAGCTATATATTGTGCTATATAAGTCAAGGGGAACGGAATACTGAGACGATAATTGAGCCAAATTTAAAACTTTTATGGATAAATGCCAAGGTGCTTAACTCGTACCCTTAAACTTGTGAAGTTCTTATACTTAGAATTAATAGGAAATGAACCAAGTTGCGTGAGTATGTGGTCATATTATACTTTTGCGATAAATTGTTAGTAAACTTAAGGATATTCATGCCAACAATTGCAAGTAGTTAGGTATTGTTCAATTACTCAACATGTGAATCGCTTAGTACCGCATGAGTTATAATAATTGAAAGAAGTATGTGTACATTGCGTAGATAATTGGTTATGAGGACCTAGTGTCGACATTTGTCGACTGATGTATTCTGATCTTCTAGCCAACAAAAGCGGAATAATAAGCTTGGGACGTACCTGTGTTTTGACAATGTATTAAAACACTGGGCTTGTAGTAACATTACCAAAGTAGCCCCGCGCTTGTGGTAATATTCGATGCTACGCTTAATCTAAGATAGGGGGATACTCTATGAAAAGTTTTCTTCCTTGAGATTAGTAGTATTCGAAAAATATGCAAACAAATTGAAAAAAATTTCGAATTTTTAGAGGCTTCGAGTAGTACTCGGTCTCCAAGTCCAAAAACCCTATAGATACGCTCTTGCTTATTGTTCTAGTGCTTTAACCATTGCGAGGCATAAGAAGTATGAATGCTGATGTTGGTGAATTTAGATATGAAGTCTTCATAAACTCTAATCTTGCTACATTTATATAAAACCAATGCACATGCACACAATCACTTCGATTCATAGCGAGTAGTGAATAATGCTTATCTTATGAGCATGACTGGTATGAGTTGACTCGGGTTTCTTGTGTAAGTATGAGTTGACCACAGAAAATGTTGTCTTGGGGAATAACTTGTTGATGCTTTGTTCGGGACGAAGCAAAGTTTAAGTGGGGGGCATTTTGATGACAGTTAAAATATACCTATTTATGTCATCAATTCTAACCTTAAATCGGAGTTAATTATACATATTTCATATTTAATCACGTGTTTATATTTATTATTTAATGATAAGTGATTATTAATATGATAATTGGTATTTAGCTGTTTTTATTATAAAAGAGCAATTAAATTGTGTGATAAATGCTGATTTTGCAGATCATGATAAATCGGGAAGATAATTATCATGCAATCGAGAAGTCTCAAGATAAAAGCATTGAAGAAAAGATAAATCAGATCAATTCAAAAGCGTGAAGTGGGGAACAAGTCAGACGAACCGAAGTGAAAACGCGTGAAGAAGGAGGCTCGGTCGACCGAGCCATGCCATTCGGTCGACCGAGCGTGTAGGTTCGGTCACCCGAGCCTAATGCGATAAATGCATGTCAATCTTCTGGATTCTCCCTATGTCGGCTACAACTCCTATATAAACAGCAGCCACGATGCTGAGAAGGACACACCACTACAACACAAAACAATTCATACAATTTTAGCTTTTAAGTTTTAGTTTTATTTTCTTTATGTTCGTACTTTGTGGATTCGTCGGATTCTCCGATTAGGGAGCGCATTAAAGAGTGGGAGTCACTCTCGTCTTCGAGGGTATGACTATTTAATTATGCAATCTTTATTCGTAGATCTGTTATATTTTATTATGGAGTAATTTTATCTGTATTGATTGCGTGATGTAGATTTATTTACGAACCCATGTGTTTAGGTAGAAACGTTAAGAAGTAATCATAATTTGTTCCGACACAAAACTGTGTTCGGTCGACCTAGACATGTCACTCGGTCGCCCGAGTGCCGTCGTTCGGTCGACCGAGCCTGGCAATGTGTAGGGCAATATTATGATCGGCTTCGACTACGTCGATTCTCTTGATTTGGAATTAAAACGAGTAATTAAACCTGATCAACTTAATTATTCGTCATCATAATTTAACATGAAACCTAAAAAGTGATTGTTACTTAGGATATAGATTGAATCGGCATCTAAGAAGTACGCCTTACCCTAGGAATGTTGCTTAGATGAGGTTACGGTTTATACCGGCATCCCTAGTCTCGTAATTGTGTCAGAAGTTATATGAGATGGAGGCATTAAAAAGCGAAGTCACGTAATGGAGGCACGATGATTTAGATGACCTAATTGGAGCTAAATCTACCTTAGGGGTTGACTCCCATAGTCATAATAATTAATCTTTAACGTTTGTTTTGTCTCGTTATCATCCTAATTCACATGGGGGAGTTATAATCTACCAGCGTAATCAATACTATTTGTTTAGATAATATCAACCGTATTATCCGTGTTTTAGTAGTCTTTAGTTTGTCTTTGTGGTCTTTTGTGTCTTGTGGTTGTCACTATTTTATTTTCTGCATTTAGTTGGTCGTAGACCGCCCTTTCAATTTAGTTCTAATAGGATAAAGTTGTGTTTTATTTGTGCCGAGTCTCTGTGGGATCGACCTCGACTCTATCTGGCTGTACTACAATTGAACCTAGTTCTCTTGCTAGTGAGTTAGTAGGCATCGAGTTAATAATTTAACTTGACCTCCATCAATTAGGCACTTAGGACACACTTAAAAGATCCTTAGTTATAAGGACAAAATAATATTTATTTGACAAAATTGCCCTTATATTACATATGCTCTATTTCTTTCAGCCGTAAAAAAAATCTCGCGCTGCTCCATTGTCTCTACTCTTCGGCAATCCCGATTCATTATGTCTCCTCCTCCGATGATCGTAAATCAGCGAAATCTGTAGTTCTTTGAATCAAAGATTTCTTCGATGGTACCTCCACAAAGCAAAGACGTAGAGGTACAACCGTACAAAGATGGTGACGCGGTGGTCTTGAAGAGAAACAAATGACTAACGCCGATCCAATGTCCTCCATTTTCTCCTTATACTTCAAGTGAAGACACCCACTTCAAGCTTACTCGAATTTATCCTAATTTGTAAGTCAATCGTCCCTCCTCTCGGTTGAGCATTGTTTAGGGAATAATTTATTGCATAATCACGCACGTAGTATGTTTACCCCAAGTACTTAATTAGAAGCACGGACACGCAATGTGTTTGATAAAATGATTGTTAGTAGTATGTACATGAGGTGGTTTGATTTAGAATTCATAAATCATTTGATAGCAAGTTAGATGCTTTTGGGGGTTTTTCCTTATGCTCGGTTGAGTTATGTTTTGTGGTTTGGATAGATTTTTTCTTGGAAATCATTTGGTTTTTTGTTTTATTTTTGGCAAAACCAAATCTAATTGTAATAGGTGAAAACCAGACCCAACCAAACTCGCCCTATCCATGAAATAATTGTTGATACTTGTGTTTTACACTACCCCGTACGATAATTGCGACTTCATGTTATTATAATAGGCGATATACACCTAGTGAGCTCACATCCCGAAGTATATGAACCATTTGATGACTCATTTGCTTTGGTAGATGCATTTCTTTGGTGATCGAACTAACTTGCTCGAACATCATCCAACTTTTTGCATAGAAATCGGATATTGTGGCAAAGTGGATATGTTAGTACATCCCTTGCACTTATTCTCGGACGGGAGGCTAGTGTCCTATTTCATTGCCACAGATTTGAATCCTCATGTTGTGAGAGTGAGTGAGTGACTCACGAAACTCTAGAAAAGCACGGTGTTCATGCAGATTTTCTAACTACCGACGTTGCATCAAGCCTAGACGGATGTTTAAAAAGATCGGTTGATGTGATGGTTGTGACTTGTGAACCCACCTTACGTGCCAATGCCCAACGAAGAAGTTGGGTTTAAAGGAATCACCGCTTGCTTGGGTTTGGTGTAGAAAATGGTTGTAGAGTCATTGATAAGATATTGCCAATTGATAAAAAGTTGTACAGCTTTGAGTTTATTTTTTTGTTGCTAAGTTTTGATTGTAAATTCAAGAATCCAAACAATGGATAGATCATCAAGAACATATGGTAGCTGTGGGAAATGATCTTGTTTATGCTATTAATGTTCTTGTTAATAGTTTTAGGATCCTTATTTAGGATCTTTCTAAATTCTAATGTATTGGAAATGTGAAAAAATAGAAATAAAAGTTGGATGCTTTGATATGATTATGAAAGGCTTTGGATGATGTTTTATTTTTTCCTTTCTTTTTTTTGAGTAATGATCCGGACACAACCGTTGTGACACAACGAATGTCACATCATGTATCGACACCGTTGATCATGATGTAATAATGATCAATTAGTTTAACATGCATCACCTTGAAACAAAGAAAGCAAAGATATACGTTGATGGTGGGTTTGTGTATGATTTGGCGATGTCACTACATAAAATGCCAATGTCACTGCATAAATTGTTGATGTCACTGCATAAAATGCCGATGTCACTGCATAAAATGCCAATGTCACTGCATAAATTGCCGATGTCACTGCATAAAATGTTGATGTCACGCATATATGATTGCCGATGTCACTGCATAAAATGTTGATATCACTGCATATATGATTGCCGATGTAACTGCATAAAAATATGAATTAAGGTGAAAGATTTATGTTGATCGTAGTTTTATATCAAAAGATATAACCATTTGAAGTCGATTTTATGAAGAAAATAAATCGATTTTATGAAATTAAGTCGGAAAAATATCAAATGTCATCACGGTGTTGTTTTATCAAATGTCACTGCATCCCGGTGATCACTGCATCTCAATGGTCTCTGCATCGCGGTGTCTCTGCATCGGGGGTGGGCACTTCATCGCGGTGTCTCTGCATCGGGGTGGCCACTGCATCGTGGTTTCACTTCATCGCGATGTCTCTACATATATGATTGCCGATGTCACTACATAAATTGTTGATGTCATTCAACTTTGCTCCAAAATTTCATCCTTTTTAAATTTTTGTGATTGATACCGTACAAAGTAAGATGATATGGGATTTTCAAGCAGAATTGGTGGTACTTGAAAATTCAAGTAGAAAACAATGATTTGATTGAAAGAAAAACGCTCTGTTTTTTCTGTCACATTCTTGCAACAAAAATTTACACCGCACCAAGAAACACTTCTAGATCTTATTCAAGACAGGCCTTTTATTGATGTTCTGACCAAGGGCTTCCAGTGAAAAAGTTTTAAAGTATAAAAAGCAAGCTGGGAATTGAAGACAAACATTTCCCAGCTTGATGGGGTGTTTCGTAATTCGAGAATTCATTGTTTATGTTTAAATAGTTATTTCTTAATTACTCTAGATCGTGTGTAATAGACTTTTGCCTTAGTCAAATACTAATAGGAAGTTGGAAGGTCCCCCACCGTTTCTTTCTTTGATTTTTGTTTCTAGCCGTAAGGAATATTTGTGTATATTCCCTTAATTATTTTCCAATTATGAATAAGAAGATTCAAATAATTCTCTTCCATATTTCAAACAATATATAAGCATCCACGCTCATGGCTTGTTTTAATCTTATTACTTATCTGGAGATTCTACAATACACAAGAATTGGGAAAGAATGTAACAGAGCAATTTAGATCTTTGTGAGTTTAATAGTTGATGAAAGGCTAATAGGGAATTCAGGAACATGAAGGGTGGATGATAGACAAATTTCAGAATTTAAACATACTCTAAATGATCAATTAGTTTAACATGCATCACCTTGAAACAAATAAAGCAAAGATATATGTTGATGGTGGGTTTGTGTATGATTTGGCGATGTCACTGCATAAAATGCCAATGTCACTGCATAAATTGTTGATGTCACTGCATAAATTGTTGATGTCACTGCATAAATTGCCGATGTCACTGCATAAAATTTTGATGTCACTACATATCTGATTGCCGATGTCACTGCATAAATTGTTGATGTCACGCATATATGATTGCCGATGTCACTGCATAAAATGTTGATGTCACTGTATAAATGATTGCCGATGTAACTGCATAAAAATATGAATTAAGGTGAAAGATTTATGTTGATCGTAGTTTTATATCAAAAGATATAACCATTTGAAGTCGATTTTATGAAGAAAATAAATCGATTTTATGAAATTAAGTCGAAAAAATATCAAATGTCATCACGGTGTTGTTTTATCAAGTGTCGGAAAAAAATTCAACGTCCAGATTAAAAATAAAAAAAAACCAACCACAATTGAACTTCCAGGAAAAGAAATAAAATAAAACAAAAGTCAACAACAACAACAGCGTGACACATTCAGCGTTCTGCTTTTTTTTTTTTTTTTTTTTTTTTTTTTCATTAAGGGTGTTTGGGTCTATCTACCTAATTTTTGTCCTTATAACTAAGTGTTTGTTTTGAGTGTCTTTTTTGCCTAATTAAGTCCAATCCAATATGTGTCCTTTTAGATAATTGTCCCTTTAAACTATTCTATTACCCACTAGCTATAGACATATTAAAATGCAAAAAATAGAAGACTTTGTTAGCATTTACAACTTGAGTGTTAAATATAGGTAATAAACCTTTCAAAAAAAATATAGGAAATAATGACTACCCATGGCAATTGGTGACAAATTTGCGATGACATATTCTCGATGGTGACAAAATTCCGATGAACAATTTCCGACGAAGAATATTTGTCGGTAAGTTGGCAACATAGTGACACTATTCCGACGAAGGATATTTTGTCGGTAAGCTTGACTTCGTAGCGACAAAATTCCGAAGAACAATTTCCGATGAAAGTCATTTTGTCAGTCACTTGACAACATAGTTACGTTATTCCGACGAGAGGTTTCCAACAAATTAGTTTCGTCGGTAAATTGTCAGAAATATAGCTTTTTTTAATAACAATAAATATTCGTCGGAATCTTGTCAGAAAAGTGTCGGTATTTACCGACAAGCTTAATTTGTAGGAAAATTTTGCCGGAAATGCAGAAATTTCTAGTAGTGAAGGCAGAAGACACAGGGGATTATCCTCAAAGGTAGAGGTATTCCCTAAATCAATCAAAGCGGAGGGATGATCGGCATTTATAGCAGTTTCAAGACAAGGAACAGGGTTGGAGGAATTCACTTCCTTGCTTTCTATTACAGTTGAAGTTTTTTTCGGCGATTGAAATAACCTTTCCACAGAATCACTAGAAGCAGTATCGGCTCTCAAACTCATGAAATAGATAAGGAATTAAAAAGGAAGAAGAATAAATAACACAGAGGCAGAAACTTATTTGTAATTGCAGAGGTGCGATTCAAAAGGTTTGAAATAAAGGAGTTATTTGGCACGAGGTGTGATTATTTGACAAGAAGTAGAAGCGACGTGATGGTTCAGTTCACAGTTATGATAATAACCGGGTGTGACTTGGCATCGTTTCACGATATAATGATGACGGAAGTTAAAACATTGCAGACTAGGGCAGATGTAAAGCAGTCCACCCCAGTCTGGGGGGACTTATGATGATATATAGGCCCACTGGGTCGGGCCCATTATAAAGGTTAGACGATAAAGATAAACGGGCTGGTAAGGCAGGACTTCACCAGACGCTGACCGGGTCAAACTTTTGGACAGAATAGTCAGAGGAACAGGACTCCACCATGTTCTGTGCAGAAACATCTCTAGACAGAATAATCGAATGAGCATGACGAAGACCGAGTCAATAACGGCTTAACTGTTTACAGACGTGGGTAGATCCCATGTCCGGTAATGTCCAAAGATAACCGATAATAACTCCCCATTACGTGAGGGAAGATGATCACGATCTACAGACATAAAAGGAAGACCCTGAACTACGAGAGGGACTTGATTCCATTTCGATACTTGAACTGGATACGTAGGCAGCTCTCTTGAAGAGTTCAGTCCAAATTCATACTACTTTTATCTGTTTTTGTGTCTTTATCCTAATTCGAATCATTTAATTACCCGATCATAGTTTTGAGCAATATCAGATCATTTCCAATGCTGTAATAATTAGGGGGAATGAGGGAGAAGGACAAAAATATTTCATCAATTGAGTAGAAGGACAGTTTTTTGAAACTTTTGCATAAAGGACAAAACTATTTATTCACTGTCGAAATTCACTTGTGTTCGAAATTCATCGTTTAAATTCACCGCCGAAATTCATTTGTCGAAATTCACTAATTTTCAAAATTCATTGTCGAGATTCACTGATTTTCGGGATTCACTGTCAAAATTCACTGTCGAAATTCACTGATTTTGGGATTCACTAGGAAGATTCACTGATTTTCGGGATTCACTGTTTGTCCTTCTCGCTATAAAAATTATGCAGTTGTCCTTCTCCCTATAAAAAATATGTAGTTGTCCTGTTACTTAAAAATATTCCAGATTGTGTCCTTATCCCTAATTTTCCATAATAATTAAGTTGCAAGTTGCAAACCTAACACTTCCCATTTTGAATATTTTCGATTTGACGCGGTTGGCTTCCCCTTCATGCATATTATACAGTCAACTGGTCTGTGGGTGGGTGTTAGACATTAAATTAGTCATACTGTTTTTATTTTATTTTATGAGCATTTCTATTAATACAGCAAAGTGAAATAAATTGTGTTAGATAAACACCATGTCTTATTGCTCTTATGATCATCAATTTAAGTATGTAATCATTGGCGACATGGGTATTATATTTCCTCCATGCATTTATCAATTTATGTTATCATCATCTTCATCAAAAAAAAAAAAAAAAAAAAAAAACTTCTTTCTATTAATTTGATTTAACATTGGGGGGCATTTGGTCCTGCAGTTTGTTTCTTGCAATCAAATGGCTTTATATGTGATTTATCAAGTGTAATTATTGTACGTGTAGGAGTTGGAAAATCGTCTCTGCGTGTTCAGTTCACTGATAGAAGCTTTCAGCCTGAGCATCATTGGACCGTAGGTGTTGAACTTGGAACAAAAATGATCAAGATTGATGGCAAAGATATCAAATTACGAATATGGGACACGGTTCGAATTAAACCCATTGATTCATGCATGTTTATCTTTGATACAGAACGACTCGATTGTGAAAACTAAGACTTGAGTGTAGTTTTTTTTTTGGCTTACTTTCGAATGATTATGTTTTTATGTTTGAAGTGTTTGAATGATTTCTTTCCTTTTCTTCTTCATTTTTGTTTTCTGTCTCGTCCAATCAAATGTATTAATAATATAGGCTGGTCAAGAAAGATTCCGGTCGATTACATGGTCTTTCTACAGAGATGCTTCCGGGGTTTTGCTTGTTTATGACATCACAAGGTATTAATTATGAAAGCCAAAATTGTAAAAACATTTCCCTTTAAATTGACCAAGTTATAGGATGTAAACTCGAAACGAAGAAAAAACAGGATTAGATATCTAAGTACTAGGCCAAGTTAAATGACTCATTTTACAATTTTGCCTTACATTTTGTTTGGACCTGAGGTTTTTGGATACGGAGTAAGGTTCAATCGTATGATTCAGGAGAGAAACATTTAAGAGTCTTGACAGTTGGCTGGAAGAAGCTAGGCAACACGGCAATGAAAATATGACGGTAATGCTGATTGGAAACAAGTGTGATTTGGCTCGGAAAAGGGCTATCAGCGCAGAGGAAGGCGAACAGTATGCTAAAGAGAAGGGCTTCATTTTTATGGAGTGCTCTGCTAAAACTGCTGAAAATGTTGAAGAGGTGATTGTATTCGATCCGTTTTGGATTCCTATTTTGAAGATGAAGTTGCAGTTGACATCTTCTCTTTTGTTTTATTCTTTTTGTGTTTAATTAAAATCATTTTGTTGCTGATTTCTAGGCATTTATAAGGACAGCAGAAACAATGTACAAGAAAATTCAGGATGCAACGTTGGTCGTCCCAAATATGGTATTCGTGCAGGCTTTGTTTTCTCTTTCTCTCTCTCTCTCTGTTTCATACTATTTACTAGTAAAAATGCCAAATTCATCTGCCAAATTGAGGGATTTAGTCGTGGACCCGTTGAACGAAAATTCTACGTCCGCCTATCAGCCTCTTCTGGCGTCGGAGGACTAAATTTTTTAAAAAATATTCAAGCTATAGGATGCTAATTTGAAACGGAGAAAAGACATGACTAAATCCCTAACAATACCAAGTTAATTTTTTGAGTGCAGACCAACTTGATACAGCTTGAAAGAACAAGTAGTCAGGGAGCACCAAAACGCAGTTGGTGGAAATGTTGCTAAAATAATGTAAATTTATTACTCTTAACTATTTCTTTTGGGCGATTATTCTATAATTGTAAGTTTGAACTTCAAGTACTATAAATCATTATCACTGAATGCAATGTATTTTTTTTTTTTAAGGTGATCAATGCTTCTTTTCTGAGTTGATTTTCTACTTCTTCTGTTATACTTCTTTTTCATATTTTTTTTTATTAATCTTATCTGCTTCCGTCTAAATGACAAAGACCTGTGCTAATAACGTATTTTAAATAATGAAATAATGTTTTACTAGTCTAAAAGAAATGTAAAAGATTTTTCATTTTTGTATCTTATCTGCCGCCATCTAAATGGTAGAGGTCTAGGCTAATAACGTGTTTAATAATGAAATAATGTTTTACTATTCTAAAAGATATGTATAAGAGTAGAAGAATCTTATTTTATTTATGTGTTATAAAAAAGCTTATAAAGTAACACTATTTCAAGGTGCCTAGGATAATGAACAAAGTTTTTCTCTGTAAGCTAGAGTGGAGATATGTTACTGAGCCTCGTCATCTTTAGGTGAATTTTCTGAAAAGTAAGTATGGTGACTTGTTTGATGATGGATCTCACGTTTCAGCCTCCTCCCCCACTTGGAGGTCAATTTATGGCACTAGAGATTTTCTCAGATTGGGCATTCTGTAGGACAGTGCTAAGCATGCTTGGTACTGGTAATTCAATCACAACGGAATTTTTTCGGTACAGTCTGCTCATGATGTTCTGCAAGATGCCGGTGGAACTTTGCAGGCACGTTTTTGGAACAAGATTTGGAGCCTTTAAAGGGCCGGAAAGATTAAATCTTTTTCTTTGTGAGGTTCGTCATGATATTCTAAAACAAATATTTTGCTAGCACACGGCTGCCTAATGTGGATCCGGTATGATGCATTTGCAACGTCCGCATTTAGTCGACTCTTCATGCTTGTTGGGATTGTGGTTGGATTAACGAGGTGTGGAGGACTTTGATTCCTACTTCTTGGGCGTGTAGATTTTTCAACTACAATAAACCAGATGCTTGGTTGGATTTTAATCTATCTCAACAACTTTATTGTGGTGGTGATGAACTTGAGTGGAAATATGTTTTTAGAGAAGTGGCTGCATGTGCTTGGTTTTGGAGGAACAAGCTTCTCTTTTCCGAGAAGGAAAGCGTACGTAGTATCAATATCGCGAGTATCGTATCGAAGTATCGGTATCGGTAGTATCGAGTATCGCAGGCTCAAAATGACTCTCCTTTCGATACTCGAAGCTTTTGGGTTTCGAACATTTTGGATCATTTCTAGTTCGAGATCATATATCACGTTCATATATATATAACACCTATCCATCACCACCAACAAAAAGAAAAATGACGATCATGTTATAAAAATAGCAAGTCGCAAATGTATACCATAGGCACCAAATGCAAACATAATGTCATACCCCAACCGCAATTTGAACCCATTTTGGGCCCTTCACGCTTTTCGAACAAAAGGCATGCCGACATAAAGAAACATTAAAGTGGTCAATAATACGGATGAAGCGCAAGACCAATGTATATACTGTATTAAAACCATGAATGCAGTAAGGAGTCCCCCTATACCTGAGCCAGCCTATTCATGAAAGTCAAACATATGAAATAATGTGCAGCTTAGAAGGAACAGAGCAAAAATGGACAAGGACTTGAATATATTTAAGAAAGCATATTAAAGATTTGAAATACTTCCAATATATACAAGCATTTACATAAAAATGTCACTAAGTATAGCCATTCATTTCGACCAATTTGCTAAAAAAAGTAAATCAAAAAGTGCAAATGATGTATACTTTTCAGATCTAACTTATTTAATACCCATTCAATAGACGGAGCCAATTTGTGAAACTTCTCCTTGAAGCATTAGTGATCCATCCGAGAGGTCATTTTAGTCCATGAAACTTAACCTTGGCAAATGTTCCTTCCCCGATGGTTCTCCCAACTCCAAAAACATGTCAACCGCTTTAATGGCTCTCAATTTACGGCAATATGTTCTTAACTTGAGCAATTACGGATCCTATGAGGTGCAATTGAACTTGAATCAAATTACGTAATTGAATGCTCAAATGAAAGATATCAAAATAGAAAGACATCGGAAATAGCAAGAAAATACGATTAGATGTGTAGCTCACCGGAGCTTTTTGTTCGGTTCACTTCTCTCGATGTGAGTAAACCTTGCTCGATGTTTGCCGTACTCGATTAATAGGGGTATATTTTGTCATTTTTGTTTTTGATAGTATATATCAAAGATCCCTTTCTTCATTAAAAATAAAATAAAACACTATTTATAGAATTTAAATTAGTAGCTTTCAATTGCTTGTCAGCTCCTTGTATAATCGGAATCTATTTAATCCGGTGTCTTCTCTCCGGTGACATGAAACTGTTCATTCGCGTTTGCTTCAGTAATACATCTAATTCTAATACTTTTACATAGGAAAGATATACTCTTTCCGTTTCAAAATAACTGTGAATATTATCAAAAAAAATATTGTTTCAAAATAACTGATGCAGAATATTTTCCAAAACAATATTTATTGTTAGTTTTTCTACTTTACCCTTACTACTTACTTGATAAGAAGTTAAAAAGAATACTGCATTAATTGTATCATATGATTTTTTTAGTCTTTACATCCGTAAAGTCATGATATTAAATCACATTCTTAATAAGCGTGTTGTTAACAATTACATCGGTTATTTTAGAACTAACGGAGTATATTACATCTAATTCAAATTTGACAATTATATATAATATTTTATAACAATCTTCCTTTTAATAAAAAAAAATGAATATTTTAAGAAACTTTACTAAATGAAGTTCCAACTCTCACTTCATCCAAACCGAAATGCATTCACTTCAGCTCCACTGTCCTTTCTTCCTGCCCACCTTCTTCTCCCCTATCCACTACAAAACCTCCCTTAAACCCCACTTCAAAACTCTCCCTCAATCTCCCCGAAAACCCTTCCTCTTCATTGTCCATGCCCTGCGCCCCGACGAGTTGCCTGTCGACGACGACGAAGACGATTTTCTTCGAAAGTTCGGGCCAAAAGACAAGGAATCCGAAGATGAAGCTCGAAGACGCAACTGGATTGAACGCGGTTGGGCTCCATGGGAAGAAATCCTCACCCCGGAAGGTAATTTTGCTCGAAAATCCCTCAACGAAGGCGAAGAGGTTCCACTTCAGGACCCGAATCCATTGAAGCATTTAAGATGCTAAGCCCGAAGTATAGAGAAGAGAAGAGGAAGAAATTGGGGTTGACTGAGGAAGAGTGGTATGCCAAGCAGTTTGAGATAAAAGGTGAGATTCCGGAGCCTTTGAAGACGACGTGGGCTGGGCCGCTTGTGCTTCGACATGTACCTCCACGGGATTGGCCTCCGGAAGGGTGGGAAGTAGATAGAGATGAACTGGAGTACATACGTGAGGCACATATAATTCATCATGTTACTCGAGTGGATTATGAAAAAGTGGAGGAAAGTGCGTCCAGAGAGGTTGAGGATATGGGCATGGATAGGTATAAAATGTTCTTGAAGCAATATAAGGAGTGGGTTGCAGCTAATAAGGATAGATTGGAGGAGGAATCCTTTAAGGTTAGTTCTTGAATTTTATTTTTGGGTTTATTTGTAGAGTTGAAAAAAAAAACGTTTTTTTTTTTTTTTTTTTTTTTTTTTTTTTTTTTTTTTTTTCAATTTCACTTAAACAAATACATGAACATGCGAAAAATTTCCATGTTAAATGAATCAACAAATTCTGCCTGTTTGGTGAATATTGCTCTGCAAGAAATGGGGGTTATGCCTGGTGCTGATGTTTAGTTGTTGTGTGAAATGTGGGATATTCATTTTCTTCTTCAGATTTTCCACAAAAACAGATGAAAGTCCAATAATATTTTCAGATTAGATATGCACAATTTTCAACATCTTTCTACCTCTTTTCCTAGTCTCTGATTCCATGGAAGTTTCTAAATGCTCTAATGCCTGTGTAAACAAGTTTGATGAACTGTACATACCAAGTGAAAATGGCTGTATTCCCAGGCATAGTTAGCTCTATGAATCTCACACTATGAGAACTAACATTTTTGGTTATGATCTTTGTGTGTGCAGTATGATCAAGATGATTATCCCGGGAGAAGGAAAAGGGGAAAGGATTACGTGGAAGGAATGGTAAGTTGGTGTTTTTAATGTCTTTTTTCGTAAAAATATTCGATCATTCATCAATTTCATTCAGATGATAATGATAGATAATCATATTTTATTAACTTTGGTTATTTCCTTTGTCTATTGCAGTATGAGCTTCCTTTTTATTATCCTGGTCAAGTAAGTTACGCCAACCATACCTTCTTATTCTTTTCCTCTTTTATGTCCTTGCTTGCTTCCATGGGTAAAATATTCAGCAATCATAAAAGATGGCTAAATTATTGATAGGCAACGAGAACTATGGATATAGGGCTGTTTTGTAAGCCTAACATGATTGAGCATTTTATTCTTTTCAGATTCATGTTCAATACGAATCACATGTTTTTGTCTCCTATCTTGGGAAAATGAATACTCCAATGTCTATCACAGAGGCTTCAAACTGTGACAATGTTAACTTAATGAGTACACAAATAGGATATTTTGAAGTATATATATAGTTTTCATATTGTGTCCTGTCCTATGAGGTAGATGATTGCCTTTAATATGATTCAGTGTTTGTAATGGAACATTTTTGTAGGAAATAAGTGGTTTGAACATTCATTTTGCACTATATCCTTGGCATCTGGTGTAATGCTAGTATATATTTGCCTATCGACCTTATTATATTGATATTGGTGAAGGGTATACATTCTAATTTGCCCTTTTACTCCAGCAGCTTTATATTTTAGCTGATATGACAAAGTATTATGGCACCAGGGACCGAATCCTGCTATTGCATTTTCTAGAGAATTTTTTTTTTAACTACCCTTGTCCATAAATATCTGTCGCTTTTGAGGTTTCCACACAGATTAAGAAAGTGGGTGAATGCCAAATATTTTAGTTCATAAAGTCAAATACCATTTGATTATCATTAATGCCATAGTTGTAAATTTGGGAGAGTTAATGGATGGAGAGTAAATATGGGGTAGGATGATGAATAAAGTAATAATTGCTACATTGGTATTCTAACTTGACAAAAATTAAAGGACAATTTGTCTTTGAAAATGCGCCTAGGACTGAAGTTGTACGAATGCTACTTTTTACTACTACCTACTACGTACTGCTGTTGCTAAAATGCTGTTGTATGTTATATCCAAACAGGAGGGTGCGTATTAAAAGGATAGACTGCACTTAACAGCTGGAAATTTTAGATGCAGTGATATTTCGTGAGATATCACATGGAGTTACTATTTTGAAGTTTACTGGAAGTGTTTTGCAGATTTGTGCAGGTAAAGTGACTGGAGTACACCTTTATCAAGGAGCTTTTGTGGACATCGGTGGGGTGCATGAAGGGTGAGTTAATACCCGGACTGGTTCCTTCCAGGCAGCGTCACCATATTTATTGTGTTTTCCATGATACCTACTCTAGGACAAGTTACAATTTCTTGAAGATCTAAAATGTTGTCAGAGGGTACTCGGCTAAGAAGGTTTTTAGGAAGTCTTTTAAGTATAAATCTCCAGGTGTTATTGGAAGCCGTAATTCAGATACTGGTGCATATTTCTGGTCTAATGTAGTTATTATCTTGGCTTCTGTGAGCTTCACTGAAGGTCTTGTTTCACGCTTTGACAAGTGAGTTGTCATGAAATTACGATCATGGCTTGTGCACACTCTGTATTGACGCTGCCTTTAGCCTTATTTGTCTGCCATCTTTCTCAAGGTTTCTTCGTCTTAGCAAATTTCTTGTTTTAGTGCTGGTTTGTTCTTAGGTACTTTATAACAAAGTGTTGAGAATCAATGGAAATCAAGGCTGATTCTCAAGAATCTGATTCTCTTAACAAAAAATATTCGTTTGTAGAGAGTAATCTTCTATAATGAATTTCTAATTGATATTTTAATTCTTGGAATCTGATTCTCTTACCAAAAAATATTTTTGAATCTGATTGTATTTTCCTTATTTAATTCTTGGAATTGAGGGTTATACCTGCTATATTAGAATTGTGTCTATTAAATGGACAAGCTCATCATATTGTGATATTAATAGTGACAAATCTTAACATATTTCAGGTGGGTTCCCATTAAACGTAATGATTGGTTTTGGATCCGTCACCACATTAAAGTTGGTATGCGTGTCAAGGTGGAAATTCTGGTGAGTAATAGTATTTCCGACCTTTTGCGCGGTTCATACATTTTCTTTGGCAGATTCGCTACCAAAATATTTGCCTTAGGCAGTGTTCCCCTTGCTACCTAATTTACTGCCATGTATTCTTTGTTAAGGATTGATATGAATATTTATGTTCATTCAGTTATATTTATGTTTGGAGGGGCCGTATAACACAATTTACCAAATTATGGTTTTGACTAATATTCAATAGTGATCAATTCCATTTTTCTGGAGAGATCGTGTGCTGCATTTTGGTTAGGCAATGTACATTTAGGAAGTACACACTTTCACCCCCCCCCTTCCAAAATAAAAAGGAGAAAAACTCCTTCGTTCCTTTTTGTTCCTGAGATCGAGAGCAGAGGGCCTGCTTTTTTCCCTCCAGCTATTATCTTCATGGTGATTGATTATCGGGTAAGAGAACCTAGCCTTGGGGTCAGAATATTCAGCCCATGTATAGTTACTTATGTACTCATTTTCGAGTTTTCAACTGTATCTCGCGCTGATTCAAAACTGTGATGTCCTTTGTACAGGCAAAACGTGATCCTTTCTTCTTCAGATTTCCTATTGAGATGCGTTTTGTTGATCCTAACATAGATCACCTAATGTATGTATCGAACTTTTCTATTTTGTTTGTTCAATGTTCATTTCTTTTTTTGCATTTTGCTTAGTTTTTACTAAACTGTCATATGTGAATCCTTTGCATACCATGTCTTTACCTCAAAGCTATAATATTTCTTTCTTGCAGATTCAATAGATTTGATTTTGCCCAATATTCCACCGTAGTGAAGACATAAACCCAGATGAATTGCGGGTGAGTTCATTTTAGTTTACGGGAAACTGAATCAAATACGTCTTCAATAGTTGGAAAAATACATTTAAATTATAGTTTTTTTTTTTGAATGCTTGTATCCTTTTGGCAGCGGGAAGCTGGTAGACCTCCTATTCCAAGAAAAGATCCTGGAATCAAATGGGAAGAAGAACCTTTACTTTCAAATCATCCTTATGTATATAAGGTGAGGGTGCCCGTATTCAGTATTCTGCAGAAATGCTTTTCTGATTGGCTTCACGATGGCTATTTTTAGTAAGTACGGTTTTCTAATTTAAAGTGTTTTTTTTTTTTTTTTGACTTGCCGTTCTGTTCTGTTCTGCAGCTGTGGCAGATTCATAACGCTGAACAAATGGTTTTAGATGATGTAGAGGCGAATCCAGACAAGTATAAGGATAAAAGCCTTGGTGAGTTGTCTGATGATGAAGAATTCGATGAAGAAAACTGCGTCGAGCACACAAAAACTCATTACAAGAAGAGTTTACTTCCCTTAACGATCTTGGTGAGCATTCCGTAAGGCTTTGAATTATCCTTTTTCACTGTACCGTGTTTGATATTGCCTCAACTTTTTGCAGAAAACAAGTATGAAAGAGCTAGATCTTGAAGCAGCATTTGCTGAACGGCAGGTTTGTTCATATGTTAACATATTGAGTTCGAATTTCATTCCATTCTGTTTTGTTCATTACCATGCTGTCAAATTATTTTGTGTAGTTTTCTTTGCCCTTTTTTGTATTTTTAAGAAAAAAAGTCTCTTTTTAATAAAATTTCACAGTTCACCAATTATGTCACAAATTGTCAGAAGTCAGAAATCAGAATTATAGCCCTGCTTCCTGAAACCTTTGAGTCAGTCCTTTGCAAGAAGATTGATAATGTATATTGATAATATGCCAAATATTATGTATCCCTTTTTGCATTCCAACATTGTGTTTCTGAAAATATTTGTGATTTCACTGAAAATTCAGCAATATGTTTTGAGGGTTAATTTCTATTTGGAACTTTATTTTTTAATATTTCATTTTTTTCATGGTTGAACTTATTAAGATTCACAAAGGAAGTTTTGAAGAAAATGATTGATCTGTTTTCTTGTAGCACCATAATAGAATGAGAAAGGAAGCAGAGGAGAGAGGAGAGAAGTACGAAATTTCAAAGCTGCGGAGAAATATTGAAATGGATGAATACGACTTAATCCATTGGCGACGATCATTGGAAGAAAGAGAGGCCCTCCTCAGAGATATTAGCTGGTAAGTAACCGCCTTTATTTTGTATTTCCCTTTTTGCCCCGTAAAACATCAAGGCCCCTTTATTTTCTAAACTTGCTGGTTTCTTTATCCCCATTACAGCCGTCAAGCCCTCGGGCTTCCTATAGAGGAACCGGGGAGATACAAAGATGTGAGCTTCTTTGGCAAGGACCAATATGATGCAGACAACCCGTTGTACCGGTATGATTACTGGGGTGAACCGAAGAATTCAGAAAAGAGTAAGCAAGAAAGATTGACAAAAATCCACAACAAATCTATAGTTGGCAAGGGTGTCGTGTGGTATGAAATGTCGTATGAAGAAGCCATGAAGCAAAAGATGGAAAGAGAAGCGCAAGGATATGTGCCAAAGCAATATGACGATGAAGAAGACGAGGAAATTAATCAAGAGATGATGATGATGATGATGATGACGACGATGATTTTGATTTTGATTACAGTATTTTTGGGGAGCCAAATGCTGAGGTATATGTCCCTCGTGTCAATGGTACTACATCGTCAAGATTGTCTGAGGACGGGATGTTTGATGAGAATTAGTTTCTTGAAGGGAATGCATATCTGCGGCTGTTAATCCAGAGCAATTATTCGATAGAGAAACATCTGCAAAGCAGAAACGCATGTTGTAAAGAACCTACCTACAAATCCGAGTATTTCTTTGGATTTGGACCTTTCGACTCTCATCATAAATAGGATCTTCTGCATCCATGATATTATTCATCCTCATCCATGATGTACACAAATCAACTATTTTCAAAATGACGTATTTACCCTTCAATATTTTACATGAGAATTCGGGGTTTCACGTTCTCCCCTTCTTATAAGAAGTTCGTCCTCAGAACTTGCCACGGCCTACGTTTCTTTCAACACAACCGCTGTGCACTCTGATCAACCTTACTAAAGATTTCCAACCCTATCTTGTCAAATCCACTCCTAACTACCCACACCTCCAATCTAACATGTTCACCTATAAAGGGACCTATAGTTTAAATGACTACATCTTAAGAAATTCAAATCCTATGCAACCGTGTTTATGACCAAGCATTCCAATCTTAGGCTCTGATACCAACTGTAACCCCCGCTCCTGGATACCGAGTCTTATCCGAAAATGAGATGCTTGGCACGTGACTTTTAGAGAAGACCCTAAAACCCACATAAGTCTAACGTAATATTAAGCGTGGTGCGGAAGGAAAGAAATATGCAGAGACTCGAGAAACAAAACTCTAGAATTAGGGTTTTCAATGCCTCGACGAGTCAAGGCAAGGTCTCGAGTCTAGGTCACCTTTTTTTTTCTTCTTCCAGAAATTGAATCCAACTTACCTTTCACTGGGTCCTCTTGATTCAAACACCTGATTGACTCCATCTGAGCCTAACTTCAACTTTCTTTTGCTTTCTCCGACTTGAAAACCTAACCTACTTCACCGGAATGGACATCGAGTAAAAAAAAACCATCTCACCATCCACTAGTTTGAGGCCTTTAGCTGCGGTAGGATGAAAAAAAAGCTCGATGTACACTCTGACTACTTTTATTGACTCGATAAATAAAAGAAAAACTAATCTAAGACATAAATGAAGTACATGTGAGTTTAGAGTCCTCAGCTAAAGTTTTTTCAGACTCCCAGTCAGTAAAAATTTCAGACTTGCATCCGCCAGACCTGCACTCAGGAAGCCTTCACTGAGATACACTCCCTTCATTTTTTGATTCATGCTCCCCCTTTTCCCTTAAGGTCTAGGAAGAAGCATTCCTCATTATTATCGAGGAGTGCGTTCTCTCGGACCTCCCCAACAAGTCAAAAAGCTCTTCTCCTAGCCTGTTTGGACCGCGCGCTAGGCTTTCTTCGCATGCTATGCTTTATTTCCATTAAGCATAGGGACTCCACTTTTCATCCTTGAAGCTCGAACCATCACTATTCATGGTAGGCTCGTATGTCCCTATAGGAATGAGGGAAAATAGCCTCACGTGGAGCTTGTAAGTGGATCCTTTCATTTTGTTCACGAAGCAACACAGTCAGGAACTCTTGCTCTTCGTTTCCTGGTACAACAACCCATCGTGGAATGCCTGCAACACCTTGCCAATCAACACTCTGGGCATCCACATAAGTTGAACTCACTTTCAGGCAGTCTCTAGTCCGATTCTTCAACGGTTCCAGAATCTGGAAGGATACATCATCATTGTTCGAACGTAAGGTAATGGTTCTGTTATCCGTGTCCATCAGTGCTCGACTGGTGGCCAAGAATGGACGTCTTAGGAGAACATGGGCACTTGGATCCTTCAGGATATCCAAGACGAGAAAGTCAACAGGGTAGTCAAATCCACCTACAGTGACAGTGTAGTCTCTTAACCGACTAGCGATCATGTCAACATGTCGATCCACGAACCACATGTTTATATGACAGTTCATATCAACTAGGAAACCTGCTTTTAGGCAAATAGTCAAGGGAATGATGTTGGTGCTAGCCCCGGAGTCACACATGGGTAGCCCTAAGGATCTTCCATTGATAGTCATAGCTAACCTGAAACCACCAGGGTCTCCCAACTCGATCCCTCAGGAGTCTGAGGCTTCCTCAAGTTCTGAGGTTTCGTAAGCTGGATCGTATTCCGGGTTTGAATCAGAAGAAATATCAATCACTAGAATATAAGACTTACCTTGCCTCTACTGCTCGTATTCATTCAAGTTAGCATCTCGGGTTCTCCTGGAAGCATCATCATCATCCATCCTTATTCTTTTTAACTCTCTTCATTCTTACTCGAGCTTTGGTGCAATGGTCCCGGATATACAAATATAGGCTTAATGTTTGTGGAAATATTACAATAAATATTACATTACATTATTGTAATATTACATATTACATTACATTATTGTAACTATAAAATGTTACTTGTGTATAAAGACATATTAATTGTATTGTATAAACAATTAATATGTCATAAAGTCATAAAGTAACTCTATTTTGTCTTATTATGTAATAGACAACTCTAGAAATTAATACTAGCCGACTCTAGTAATTAATTGCTCTACCTCTAGCTTATACTCTACTAGGACCTTTCTCTTTCATACTTGTACCTATTTATACCCTCTTTTTATCATGAATAAACTAAGTTGAAGTTTACTCAAGTATTATTACTTTCTCAAACTCTCTTCATGGTAGCAGAGCCATAATAGTCTTTAATCCGCTGCAAAATCTCCTATCTTCTCAAAATGTCTTCTTTATCTGAAGCTTCTTCACCCTCAGTAGAGTCCCAGCAGCCTCAGCAGACTAGGGTTACTGAAAACTATTCATTTACAAACCACAGACTTGATGACAACAACTACCTGCTGTGGTCAAGATCTATGAAAATGTATATCTCGGCCGAGCAAGATGGGATACTTGTCTGGTTCCAAACCCGCCCCCGCTGAAACCGACCCCAAGTTTGAAGCATGGGATACAGAAAATAACCAAGTCATGACCATCCTCACGAGGTCAATGACAAAAGAGATCAGTGAGAACTTCATGATGTATGACGCTGCTAAGGATATCTGGGATAATGCTAGAGACCTTTACTCAAAGAAGGACAATACATATGAGGTCTATAAACTCGAAGCTCAAATCCATAATTACAGTCAAGGAGACCTGTCTGTAACTCAGTACCACAACCAACTATCTAAGGCATGGCAACACATAGACATGTTGGAAACTCACCCATGGAAAGATGTAGAGGATGCTGCCTTATACAAGAATATCATTGAGAAGAAGAGGGTATTTAAGTTCCTTACGGGGATCGAACTCATTCCTTGATGATGTTAGAGGTAGAGTTCTTGCTACTAAACCTCTCCCCGACCTCAAATCCGTGTTTTGAAGTCAAACATGAGGAAAGCGAGGAGGAAAGTAATGCTTGCAAGGCAACCCTGTCGATCACCCTACCGATAGCTCGAAATGTTAGTGGTCGGGAAACTGCGAGGTTGCGAGACTTGCGGGAAACCTGCGAGAAGACGGGAAAGTTGTTCTGTGACCACTGCAAACGCACAAATCACACCAAGGACACTTGCTGGAAACTACATGGTAAGCCTAATTCCTTTAAACCCTCCAAACCAACCCGGGAAAGTCAGGGCAGGCATGTCAGTGAAGAAGGGAACAAAGACACCATGCTGGATGCTCAGTTTGCTGCCTTCAAAGCCTTCATTGCTCAACAAAAGGAAGTTATTTCTATCACTGACATAGCTACTCATGCTAAAACAGGTATATTCCACTCACCTCTCAGTAATGATACTTGGATTGTTGATTCTGGGGCTTCATCCCATATGATTTGGTAACAAGAGTCTCATATCTCGGTTTAAGCCCTGTCATCAAACCCACAATATTAGGATTGCTTGATGGATCTATTTCATGTGCACAAGGTTTTGGAAATGTCAAACTTGCGATAAGATATACCTTCGGGATGTCCTATTTGTTCCAAAATTATTTGTAACCTTATATCGTCGGTAGACTCACTAAAGACCTAAGTTGGACAAGTCTTGTTTAATAACAATCGGTGTATTTTCCGGGATCTTTCTTCACGGGAAGTGATTGGGAAAGCTAAAGCCTGCACAGGACTGTTTATGGTCAACCCTGCTGAAGACAGAAGATTGAAGGCGAAAGCGCCTCGGCGGACACTGCAACCAAACCTTAGACAAAATCATGTTATGGCATTATAGACTAGGTCATCCAAGTTTTGGTTATTTAAAGTCTTTATTTCCTGAATTGTTTAAAGGATGTAACCTCAGTGACCTTCAATGTGATATTTGTCAGTTTGCTAAACTTACTAAGTCTGTGTATAATAAATTACCTTACTTACCCTCCACACCTTTCACTCTAATACATAGTGATGTATGGGGACCTTCAAGAGTTAAAAGTATAACAGGAAAGAGGTGGTTTGTCACCTTCATAGATGATCACACCGGGATCACATGGTACGTTTTTTATGAAAGATAAATCTGAAGTTGGAACCATCTTCCAAGAGTTCTATAACATGGTATCCACTCAATTTGACACTAAAATTAAAATCTTAAAAACAGATAATGCCCTGGAATACTATGAGTCCAACCTCAGCACCTTCCTGAATGATAAGGGAATTGTTCACACTAGTAGCTGTGTAGAGACACCTCAGCAAAATAGGGTTGCTGAGAGGAAGAACAGGCACCTATTGGAGATGGCTAGATCAGTCATGTTCACCACCCATGTACCTAAATATATGTGGGGTGAAGCTATATTAACAGCTACATATCTGATCAATAGGTTACCCAGCAGAGTGCTAGGATTCAAGACCCCTATCCAAACCCTGTTGACAAATCACCCATGTCCTCATCTCATTGCTGACCTGCCTCAAAAAATCTTTGGATGTACTGTATTTGTCTACATTCATGCCCAACATAGAAGCAAACTCGACCCCAAAGCTCATAAGTGCATTTTTCTTGGTTATGCCAAAGACAGGAAGGGCTACAAGTGTTATTCCCACACTAACAAAAGATTCTACAACTCTATGGATGTCAAGTTCTTTGAAAAAACTCCTTACTACAGCAACTCTACTGAGACTGTCACAGATGGAAACCTGATTGAAACATAAACTCTTCCCTCTTCTTATAGTCCACTGACTCCAACTGCACCTTCCAGTGAGGAACTTGAGGCCTTGCCAATCCCTCTGCCAACTCCTAATATTCAGCAACCTAATCAGTCTCATCAGCCTCCTAACCCTGATCTCCATACACCTACTGAACCTCAGCAACCTGCCGATACTCCCCAAACTCCTGAAACTGTTGATATGCCTCAGCAACCTACTGATACTCCTAAACCCGCCGATATTGATAACGGACCCATTCTTTGTCCGAAAGGAAAGAGATCATGTGCGACCACTCTATCCATAATTATGTGTCATATAATCACTTGTCATCTGGTTTAGCTATGTTTACACAGGACTTGGACACTCATTCCATTCCTAAGAATATACAGGAAGCTCTCAAACTTGACAGGTGGAAGGCAGCTGTGAAAACTGAAATGATTGCACTCATTGACAATCATACTTGGGATCTCACCACTCTCCCACAAGGAAAGAAGACAGTCAGCTGTAAATGGCTATTCACCATCAAGTACAATGCTGATGGTACTATGACAAGTACAAAGCTAGACCGGTTGCAAGGGGCTTCACTCAAACATATGGACTTGACTACAAAGAGACATTTGTACCTGTGGCAAAGCTCAACACGAGTTAGGGTGCTGATCTCCCTGGCTGTCCAACTTGACTGGCCACTCTATCAGTTGGACATCAAGAATGCCTTCCTAAATGGTGATCTCGCTGAGGAAGTTTATATGACTGTACCTCTTGGCTTTACCAACACTCACACTCAAGGGAAAGTTTGTAAACTGAGAAAATCTCTATATGGCCTGAAGCAGTCCCCAAGAGCCTGGTTTGGCAAACTTACTACTGTGGTTAAAGGCTGCTTGGATATCATCAATGCAACTCGGATCACACCATGTTTATCAAGACAACCAACGGGAAAAGATCCATTCTTATTGTCTATGTGGATGATATCATCATTTGGTGATGACCTTGCTGAGATCCACACATTGAAGACCCTCCTGGCAAAGGTGTTTCAAGTTAAAGATTTGGGGTACCTTAAGTACTTCCTTGGCATGGAAATAACAAGAAACATCAAGGGTATAGCAGTCTCACAGAGGAAATATGTGCTGGACCTGCTGAAGGAAATTGGCATGCTAGGGTGCAAACCAGCTATCTCTCCAGTAGACCCCAGTAATCCTCTAGTGCACGGTAATATTGCTGTAAGAAAGGAACAATATCAGAGACTTGTAGGAAAACTCATTTACCTCTCTCATACAAGACCTGATATTGCATATGGAGTTAGCCTTGTCAGTCAGTTCATGCATTGCCCTACTGAGCACCATTGGGATGCTGTCTACAGAATACTAAGATACTTAAAGTCAACTCCTGCCAAGGCTTACACTTCACTAAGTCTACTGACAGGTCAGTGAAGGTCTATACTGATGCTGATTGGGCTGGTTGCCATATAGATAGAAGATCTACCACAGGCTACTGTTCCTATTTATGGGGTAATCTTGTCACTTGGAGAAGCAAGAAACAGCCTACTATCTCTAGAAGCAATGCTGAAGCTGAACTTAGGGCACTTGTTTTGGGCATTTGTGAAGCTCTGTGGCTGAAAAGAGTCCTGACTGACCTTCAGCAACCCCTTCAGCAACCTATCATCCTCTGCTGTGATAATAATTCAGAATTATGCATGGCAGAGGATCCTGTTCATCATGATAAGACAAAACATGTGGACATTGACAGACATTTCCTTAAAGAGAAGAATGATGCCCAGATCATTCAACTCCAATATGTTCCCTCAGCAGACTAGAATGCTGATATTCTCACCAAGGCCATTCCACCGCTTATGTTCAGCAGACTGAGTAGCAAACTTGGATGTATTGACATATACAACCCAGTTTGAGGGGGGGTGTGGAAATATTACAATAAATATTACATTACATTATTGTAATATTACATATTACATTACATTATTGTAACTATAAAACGTTACTTGTGTATAAAGACATATTAATTGTAAGACATATTAATTGTATTGTATAAACAATTAATATGTCATAAAGTTATAAAGTAACTCTATTTCGTCTTATTATGTAATAGACAACTCTAGCAATTAATACTAGCCGACTCTAGTAATTAATTGCTCTACCCCTAGCTTATACTCTACTAGGACCTTTCTCTTTCATACTTGTACCTATTTATACCCTCTCTTTTATCATGAATAAACTAAGTTGAAGTTTACTCAAGTATTATTACTTTCTCAAACTCTCTTCAATGTTCAACACAAATATTTTTCCAGGTTGCATGGTGCTTGTCTTTCTAAAGCAGAAAATCCAACTGACTGAGAATTAAAAGTTATTAGCAAGACTTGTAAGAAAACAAAAACACGTTTAGCAACTTCCACGTTAGTGGGGTTTCACCCTAACTGTTGTGGACCTACTAACTAAAAACTAAAAAGGATGAACACATAAACACAAAGAAGTGCCTATAATCCAGTTTCCAGACTCTTGACTTGTCGAGACACAGGATCGCCGGATCGAGGGTCAGCTTCTGCATTCTGAATAGACAACCTCACAAATTCTTGAAAAAATGACTCAAGACTCAATAAGAATTTAATAAAAAATAAACGGAAAAGTTCTAAATTAAATATTAGCAAATTAATCGGAGAATTTGGCCATTGTCCCCGGAAACGGTGCCAAAAACCTTAATCGCGTGTAAGCCGCTTATACTAGAAAGAAGACCAGGTCCATTGTGTATAGAAAAAGAGCAAGGGACGATCCCACAAAGACAATGCAAATTCCCGAAATAAACATAATAAATGCTAGTATTTAAGAACACACAAAAGGGTGGTCTTTGACCAACATAACAACAAAGAAAATAAAACGGTAACACCTTCCCTCCAAACCTATCTCCTAGCTTGGTATAATTAATCTATCATGTTTACACCCTTCCAAACCTATCTCCTAGCTCGTCTACATCCATTTGTAAGGACAAAAAACGTCTATGTGCAGTTAACCTACCTTAGACTGTATTAACATCACATCCATTAAGTTTTAGAAAGTTGCCGACTAAAGACCGAGAACCTCCTCAGGTTGCCATCGACGGTGACTAACACGTTCCCAAAGATCAATTCAGACTACGTCCTAACTAACACTTCAGTAATACTCCATTATGCTAGTGTATGAGTACAGATTCTAGATTGGCCAGATCTAAATAAACGTTAATTAATCTTGTCGATCAGACATAGTTGACGCCGAATCTCCAAAATTAGGGTGACCTAAAGGGTGCCTCTACGCGTCGGTATAGACCGCCGCCACGTCGAGCGCGGTGGTTCTTATTTCTAGGGTTACATATTATTATTCTGGTTAATTTTGGTGAATTACTGGTTTATTAAACATGCAGATTAATTACAATACGTTAAAACATGCTAATCTACCATAGTAAATCCATGAAAGAACTTTCAAAGTTTCATACCTTCAACAATGGAAGACTAGATTGATCAACTCAAGCTTGTTGATGGCTTAGGGGAGAAGGGAACCAACAAGAAAGCAAAGAAACTTCAAACGAAACCTTTATTTCATTAAAAAATTGTAATTGTGAAAATTGTATCTAACTATATGTTACAAGTGATAGAAAAACGATAGATCCAGAGTACCTGAATAAGCAGAAGCAATCAACATGACCGTTCCCTACATCCACTGTCATTCAACTCCGTTTCGTCTCCGTTTTGCCACAACGATCTACACCCTCATAGAACAAAGAAAAAACTCCATATGCACATTGGAAACGGCATACGGTGCTATTAGGTCTTCTAGTCAATGCCTAATTTTCTGTATGATCACCAACCGATGGTACACATGTAGTCTATATATAGGCAAGACTAGGGACCTAAAGCATTATGGAATATTCCGGATGAAAACCCTAACCATCATAGGATTTTCCATAATACCCTTAATTAATAATAAACCAATAATATATACCAAGCATGGAAACTTGCAGTGCAAGGAGTTTTCTAGGCAGAAGACCCATCATTAAAAATCTAAGTGTCGAACTTGCAGGGCAAGGGCACTTCTGGGCAGAAGGCCCATTGTAAAAATCTAAGTGTCAAACTTGCAGTGCAAGGACATTTCTGGGCGGAAACCCATCGTTAAAAATCTAAGTGTTGAACTTGCAGGGCAAGGACACTTCTGGGTAGAAGGCCTATCGTAAAAATCTAAGTGTCGAACTTGCAGGGCAAGGAAATTTCTGGGCAAAAGGCCCATCGTAAAAATCTAAGTGTCAAACTTGCAGTGCAAGGACATTTCTGGGTAGAAGACCCATCGTTAAAAATCTAAGTGTCAAACTTGCAGGGCAAGGACACTTCTGGGCCGAAGGACCATAGTAAAAATCTAAGTGTCAAACTTGCAGTGCAAAGACATTTCTGGGCAGAAGACCCATCGTTAAAAATCTAAGTGTCGAATTTGCAGGGCATGGACACTTCTGGGTAGAAGGCCCATCGTAAAAATCTAAGTGTCAAACTTGCAGTTCAAGGACATTTCTGGGTAAAAGGCCCATCGTTAAAAATATAAGTGTCGAACTTGCAGCGCAAGGACACTATGGGCAGAATAACCATAATTAAATAAACTAAGTGTCGAGCTTGCAGCGCAAGAACACTCTTGGCCGAAGACCCATCATTAAATAAACTAAGTGTCGAACTTGTAGCGCAAGGAAACTGTGGACAGAATAACCATCATTAAATAAACTAAGTGTCGAACTTGCAACGCAATGACACTCTGGGTCGAACTTGCAGCGCAAGGACACTCTGGGCAGAATATAAACTAAGGGCCAACTTGTAGAGCGAGGGCCTTCTGGGAAGAAGCCCCACTACACGAATGGACTAAGTACCAAACTTGCAGCGCAAGAATACTCTGGGCAAAATACCCATAAGTCAGTAACGTAAATGTAGGGCATTCTAAGCAGAAAGACGGAAGTTGGCCTCGTTTCGCGTTATATTAATGACGGAAGTTCATAAATTCTAGACTAGGGTAGCTGTAAAGCAGTCCACCCCAGTCTGGGGGGACTTATGATGATATATAGGCCCACTGGGCCGGTTATTTACAATTGGGCCGGGCCCATTATAAAGGCTAGACAATAAAGATAAATGGACTGGTAGAGCATGACTCTACCAGACTCTGGCCAGAAAGACCTCTGGACAGAATAATCAAATGAGTTGGGCTCCGTTATGTTCTGACCAGAAAGACCTCTGGGAAGAATAATCAAATGAGCAGGGCTCCGTTATGTTCTGACCACCCCTGGATAGAATAATCAAACGAGCATGACTCCGTTATGTTCTGACCAGCCACCCCTCTAGGCAGAATAATCAAATGAGCAGGGCTCCGTTATGTTCTGACCAGAAAGACCTCTGGGCGAATAATCAAACGAGCAGGACAAAGAAAGATTTAATAACGGCATAACCATTTACAAACATGGGTAGATCCCACGTCATATAGTTGGTAGAATAACCGCTGATAACTCCCCACTATAGTAGATGGAGTTATCCCATGATCTAAAGGTATAAAAAGACAATCTGAACTACGAGGGGGACTTGATTCCGGTTCAATACTTGAACTGGATACGTAGGCAGCTCTCTCAAAAAAGTTCAGTCCAAATTCATACAAAATATACTTGTTTTGATATTATTTTCCTAACTCGAATCATTTAATTACCCGATTGCGATTTTAAGCATCATCAGGCCACATATAATTATCTTTTAACTGAATGATAATTCTTACATTCTCCCACTTGGCCCGAGAAGTTATGTCGGTACAACATTAATGAGTGACAACAAAATTTTGCATGCTCGAAATGTCACTCTATGGTTTATTAACACAACTTCAACTGATCAATACTAACAAAAGAACTATGGCGGTTATGTTTGATAAAAACAAACACTCCCTTCCAAAATTACAATGTGCAATATCAACTAGCCAAGTAAACCTTTTATGAATGAACTAATAAAAATGTCATTCGGGGTCCCAGAATCCAAATGGATTCACTCATACATTAACTCAGTGCACTTTCATGGATTCACTCATACATTAACTCAGTGCGCTTTCATCACTATGATGTCTATTTTGACAATTTCAGAGAATTCAGACGAAGCATCTTTATGTGTAAATAAGTCAAATATGAGTACAATATGATTGTGAGATAACATAAGCCGGCAAAATACACAATCTAAATTCTCATATTATTCCACTTACTTGACACTCGTCTTATAGCTAGCTTACCTGTGTCCTATAAATGCCGATTTTCTAATTTTATCATCAGAATCATTCCTCATATGAGTGAGAATGCGATGTGTCAAAAATTTTGGCCCGAAGCAACATCGACCAACAACCATAGGCCAAAACTCATAAAGCCTGTGACTTAACTACACAAAAAAATTTCGGTTATTCAAAAATGAGCTACTCTAATCAATACACAAGTTCACCTTTAAAGGTAGTTGATGCAAGCTTAACGAGATCCTGACATGGATGATCTCATTGAACCTCTTATATCGATATGAGATTCACCAAAATCATACAACATATACTTTAAAGGAAACTATTTATCATAAGTATAGCTCTAAACTAAGGACCTAAAAGCATTATGGAATAGGCAAGACTAGGGACCTAAAGCATTATGGAATATTCCGGATGAAAACCGTAACCATCATAGGATTTCCCATAATACCCTTAATTAATAATAAACCAACAATATTTAAATAACTTAAGGGCCACATATAATTATCTTTTAAATGAATGATAATTCTTACAACAAGGGGCTGCTACATATCTTATATAGATCCTGTAACCGACTTATGTCTCAATAGAAATCCTAGCCGACTTAATTTTCCCTCGTACTGTCGGTTTTGTGTTGCCCAAGTTCTCGATGCGGCAGGCCTTTCCCTCGATGCATCAGGCCTCAGTTTCTAGATTCTTCCACAAATTCTTCATGGACTTTTTCTCTTCCATCCTAATAACTCTTTCTAGACCAGACCCGCTTCATCCTCGCTCTTGAAAAATGGTACTACCTGAAGAACACGCAAAATGAAGCAAAACTGTACCGATTCCAAAGGATAAACATATAGATGCAGAATTACGACCTAAGGAACATGCACTAAGTAATCGACATGCAATTCATTTAATAATCAGACCATCTCTCATGAATCGAGCATAATTCGGAAGCAAATAAGGTATAAAATATAGTTCCAAATAGACTGCCATCAAGGATAGAACTAGGTATTATCAAGGTCAACTAAACCAGATTAGTGAGTTGATTGAATACTAGCTGAGGAAATGAAATTAACCAAGGGGATTGGTGTTTGATATGTTGGGTGAGCTCACTTAGCAGATCAATCATTGGTATATAAAATTTCATTATGCCTTATATGCCTATCAGTTGATGTGTTGAAGAAATCTGTTGAGCGTGTACAACTGAATGGATGGGTCACTCGAATTGTATACAGATGGGTGGATGGATCAGTCGAGCTCTACACTGTTGAATGAAGATCAGCTGAGCTGAGTTACCACAACTCTACTGAGGATGCAATGCGGAGGTCAACGTTTAATGAAAAAGTCAAGATACACCGAATCATTTTTAACCTTATCATTTAGGGGGGTTCTATTTGGACCCCCCTTTTTACTACTTGCACCCACTTACTACTTGTACCACAAAATTTTACTTTTGGCACCACAAGATTATTTTGATTATATTTATACTTCTCACACTACACAATTAATAAAATAATTACTACCTACACCACATATTTATGAAATTATAAACTAGTCCTCCTAAAACCTAAATAAACAATTTTATCATTCTATTCAATTAACATCTTAAAACATAAAACACACTTCTTCATCATCATATAAAACATTTCTTCACTTCATCACTTAAATATAAAACATTTCATCATCTACATCACTTCTTCACTTCTTTACTTCTTCACTTCTTCATCTTCCTCCTCTCTACATCCATGGAACCTTCATCATCTCCCAATTCAAATTTTGAAAGTCAACATTTTGAATCAATTCATAACAATGAACAACAAATGCATTGTGATAGAGAAGATGTAGCAATCTTACTTGAAGATATACCATTTTCAAGCCAAATTGAGAAGAAGATGGATTCCTCAAAAATGGTAATTTCTTGTTTGAAAATTTCGTTCTTTATGTTCAATGTGTGATTTAAGTTAATGGGTAATCTTCCTACATACATATTATCATGTTTAGAGGTCATAATTGGCAGAAAATAGTGTTATTTCACCATGTCCGATCACCCCTAGGGCTTCCCCCGTCGTTCTTTTACGTTTCACAGCGTCAATGGCAAGCACGGAACGTCACCCAAACTTGTCGCCCGTAAGGCATTAGTAACGTCACCATGGGTGACGTTTACACCAGCAAAGAAGATGAATATGCATGTCCCAAACGTTACCCTTGCTGACGCTCCTCTTACAACTAAAACGTCAGCCTGGATGACGTTTTTGTTTCCAACCAACTTTAAACATATTTGTTGTTAACGTCGGCATAAGCGCGTTTATGTTTACCTTTCAACGTCAATATAGCCAACGTTTTTCTTGACTCTTGCCTGGAAAAGGCTTCCTTTACAACGTCAAAGAAGGGGACGTTGTTTTGGCCAACCCAACGTCAGTTTCCCTGACGTTCTGTATCTGTAATTTTTCATTTTGGCAGTATGTGTTTTACTTGGTTTTATTACTATTGAATCCATAGAAACAATGTAATGACGCAAATCATGACAAAAGCAATGATGAGGGGCCGATCTTATACGACGACGAGGAGTATTTGAAGGTGAGAAACTATTAAATGGATATGTTATTTTCTTATTCTCATCCAATTGGCTATGACAATTATACGTTTCCTTGCGAGTTTTTGGGCGATGAAATGATTGAAGAAGATCAAGAAAATCTTCGAGAAAGTTCGAGATACCACACTCGCAATGATGGATGACCCACATGAAGAGTTATCGGTCGATTTGACTTCTATTTTTACAAGCGATCAAGTAAGTCTCTAAAACTTATACTATCTAAATGTATGTGATTTTTAAACTTGACTTGGTATTCATTACATTCATATATTATTCATAGGTATTTGATTCACATGAAGCCGTCACCAAACACCTCAAGGCATTGGCAAGAGAGAAAGGCGTTGTCATTGTGAAAAAGAGATCCAACATGACCGGAAAGCGGACACATTTCATTTTATACCAATGTGAGAGGAGTGGATTTCCAAGAGAATACGAGAAAAAGGTTGGCGGTACCGGAAAAAATAAGCCAAGAGAATCGTCTACAAAGAAATGCGGTTGTCCGTTTCTATTGAAAACCTTGAAGGATAACTTTAGGGAGGTGTGGACCGTTAGAGTATTGAATGGTGTACATAATCACAAGTTATTCAAGTATGAGGAGGGTCATGCATACCTCGGCCGGATTGATAGAGAACAAGTTGATTTTGTTGCAACAATGACTCGCAACGGTATTTTGCCTAAACATATACTACGTATGTTGAGAAAGGATGATAAGAAGAAGCGTACGTCATCAAAGGCGATCTACAATGTTCGTGCTAAGATAAAGAAGAAGGCACGAGAGGGCCGTATAGTGATGCAAGAGGTTTTCAAATTGGCAGATAAGAACACATCATTCGTGGAATGTAGGCATGACGAAGGAAATGTAGTGAAGGATGTTTTTTGGGCCTTTAATGAAAGCTTGTCCCTTGCAAGGTGCTTTCCTACCGTGATGCTTATGGATTGTACATACAAGACGAACAAGTACAAGATGCCCCTCTTGCAAATTGTTGGCGTTACGTGTACGGATATGACATTTTCGATAGGATTTGATCTACTTTGTTTGGAGAGGGAAGAGAACTACACGTGGGCTTTGACTATGCTTTGGAAAGCAATTGGTGTGAAAAGTGATCAAACATGTTGTATCGTGACAGATAGAGAAGAAGCATTAATGAACGCTTTACGGGTGGTTTATCCAAAAGCAAAGAACTTGATATGCAGGTGGCATATAGAGAAAGGTCTTGTGGCGAATCTGAAGACGAAGACTACGAGCGAAGTTTGGCAAGATTTGATGACTGCTTGGAAACCAAACATTCTTTCCTAGTAAGCATATTGTCTGTCTCGCAAGCATATTGTCTGTCTCGCATGGAAACCAAACATTCTTTCCTAGTAAGAAAAAACCTTCGGTTTGGCCCGCTCGCCATATATGGATGGGGTTGTGCAAGGGTATCCATTTTGTTCGCTTGTTTTTGAAAGATACTTGTCCACTTCCTAGAGTGAGCGTAAATTGGCATAAGGCTCGGATGTTGGAAGCAAATGAATGGTATGAGAAATATCAACATAGGATCGATTTATGGCATGATGTGGTCAAGGATCATTGGATGGGGGATCATATTGATTTGGACAATCTACCTGATTGAGCAGGGTGTAGGCTGGAACACGGTTTTGTAAATTCATATGCAATATGATGAACTAGTTTAATTATTTTGGCATGATGCACAATGAAGTAGTTAAATTCCAATGTTGTAAATTCCAATTATTTTGGCATGATGCACAATGAAGTAGTTAAATTCCAATGTTGTAAATTCCAATTATTTTGGCATGATGCACAATAAATTAGTTAAATTCCAATGTTGTATTTCCAATGAAGTAGTTAAATTGGCATGATGCACAATTGGTTTAATTTTGATGTATGATTGTTTGTTAAGAAAAGGAACAATGTTGATTCTGGGTCAAATAACGTCAGTCAGAGTGACGTTTGGATTGTGATATAAACGTCGATTGTGATGACGTTTGAAGCTCCAATATCATCAAACTCTCTCGTCCATAAAAATCCTTAAAACGTCGTCCATAGTGACGTTAATATGGCTTGGGGAACGTCAGTATGAGTGACGTTTTAAAGATTTTTAGGAACAGAGAGTTGATGATTTTGGGGCTTCAAACGTCATCACCACTGACGTTTATACATCAATTAAAACGTCACTATGGATGACGTTCTGTCCCAGAATCAACATTTTTCTCTTTCTTTCCAACACCAATTCAAGTGACACCATTTCAAATAGGAAATCAACGGGGAATAAAAATACAAAATCCAAATACTAAATATAAACACGTTTTTAAACAACCCAAACATTAAACTTATGAAAGTAATAAACGTGTCAAAGTTATAAATGTGTCAATGTTTTAAGACAACTAAGTCTTTTCGCGGCCCTCGAACGCTTCTTTGGTCTTTCGGCTTGTATCGACTAGATTCTTGTGCTTCGACATCATCATCTTCAACATCTTGTGTACATGCACCGTAGTCGGGAACTCTTACGCCATTTGAAGCGCTTTCACTAAATCCTTTTTGGTTTTTTTAGAAGCATTTCCAATCGCATCTCGTACCGCATCAATCACTCTACCCTTGCATTCATTCTCCTACATGTTAAACATAAAAACGGTCATTAAATTGAAAACGGAAACAACAAAATAGATTGTATATTCAAATACCTCTCTTGAATCTCGTTGCTTTCTTTTGCTGACACCGGTCAAACGACGCACGGCAACACCTCGATACCAAGTCATATACTCAGATGTGCATTCCCAATCAAACCTAGCTTTTCCCATCCTTTGTTCCTTATTGACTAGATGATTTGCAAAATGGATAAAGTCATCGTCGCGTGATTCATGAGTGACATTGTCTTGTTTCGCCTTCCCGCTTCGATTCGATGCCTTTGGAGGTATTGGTGAGCGAGGGATACCTTGAATATGGCCAAATTGACGAACGACACGGTTTGGGTGATACACCTCTTCAATGTCCAATGTCCTTATGCACCCATAGAACCAACAGACGTCATTCTCAGGCACCGTTCTAAATTGCCGATAAGCATCCCAAACAACCTACAAAATAGATAATGTAAGTTGAACGAGAACCGGACAAGTTACATTGTCCTATTATAAATTTAGTTAACTTACTTCTCGGGCCTCCATCAAGTCCAAGTCCTCTCTTGTATGCCTTAACGATGACAATGCCACAGTGTCATTAATTCCCGTAACATTTTTCCACTTTAATGTCCGTACCATCTCCCCTTCAATGAATTTCGTGTTTGGTGGAGGTCGCAATGAAGGAAAATGTTCGTACACCCATGCCTCGCATAACACATATTACAAAATATTTCTTTAAACATTCAAACATAAAGACAAAAAACAAAAACAAAATTTATAAAACAAGTGTTACCTCCAACAATGTTAGGTATCCGAAATTCCAACAAGATCTTGTTCTAGTGGCCTTCGATAGGCGTCGGTAAAGATTTGCCGGTGTGGCAAGACCCCAAGCCCAATCACCAACCTTATCCGGATCCCGTAGAAAATGAAGGTAGTTAATGTTTATCTTATCCCCACTACGGTCTTGCATCAAAGTACATGCAAGAAGATACAACGGATATCCGCGCACGGCTTGATCCACGGTAACTATCGGCGCGGTCGACCGGAACTCGATGCCTCACCCCGATTGCTTCTTACACCGCATTTACCGCAAGATCGTTCTTTAGCCAACTTTTGGACACTCGTAGGCCACCAACATGTTCTAACTCCTTTGTCACGTCCGCTATTGGAATCCCTAATGACTCGTGAACAAATGTAACTGGGTTGTCCTCTTTTGCAAATTCATAGTTCACGACCATTCCATCAACCGGTAATCCTGTGATATATCGGACATCGTCTAATGTGATCGTCATCTCACCGAATGGCAAATGGAAAGTGTTTGTTACCGGATTCCACCTCTCAACAAAAGCACAAACTACCACACGATTCGCTTGGCTATATGAAGATTGTACCAGATTGTACAACGGGTTAGCTCTCGACCTTGCCTTGAATTCGTCACATTCTTCATCAATCTTTCATATCTTCAAGGAAGATGTGTCCGCTTACATCCAATTATACCTCGGTCTGTTCAAATGAGTTTATATATAAAGTTAGATATGTGAAAAAAATATAAGTTCACCAAATATGTAATAAGATTATAAAACCTAAAAACATACATTTTTATTCAACAACGCGTAACCAACATGCTCCTTCCAATCCTTCCTCAATAGAACATCAGTGTCTACCACCACACCATCATCACTGTCATATTGTAAACACTCGTTGTACATACGCCTCTGTCGGTGCCCCGGCACTTCCGGATGTCTGTCCTATACTTGCACCAACATTACCTGATGCCTCACCTATAGTGGCCCCGGATGGATTGGCTCTCTCGTTCGTAATGGCACCAACGGTACTAGAATGCGAATCGGATCAAGCGTACGGAGAAGGATCGCACTCCCGATTGTGTCTCCATATCCACCGACTCGGTGGTGGCCTCAACAAGATCTTGGAATACGCAATCTGGATCAACCGTCCTAGACACCGGAGCCCGGATCAATCGCAACCGGATCAAGCGGATCAACCGGATCAACTAGATCAAGCTGGATGAAGCCGGATGAGTTGCAAGCGGATCAAGCGGATGAGTTGCAAGCTGGATCAACTAGATCAACCGGATCGATTGCAAGCGGATCAAGCGCAACCGACTCATTGGTCTCAACTACCTCATATCGCTTGCACATTCTTTAGTCGTTTACTCCTTCTTTTATATGGCACACTTGTATGTTCGAAACAATACTAGGAAATTTGAACTTGAGCTTCGAGGGTGCTTCAAATGAGAAGCACCTTCATCCATTACGGTACCTTCATCGCTATACGCAAAGCGTACGGTCTTACCGGACCTCGTCTTAGTCATAATTTCCTACACATGATACAAGAAATAAATTGTCGGTCAAATGAAGAAATCAACTAACAAAGAAAGTTGACATTCATAAACAAAGCTCAAGGATAAGACATAAACCTCATACAATGTAACATTAACAATAATTTGATAAAAAAATTCATATAACAGACTAACCATAAACAAGTTATAACCAATGTAATCTCTAAAGTAACAAAACCTCTAAAGCGTCATCAAACGTCAACACCACCGACGTTGAAAAAGCCTCTACAACGTCATCACAAAGTGACGTTTATAGTGCAAGACATTGGCATGACAATGCTCGGAACGTCACCGGTAACAACGTTTCATAGGTCAATACAACGTCAAAACCACCGACGTTTAAGGGCTAACATATTGCCAAGCCAATGTTCTAAAACGTCACCCCAACCGACGTTGTAGGAACAACTACAACGTCATGTGTACCCGGCGTTCCGGGGCTAAACTAATTTTCCCACACACAAGTGGGACGTCGGCTCCGGATGACGTTGAAACCTACAACGGGCGTCGGCCTCACTGACGTCCCCTGTTTCATCATCTTCTCCGGCCTTCCAACCGGAAAAATGGCCGGAAAAACCAAAATACAACCCAATAAACATAACCCATTACATCCAAATACTAACCCATTACATAGAATTTAAACCCATTACATCAAACACAAATTCACTTCCATTTAAACACAAATCCACAAACATTCAAACACATTTTCAAAGATTCACATACCTTGATTATTCTTCTCTCCTTCTTTTCTTCTACAATTCGAAGTGAACTCTCCCTTCTTCTTCCCTTCTTCTTCCTCTTCTTCTCTTCACTTCTCTTCTCTTCTCTTCTCTTCTCTTTCAATTTACAGTTTTTTTTATTTTTATTTTGGTAACCACCGATTGGGAGGTTTTTGGGGAAGAAGTGTTTGAATTAAAGTGGTGGGAGAAGAAAATGTGTATGTATTTAGTAGTTTTATTTAATTTGTATTTATTTTAGTGTTTTGTATAATTTTAGGGACTAAAGTGTAGTTTTTAAGTATTTTTTATTTTAATGTTGTGTAAGTAGTAATTACGTGGTGTGCAAAAGTAAAAGAAAAATAATCAATAATATGGTGCAAGTAGTAAAAAGGGGGGTCCAAATAGAACCCCCATCATTTATTGCTGCTGTTAATATATGTAGCTGTTTAGTACATAGTGGATTACATGTGTCAATTTCGTATAAGTTCAGCCATCAACTTTATGGGGATTTTGAATTACCATCTTCCGCACCTACTGAAGTTGTACTGTTTATGGTTTATATAACCCAAACTTAGCAGATATTCATTCTTACGCTTTCAAAATTTCTTCAAAGCAAAAACCCTGTGCAATTTTCATCTTTTTCTCACAAAAGATTTATCAAAAATCAAAATGCCTTCCTCTGATGTTTTCACTTGAGTGAGTATGAGTGTTACCGGGGCAAAATAGGATTTTAGTCTCGTAACTTGGCCTATTTTGGATTTTAGTCTTGTTCCTGCTCCGTTGAGGAAAATGATCATCTAACTTGTATTTTTTTTTGTTGAAAATAGTCCTATCCGCCGGAAATAGCTGATTGGGCATCGGAATCTTTAAAAAATGTTTACCTGGAAGCAACTAGGCTGCCACATTAAATCCTATATAGTTGTGGATCCCATTTTACTTTAAAAAATGATTTCTCCTTCTAATTTTCCCCAATTTCATCCCTCCAATTCTAATTCCTAATTTACACTTTGCATCTCCCGTCTAATCCTCTTCCATCTTCTTCCTCCATTTACTACCTTCAATTTTTCATCTTCATCTTTTTTTTTTTATTTATTTATTTATATATTAAATTCTCTGTAATTTGTTTTTAGGATTTTCCTCCTCAATTAAAAACATCATCGCCAGAAACATAAGAGATTAAGGTAGTGGTGCCGCAAGTGAGCACAATCCATTTGTTCGAACTTGCTTCTGATGTTGATGCTGTGAGTTTTGGTGGTCTTGCCGTTGATCATTTGAATGTATATCTGGATAATAAGGTATATCCGAGTTTTGGTGCTGTTGTATTTCCCGGTTATGCTCTGGTTGAACCTTCCGGCAAGAATGGTATATCTGGATAAGAAGGTTGCGGTGGTGCTACATTTCCGCCGGAAACAATAGCTAATGTAGAGATATGATGAACTTTGGTGCTATTTCTTTGCGAGAACTTCCAATTCCAAATTGCAAATGATTCATCGTCTATCTCAGCAATTTCAAAATTGCAAATTGAAAATTAATTAGGGATTAGATTTTGAGGGATGTAATTGGGGGAAATTGGAAGGGGAAATCCTTTTGTTTAAAGTAAAATGGGTCCATAGCCACGTAGGATTCAATGTGGCAGCCTAGTGGCTGCCACGTAAGCGTTTTTTTAAAGATTCTGGTGCCCAGTCAGTTATTTCCGGCAGATATGACTATTTTAAAAAAAAAATACAAGTTAGAGGACTATTTTCCTCACCGGAGCAGGACTAAAATCCAAAATAGGCCAAGTTGCAGGACTAAAATCCTAATTTTTCCGTGTTACCGGATATGTTGATGATGCCAGAAATACTAAACTTGCTCAGAAAATCGGCAAGTGTGTTCAAAAAATTGTTGGGTTGGAGAAAATCTTGAACGTCATCTATGTCAATTTTTGGCATACATGGAAGTTTTTCCAAAAGAAGAATCCTTTCAGATGGTGGTGAATGATATAAGAATCAAAGTTTCACCAAGGAGAATCAAGAATCTTTTTGGTTTTGAGAAAAGCACTGTGTTAGCAAACCCAGATGATTTAAATATTGACAGAAAGGCGTTTCTGAATTCTGAAGGAGATATCCGAGGATAAAGTGATAGGCTTTAGCACTCTATCTGCTGTGAAGATGGATCTTATGGCTGCAATTTACTTGCCTAAAGAATTTAACTAGGTAGGTTTTGATGTAAACTAGATGAGGCACATTTATGCCTAGGAGGTGAAGAAAGAGAAGATGGAAAATCTTTTAGAGCTGGAAGATTTTACAAAAAGAAATCGTTTGGTTTCTTGATTCAACTCCTGTTGAATTATCTACAAGTGCCAAGTTTTGAAGCAGTGAATGTGAACCCCCTAAAGACTAGACACAGCAAGAGTGCTACTTCAAAAGTTAGCGTGTCTGAAGAACAAGAGGAATCTAAAGTGCCTTTAAAAAGACAAAAGAAACTGAAACAAGTTGTTGGGGATGTTTTTGTGAGTACAACTGAGACTCAGAGGTCAGCTGAACCTAATGTATAGGCTGAGCCTGCTTAGTCAGCTAAGAAGAAGAAGTCCAAAAACAGGAAGGCTACTGCTGATAAGGTGTGTCTGCAAACTGAGAGTCAATATCAAGCCAGAGTGGTGAAAAGGCTATAAAAGAATGTTGGCATAGGGAAATACTTGAATGTTCTAGAGGAACATAGGGCTCTAGAGGAACAACACAAATAGAATCAAGAAACAGAGAATATATGTTTAGCAGGAATTGAAGAAGAGACACATGGCCAATAGATTAACATGGAGTTATTTGAGCCTGCTGTTATGCCTGATGTTATCCTAGAGGTTACAACATAAATTGTTTTAGAGGTATCTAAGTCTACTGAAGAGACTCTAGAACAAGACTTAGTGGTAATGGATGTGGTTGCCACTACTGAAGCGGTGAAAGGGGATCTGACCTCAGTTGAGACCACAAATGAAACATTTTATTCTGCTGAAGGGTCAGTTGCTAATGAAATTGAGATAGGTGATATCACTGTTCCCCTGGTGGATCAGGAGAGGTTAGTTGTTTACATAAACCGGAAATTATCTAAGTACACAGAGCAACTTGATACTGTTGAGAGGATGATAGCTGAGGAAGAATGGGTGATTGACTTATTGGGAGTTGAAAGTAAGGCTGGCAAAAGAATCTCATATTCCCGACCTTTCCTGAATCCTGACCCGAAGCCGACCCGAATAGCTTCCCGACCCGTAATGTTCACGAAAATTCCCTACCCGACTTACTTTGGGATGGGTTTCGGGTATATGCTCAAAACCTGACTGGATCCCGATCCCGACCCGACTATTATATACTCCCTCCGTTCCAATTTGTTTGGGACTTATTCATTTTTTGGTTGTCCCAAAATAAGTCCCGTAACTCTAAATAGACTTAGTGTTTTTGCTCTAATTTCCTAAATTGCCCCAACTCATTAATTGATGTCTCCTTAAATATTGTGAAAATAATTCTATATATAAAAGGATAAAAAAGTAAATTAATCAAGTTTTAAATGACCAATCAACTCATTAATTGATGTCTCCTTAAATATAGTGAGTTCTAGAATGTCCAAAACAAATTGGGACGGAAGGAATATTATATTTATTTATTTTATAATTTTTCTTATTTTTAAGGAGAAAATATATCTTTTTGAAACAATTATTTATTTTAAAAGGGGGAATATTTTACCTCTAGAATTGAGAAATCATCACAAAAATGAAATAGAGTTTCTTGTAAGAAAATCCTTCTTTTTTTTGTTTTCGAGTTGTCCATTTATTCAACAACACTAATATAACTTTCATTCGTTTATTTCTTCCTGTTTTATCACCTCTCAATTCATTTTATCACCTAGTATCAGTAAATGCTAAATTATAGCTTGCATGCGACGAAGGTCTGGAGATGTCGCAATGAAATTCGACATACGATCAATCAGGATTTAGGAGTTTAAAATAGTGTTTAATTTTTGTTTATATAAGTCATTTGTTGTGTGTAGGTGAGTATGAATGCTAATAGCGAAAGTAAATTTTTTACCACTTCACTCAAATTCCAACCAGAAAAAAAAAGTTGGGAAAAATTTATGATGATATTTTTTCGGGATATCTTCTCCCGACCCGACGGGATATCGAATATTCGGGTATTCCGATCGTCGGGTCCCGACACTTGTTTTGTACGGGGTCAGGGAGAAAAATAGATTCCTAATTCACAGTCGGGTCGGTATTAGGTATGAGGGTTATGGGACGGGTCTCGACCCAATGCCACCTTTAGTTGGAAGTCTGCATCACAAAGTGGATTTTTTTTTAGATGTTGACAGATGGATATGCTTCTATCCGATAAAGGATGAAGAAAAGAGCAATCATGATTGTTGAGCCCAATAATTCCATGCAGAGAGGCATAAGAAATTCATTGGACCCCAAGTAAAATGTAACTGTTGAGGAATCCAGTTCAATTGCTGTTGAAGGAATCAAGTCAACTGAAGAAGGGAGGATAGTTGAGGATCCGATGTCTATTAAGGAAGAACGACCAACCGAGGATCCGAAGTCAGCTGAGATATTGAAGATCCAAATTCAGTCAAGGAAGGGAAGTCCACTGAACAAAAATAAGTTCCAATTCTGCAAGGAGATGGGTTGAAAAAAGCTGATGATGCGTTAACAAATGAACAAAATGTGGCGGTTAGTGATGAATCGGTTGTGTCGAACGATGATCAATATAGATGCAACATTGGTAATGACTACACATCAGATTTCCAATGATATTCCTGAGAGAATTGTTATAGGGGAAGACACAACTGAGTTGCCTAAGTCTACTGAAGGTCAACCAGCTAAGGGAAATGTTGTCCAACCGTCAGTCCCAATTGAAGTTGTGGTTATTGATGATTCACTATTTGCAATAAATGAATACTTGTTAGTTTGTACTGGTACACCACCAATCAATGAACAAGTAGTTATGGATAAGTCAGATGCATCACAGACAACTGATCTTACTCATAATTCAGAAAGGCTGGGAGTGGAGTTGCAAATCACTGAAGAATGTGTTCGAACTGAGGGGGAATTCTAGTCTACTAGAAAAATATTCACAGATGGGATTGTTTGAACTACAATTCCCACTCAAGAATCGATTTTCTCATCTGGAGAAGAATTAGTTGATCAGTTCTAGGGATGAAGAAGTTGAACATGTACCAGTTATTCAGATGCCTCAAGTGCCTTAAGAACCAGAAGTTCAACAGAACCTACCAGAGAATCAAACGACTGCTATAGTTGTGAGACAAAGAAGAGCTGATGAGCCGTATGTTGCTGAACCAGATACTTATAAGATTGAAAGTTTAAAAGAGATAATTGCCAAACTCCAAGCACATCTAAAAGAGCAAGAGGCAAGGATGGACATTTTGGTCAATTTGGTGGAACATAAAGGGAGAGCTGCTGAAGCTGCTTTTCACAGAATGGAGACCGTGAAAAGATATTTTGATGAGATGAACACTGAGTTTTGTCAGACATGAAGACAGAGCATTGAGTAAGAAAGTGACAAAACTGAATGAAGATCTTGTAAAACATACCCACTCAACTGAGTCCAGAATGGATTTGATGGAAGGTCAGCTAAGTTGCCTAGTGACAGGCCAAGAGAAACTTACTCAAATGGTGTTACTTTTTGTGATGATGCTATTGAGGGGGAAAGTAACACAGCTGAATCAAATGAATTGAGAAGAGAAATGGAATAAAAGAGATATACTGAAGACTTTACTGATTTGTGGAAACCTGCCCCAAGAAGAGTTTGTCTGACATATGAATAATATAAGAAGTTCAAAGCTGAATTCAATCTGAAGAAGAAACCCTACTATTACATATCAGAGTTTGAATGTATTAAAATCTTTCTGGAGACAAGAGTTTACTTTGAAAGGATTAAACACTAAACGGAGTTAGAGAAGCTAAGAAGACAAGAGAAAGGTAAGAAAGCTACTCTTATATCAACACTGGAGTCATATGGCAAATTCAAAGATTTCTATAGAGGAGGAGGCTTTGAAGTGGATGAAATTCAACCACCGATTAGAGATGCATGGAATGCTTGGAAGTTTCTGTATACTTACATTGACTACACTCTATTAGAAAGAAAATTGGAAGATGCTGCAATCAAAGAACTTGAAGTAGGGAAGGAAGAAGAGCTAAACGTCTGAAAACTTCATGTATTTTATCTTATGCAATCTCGCTCTATAATAAGCTGAACAAATGATTTATGGTGAAAAATATTCAAGTTTCTGTTCATTTTATAGTTTTTATCTTTTTTTGCTTAGCTGTTGAGGGTATTGTCATCATCAAAAAAGGGGGAATTGGAAGACATAATTAGGTTTTGATGATGAGTTTCAAACTAGCTGTTATAAATGCAAGAAAAAATATGTCCAGAATGAATGTAAACGGTTTTATTAGACTCTAATGTCGTATAGGTTGATCAGACAAGTACTGTAATAGTCAGTTGATAGGATCCCAGTAGACTAAGATTATATTTTAGAAAAATCAGTAGAGTCTCGGATTCTAAGATGAGCTGAGCTGAAGATTGAGGGAACAAACTTAGTGGAGTTAAAGACTGAGGGAACAAACTTAGTAGAGAAGATTGAAGATTGAAGGATGATGTTTCAAACTCAATAATGAAGATATAAGTCGAGGCTATAAAGTTAAAATTCAGGTAAGTCTAGGATGGCCTGCATATATTTTATAGACCTTGTGTAGTAGGTTTGAGATTCAAAGGAAATGTGATAGAGAATCTCAAGTATGAAAAATATGGTTTACTCTGATCTCACAAAATAAGATCATATGAATAGCATGTCACTAAGCTGAACTAAATCAAAGACACTCAGCTAATCAATCAAGACATCAGAGACGATGAGGCAAGCAATTAAAGAAGTCAGCTAAGCTGAGTAAGACAGAATATTCCAGCAAAACAAAATCAATACAGAGCTGAAATAGTACAAGTTTATTGATCCGTTATTTAGGATATTCAAGGACAAATTTGAGGATAAAGATCAATATTGGTCGTATGATCAAAGGGTCAATCCTGGCTAAGTTTAAATTTTCGTTAAAAGGACTATATTCAATTGGAACAATCTTATTGGGTGATAGCCTGTCATGTTAGAATGACAGTGACACATGATCATGCAGCAGAGAATGTCAGAGGGGTATTCACTAAAATCCAAGCAACGACTACAAGGTTTAAAAATTTGAACGATGGATTTTCTGTAATAAATAGAGGACTTGGCAACCAGAAGTAACAACCTAAGAAGAAGAGAGTATCTGATACAAGATTTATACTGCATTCAAGTTTACACTATTGAGCTCTCATTCTCCGTGCAATATGCTAAGGCATTACACTACTATATCCAGAAATCTTCAAGTACTGAATTCTACAAGATTAATCTAGTCATACAATACTTGAAGAAACATAGCTTCTAATTATTATCATACTTATCCAGATCAAAACTCAAAAGTCGAATCTGTTGAAGTTTGTAGAATCACAAAAGAAAGATAAAATACGGAATTATTATGAATGAACTGAAATCAACAAGTTAATTACAATGCTACTGATCATGAAGTATTTATAGCTTAATACACTTCATGGATCAATTAAAAGTAAGTTACAAATGGTTACAATAACCTACAACAGAATTACCGTTTTCTACATTAAACAGCTCAGCAGGTTGCCGAGTCTTCATGTGGCATGTTGAGTTCCTCAGCAAATTGCACTATTGCACTCAGCGTTCCCTTCAGCACTTTATACTGTAACACCCCACTCAAGTTGAGAGTGGCTCATGAATAGCTTGGACTCATCATTCTCTTCAACTGTTGGAACTCTGAAATGTCTTTGAAATTCCGAGTTTGTTTAGCAGATAGGTAAAAATGGGTGCACATAAGGCGTTGGTGAGAATATCAGCTATCTATTCTTTTGGGTTGACTGGAGGAAGTTTGACATGTCTAGATTTGACTTAGTCTCTCAAAACATAACAATCAATTTCAATATGGTTGGTTATTTCATGAAACATGTGATTATGAGCAATGTGCACAACACTTGCATTGACATAGAACAACACAGCCGGCATCTGAACAGGAATTTTAAAATCTTGTAGGATGTAAATCAACCACTGGATTTCACAAACTGCATTTTCCATAGCCCTATACTCAGTCTCTACAGAACTTCTTGCTATAGTGGTTTGTTTCTTTGCCTTCCAAGAGATGTGAGCATCTCCTAAAAAATCATGTATCTTGATACTAATTTTCTTGTTTCAGGGAAACCAACCCAATCACTGTCTATAAAACCTTTCAAGATAGTTATTCTCTGCTACAAACAAGATCATTGACCTAGATTGGCCTTTAGATACCTCAGCAGTCTATGTGCTTCCTTCATGTGGTTTTCAGTAGGAGTGTCCAGAAACTGGCTCTCCTGCTGAACATCAAAAGCAATATATGGTATGGTAAAGGTGAGGTAGAGTAGTTTACCCATTAATGATCTCTATGCAGTATTATCTTCTCAAAGTGGTGAATCACCATGGTGTAAGGTCTGTTTGGACTCAATAGGTGTCTTAGCAGGTTTAGCCCCAAAAAATTCATATTCTTCTAGGAGGTTGAGTGTGTACTTTCATTGAAAGATGGAAATATCTCAAAGGAAATATCTAGCAGCCTCAATAGCTAGGAAATATCTCAATTTTCCAAGATCTTTAATGGTGAACTGCTGATGTAAGGCATCATTGACTTGCTGAATCAATTGCTCACTAGGTCTTGATGCTATGATGTCATCTACATATACCAGCAAAGCAATAAAAGATTGTCCTGACCCTTTAGTGAATAAACGGTTGTCATTTTTGGACTGAGTAAATCCTTGGGCTTCTATGGATTCAGTTAACTTGAAATTCCATTGTCTGCTGGCTTGCTTTAGGCCATACAAAGAGTTTGGTTAGTCTGCAAACTTGATTTGGTTTGGTTGCTGCACATATTGGGGGCAGCTGCATGTATACTTCTTCATGTAGATCTCAATGTAGGAAAGCAGTATTAACATCCATCTGATGGAGATGCCAATTATTGGTTTCTGCAACTGCAAGTAAAGATCTAACTGTGGTAATCTTAACCGCAAAGGAAAAGGTTTCTTGATAATCAATTCCATATGTCTGAGTGTAGCCTTTTTCTACTAGTCTGGTTTTGTATCTCTCTATTGAACCATCAAGATTGTACTTGATTCTTTATACCCATTTTCATCCAATGGGCTTCTTGCCTGAGGGCAGATCAATTATTTCCCAGATATGAAAGTTTTTCTAGATTTATCACTTCACTCAACAGATATGGGGTCTGCTAAACTGTATGTGCACCACCGTGATAAAATGTTGGTGATTTCCTTTTCCTCGTGGATATTCTCAATTGTATAGTACAGGTGCTGTTAGGTGTAGTGCCCGAAAGACAATTTGTGTAATTGTTTTTAATAATGAATGACAGAATTTATCTCACCTTATTACTTGCTTTGTGCTTGTAAAGTAATACACTGCTGCAAACCCTAAGTATATCTGTATGTAACCACTTAACTCAGTGTATGGATTACACGTGAGGATTGAGTTAGTGGAGATATGCTTAAAGCTGTTAGTCCGTGGTGAAGTTAATCGAGTTTAGGGTCTCTTGATTAAAACACCAATAATGCGCCCGAACACCTTAGGGTGTGATAGTCTTATCCGGACTTGTCGGTAGAGGGTACCTACGTGGGGCATTTATATATGATGGCATTCATATAGGATTCGGACCGATTTAATCGAATTTCTCGGTATAATTCCGTAATCGAGGAATCTTATTAAATCATTAGATGATCATATATGGATCAACCTTAATCCCGAGGTGATCACGGGATGCCGCATGTCCCGGGGTAGTGTTTGATGTGTTAGTTACGGTTCACTTTAATATGTGTTCCAAGCCACTTCTCATTGGCACTATCTCCGGATGAGTGAGTAGTTCGATTTTCACGGACATGGAATCCATTCCTTCCCGCGGGAAGTAGAGAGACGATCCCCTTGTTTGTTAGCCCTAAGAAAGTGATCGATCCCGGGAGTTCACATTTGACTAATTAGCTACTAGTCGGATATGTGTACTAATTGATCATCGGGGGTTGATGGTAAATAAGGATAAGATATTCGAGTCGGGTTCACGGAGACTTCCCACTCGAATGGACGATCTATGGAGGGTTAATCCGTATGTAGTGATTATATCAATGGACGCTTATTCACTCTATGGGTTGAGTATAAGTATACATCTATAATCGGTAGAGTTCGGTTTCGGGTTTATGGTGGCGTAATCCCGGAATTAATAATTAATGTACTTATTCGGTTCAATGAATAATTAATTATTGGAGCTACTACGGTTATAGGTCCATGGTCCCCGATGTGGCTTCGTAATTCGGACTAATAATCTTGTTATTTGGGCCTCGGTGATAATTAATTGGTCGGGCTAATTAATTGATATGCATAGATATTATTTAGTTGGGCTAAATAATATAATACACATAAAAGACATTTTATGTGGGCTTTTTGACCCTTAATGGTGGCGCCATATATGTCATTTAATTAGAGAGAAATTAGTTTTCTTGGATAATTATTTGACATGTGATTTATCTTTTATTTGTTAAATGATAATTCATGGAATATTAGATTATAATATGATTTATCCTAATTTGTTTGGGATAATCATTTTATTTATCTTTTATTTGGAATAAAGGATTAATGTAATAATTATCTCTTAATTATTTAATCATTGGAGGACAAGGTTTACTCTCCTATATAAAGAGAGTTCTCCCAAGCCTTAATTGAAAGGTACTATTCATGTCACTATTCACCGAGAGAAATTGGCCGAAAAATTTCGGCCTCTATTCTTAGGGTTCGAGTTGGAAAAATCTTCGGGATTTTTCTGGTTGCATATCAAGGAGGCTCGTGTATCAAGAAGGGTGTCCACCAACCGCCGTTTGGAGAACACATCGGAAGATCAAGGCTTCTCTTCCCTATATTGGTAACATGATCTTAACCCCCTTGTAGTAGTTTAAGTCCTTTATTTATGAATTGTGTCATATAAATCGTGATCCATCCGCTGCGCGTAGATCTAACTCGTTTAGATCTAAGAACCTGCATCCTTCATGTGGTATCGGAGCAAGGTTCCACGATTTATATAGTCATAGTCATAGTTAAATGATTTAAAGGAGTGGAATTGCATGTAGGTAAATTTTATTTATTGTTTTATGCATTGATAATGATTGGTTGTTGTGGTTGAAGAGATGGATTGGGGGTTGGCACTGTTTACCCGTTTAGATCTATTGTAAACTCATATAAACGATGAAAATTCGTTCATATGAGTATAGGAAATTATGTAATTTATTTATTATTGCAAGTTTAATTTCCTGTAAATAGATCTGTTTAGCAGCTGTATAGTGTTTTCGTTTTTCCCGTTGTTTGAGCCGTTAAAACGAAGATCCCTCCGGTCAGAATTAAGATTAGATGTTGATGAACAATCCCACAAATTTTGGTATCGATCAGAGTCCGTTTGTGTATCCGTTTGTTGCTGCGAAGTGGCTGCTGTAACAGAAAAACGCAGGATTCACAGAAGCACTAACTGTGACTTCTTCGATTTTCTGGGAAGAATTGGACCGTTCAAATTAAAATCCGACCGGTCAGATCGCATATCATGGAGTTGAGGACGTGTGATAAAAGTTTCAGGACGATCGGGATTCATCTTGATCCCCGATCGGCCTCGGGAAGTATATGATGCGCTGCTGTAAGAGTCTGTTTCAGCAGCAAGTTGGGCGGCTCACTGAGGAAGATTGACAAGTCAAAGCTCCGATCCGACCGTCCATCTTGAAGTCCGAAGAATGAAGATCAGATCTGGAAAGTTTCGTCCCAATCCAAGTTCGTTTGGTATGCCGATCGTCGAAGATTCTCAACAGCTGCAGATTAGGGTTTTAATTTATTTTCGAATAGATTAGTTACGGGGGTGCCAACGGTCCATCTTGGTGTTTATTTTCCGCACTAGTATACATGTGTAGATTGTATGAGTAGAACCGGAAAATTGCCATGACATGCATCATATCATGAATTCCACTCCATATGCATACATGTAGAAATTAATTCGAGGAATTAGTTAGGCATGTATAAAACACACGATTAGTTTTAATTAATTGTTTGATATTAATTAGAAACTAATTAGGGTAAAAACCGAGGAACACGGGTTTTTTCAATCGTCGAGGTTGGGTGATGGATTCTCGGTGAATCCCACTCGCGAAAGCATAAGGAGTAAAATCCCGAAACCTCGTGGTTAAGGTGTTGGATTCTCGGTGAATTCCACCTTACCTAAGACGAGATTACGTTTTTGTTCCGTAGTGTCTACGTGAAAGTTTGATGTTTAAGGATTGGATAATCACGGGCAAACGAGGTTCGAAAGTGGTTTAACCACGGTTGGGTGGTCAACGGTAGCTACGGCTCAATCGACTTCACTCTCCACGTGTGGCGTTTGCACGGGGGTCTGGCAATACTGAGCCATCCGAAGAGCCACTACGGCTCAACGGAGCTCTCCTAGCCTTGACCCGTCCGACGGCCACATATGTTCTAACGAATAGGTCGGGTGGGCTAGCCCACATAACCGACAACATTCGGGCCTGTGATTTATTGTTCCTTAATGTAACATCAAGTCCAAAAACGTGATCAGTAAACCCCCCACTTTTTCAAAATATTGAGTGGGAGTGGGAGAGACGACAGCCGACCCCACGGCCTCTACTGTTGACACAAGCAACGTGAGAGAATGGTGACGCCTCGTGCCGGCCTGGGACCGGCCTCCCTAAGGAAGGCCTTCACCGCTATCAAAATTCAAGGCTTGGTCTCCGAAAGGATAGGATTTTGGGTACTCGTCGGGTCACTGACCGACCCCAAGGCGGCATACTCGGGGTCTACCTAAAAATCTGAGACAGTAGGTCACACTCATAAAGGGTATTTTTGGTAGTACCTTGGCTGAAAAAGGAAAGGTGATTGACGATCACAAATGAGATGTTCGATTCTCAATCTGATCTTCAATATTAATCGAAACCTCTTTGACCTACCCTAAGGCGGCACTGAGGCGTTAGATTAAATCCTTGGAACGGTAGGATAGACTACAAGTACTTAGTTTATGTTCCTAAAATTTATTAGTAGTGTATGATTTGGATTTATTTTCTGTCAATTTTATTTACGACTATATATATATCTCTCTAGTATGCTAGACTGCTAGTGTAAAATTGACTAGTAATGACTTCGTTAAAAAGTGGTAAGTAACTAGAACGTTGTACTTATTGTTCTTGCATGCGATTAATTTTTCGGAAGAGATATTTCTCTTGAGCCTTCAAGACTTAAGTGACGTAAATAAACATGTCACGCTTGTCACTCGTGCGAACGAGAGACAACCGTAGTTAGTTTGAAAGATGATTGGGACGATAAAATTCTTCTAGTGAATTGTGTAGTGTCTACACGAGAAATTTTCTCGATAGAAAAATTGGAGAATCATAAATTAAAGTGTCGCTAGTTAGACGGTATTTGGAACCGATAAACTAGTGGGAGCTTTTATATTATGTTTTTCTAATTTATTAGAAAATCGATCCCACGGGTAGCACTTTCATTAGACATCCCACGGTTCACGAGTAGTGTCTACTCAAACGAACTCGCTAGTTCAAGACTATTTCCTTTTAAGGAAAGTTAAGAATGGGAAAGAATGTCTATAAGTGTTAATCATCTTAACTAAAGTTTTGAGGCTAAACCGAAACATTAATTAAAGAAAGTATAGGATAAGGAAAGTGATTTCGGATCACTAACCAATGAATCCTTAGCGACTTTCTTAACCGAGTAACTTGACTCGGTGGCTTAGTTCTTTGGAAGACCAATGAAAGTTTGTGCATTAATAAAGTAACAACGGGCGTAATTTCACTACAATAGTGGGAGTGATATAAGGAAATGAATTTCGGATTCTATCCTTGAATATCACGAGAAAAATTTATTTTTACGTTTTTACGGATTCGTTGAAACAAATGGATTCACTTTCAACTCGATATATTGTTGCCTCATAGAAAGTGAATATGAAATTTGTAGTACGAATCCGAGACTCGCACTTTTGTTTGATAAAGTCGAACCACTTAGAAATTACCGAATAAGTATGTGTAACACATCTAAAACTATTAAAGGTAAAAGGTTTCCGTATTAAGATAAGCGACCTTTCAATATCTATTAATTAGTGCATATATCCTAGAGATAAGACCGACGATCGGCTAAGGGTGATTCCTATCTCCCAGTCTAGGAACACTATCTCAAAGGAAAAATGACTAAGTTTCTTTTCAATCGAGAAAGGGTAATAGATTTGAAGGGGTAACATAGCTTGTTCACCATGACCTTCGGGGTCTAGTGAGAGATACAAGCTAGTGGGAGTTTTTGAGTGGTGACATTTTGTCTGATAACTACTCGAAACGTGATTTAGTTTATCAAAAGAATACGAGGAGGAGTCTCTGATTTTAGCCAGAGAATAGAGTATTCCATGCTCAGAAATAGGCTATCGCATAGTCTTGGGACCGATGCTCGGCTCGCCTCCTAGTGGAATGTTATTCCACCGAGGAAGAAACCATACACTTGCCCGATATAGTTATTGATGTACTACAATACACTCGCTAAACTCGATTAAGATAATTGGTTGCAAAATAACGGTTAACATTATTATGTAAACCGAGAAGTCTACCTAGAAGATGCTAGTGAATTTATGGATAAGGAGTGAATTCGGTTCACACCACTTCCGTAAATGTAGGCATTTAGCATTTAATGCTTGAAGGTAGGATCGGAGATTTTGTGCATACGTTCGCATTTTGATTTGTTCGTGAAATGCCTTAATGAGACGAGTGAAGGTTGGTTGTAAGATTCTTGAGATCAGAAAGTGACAGTTGGACTGTCACAAGGCTTCTGATAGAATCTATAAGTAACAACCTTAAACCTTGGAGTACGGTTACCCAAAGGTAGTTACTATCTGATTTAATCAGACCACGTCCAACATCGGTTGTTGGTGATTACACTGATAAATACTACTAGATCAGGATGTCAATCCACCACGCAGTGGGAGTATGGTTTAACCATTGACCCATTGTGGTTTTGTGGACTTTACGGTCCTTTGGGGTGATTGATAACCTATGGCTCTTAGTGGGCTGTATAGGATTCGATCATAGAGGTTGGTTTGACATGACCTTAACCCCGTGAATGGAGTTTTTGTACTCCAGTTTTGTTCGATCTATTGTAGAACCACCGAGTGTCTCGGGCCCAGTGGGAGCAATTGGATCTACATAGAAAAGAAACGAATGAATAGGAAGTTTAAACTTTCAGCGCAAAGTTGAGTGGTATAGGGGTGATTCCCTGACAAGTAGAGAGTTAACCAGACCTTGAACTCTCTCACCACTCAGTCTTGCTAGATTTCGTTAGAAAGTAGAAAATAGGGGTGATTCCCTGAGACTTTCTTGCCGAACAACGGAATCTGAATTCATTCAGAATAGAAGGGTTTTAGCTGAGAATGAATAACGGATTCGTTACAAAGCAGAAGATAGGGGTGATTCCCTAATACCTTTTTTGCGAGACTAACGATATCTTAATTTATTCAGAAAGAACCATTGGTAGGAAGACTGCCATGGCTTATATCCTTTGTGGATTTAAGAGAACCTCTCGGTCATTTAAAATTCACATGTTTTAAAATATGTGGACTTGACCAAAATATTGATAAGTTTTTTCGTAGGCTTGGATATCAATATTGGTAAAGTAGTAGCATTAGTGTTCATAAAAGATAACACGAAACGGTTGGAAACAACATGTGTGTGCTATCTGAAGTCGGAAACTGACAGGCCAAGATTCTCTGGATGAGAGAATTGGACTATATTCTAAGAATTTGATTCGGTCAAATTCACGAGAATGAGTCATTGGCTATCCCACCTATCTTATTGAATAAGATGATTATGCATATACGGTTGCAAAGCATTCATCGAGAGTAGTCCTACCCTACCTCTCAGGAATGATTCTCCAAATCTTCGGATAAAGAGAAAATGGGATAGAGTCTCTCTGGGATAAGGGCAAGTCAGCTTTAAACGAGTCAATTGCAGTTGAATCTTGGATTCAAGCAATAAGTAGCGGTTTAGTACGTCCTCAAGTATCGTTAGAGAATGAGGAATCATATGCTTGTATATTCAGGTGCAAACTTGAATATGGTTGAATACACTGATTCTGACTTGTAGTCAGATTAAGGATGATCATTAAGTTGATCTCGGGCTCGGTGTTTACTCATAGTGCTTAGAATTTCCTTTTTGGTGGGAGTAATTCGCTCGATAAGCCGATATCACTTCATTGTGAAAACAAGTGAAGAGATAGCTTAGAAGGATCTTCTCGGTCACCGAGGTCAAAAGCATATTGAGAGAGAGTACCGCCCGATTAGATGGACCGGCAACGTTTCGATCCTAAAGATCGTCTCGGGCCGACAACCAAACCGATCGAGTACCAAGTCGAGTGCTTGGAGGGTACGGCATTGAGGATATATCTCTCATCCGCTTTTAGAGCAAGTGGGAGAGTGTTGTGAATTAGATGAGAAAGGGTGTGCTCTAAAAACAATCATTACTTGTCATTTCGTGCAAGTGGGAGATTGTTAGGTGTAGTGCCCGAAAGACAATTTGTGTAATTGTTTTTAATAATGAATGACGAATTTATCTCACCTTATTACTTGCTTTGTGCTTGTAAAGTAATACACCGTCGCAAACCCTAAGTATATACGTATGTAACCACTTAACTCGGTGTATGGATTACACGTGAGGATTGAGTTAGTGGAGATATGCTTAAAGCTGTTAGTCCGTGGTGAAGTTAATCGAGTTTAGGGTCTCTTGATTAAAACACCAATAATGCGCCCGAACACCTTAGGGTGTGATAGTCTTATCCGGTTTGTCGGTAGAGGGTACTACGTGGGGCATTTATATATGATGGCATTCATATAGGATTTGGACCGATTTAATCGAATTTCTCGGTATAATTCCGTAATCGAGGAATCTTATTAAATCATTAGATGATCATATATGGATCAACCATAATCCCGAGGTGATCACGGGATCGCTTGTCCCGGGGTAGTGTTTGATGTGTTAGTTACGGTTCACTTTAATATGTGTTCCAAGCCACTTCTCATTGGCACTATCTCGGATGAGTGAGTAGTTCGATTTTCACGGACATGGAATCCATTCCTTCCCGCGGGAAGTAGAGAGACGATCCCCTTGTTTGTTAGCCCTAAGAAAGTGATCGATCCCGGGAGTTCACATTTGACTAATTAGCTACTAGTCGGATATGTGTACTAATTGATCATCGGGGGTTGATGGTAAATAAGGATAAGATATTCGAGTCGGGTTCACGGAGACTTCCCACTCGAATGGACGATCTATGGAGGGTTAATCCGTATGTAGTGATTATATCAATGGACGCTTATTCACTCTATGGGTTGAGTATAAGTATACATCTATAATCGGTAGAGTTCGGTTTCGGGTTTATGGTGGCGTAATCCCGGAATTAATAATTAATGTACTTATTACGTTCGATGAATAATTAATTATTGGAGCTACTACGGTTATAGGTCCATGGTCCCCGATGTGGCTTCTGTAATTCGGACTAATAATCTTGTTATTTGGGCCTCAGTGATAATTAATTGGCTGGGCTAATTAATTGATATGCATAGATATTATTTAGTTGGGCTAAATAATATAATACACATAAAAGACATTTTATGTGGGCTTTTTGACCCTTAATGGTGGCGCCATATATGTCATTTAATTAGAGAGAAATTAGTTTTCTTGGATAATTATTTGACATGTGATTTATCTTTTATTTGTTAAATGATAATTCATGGAATATTAGATTATAATATGATTTATCCTAATTTGTTTGGGATAATCATTTTATTTATCTTTTATTTGGAATAAAGGATTAATGTAATAATTATCTCTTAATTATTTAATCATTGGAGGACAAGGTTTACTCTCCTATATAAAGAGAGTTCTCCCAAGCCTTAATTGAAAGGTACTATTCATGTCACTATTCACCGAGAGAAATTGGCCGAAAAATTTCGGCCTCTATTCTTAGGGTTCGAGTTGGAAAAATCTTCGGGATTTTTCTGGTTGCATATCAAGGAGGCTCGTGTATCAAGAAGGGTGTCCACCAACCGCCGTTTGGAGAACACATCGGAAGATCAAGGCTTCTCTTCCCTATATTGGTAACATGATCTTAACCCCCTTGTAGTAGTTTAAGTCCTTTATTTATGAATTGTGTCATATAAATCGTGATCTATCCGCTGCGCGTAGATCTAACTCGTTTAGATCTAAGAACCTGCATCCTTCAGGTGCCTGGTTGACAGGAGCATGCTCTTCATTATATGCCTCATATGTAGCTGATCCTGTGTCTAGTTGGTCTGCTGACTCATTCAGCAGATCATCAAAACATTCCATAACTAGAAATGGCACTGGCATGTCAGTTAGATATCTAGCTTTGCCTAATACCTATTGAAACAGAGGAAAATAAGTCTCATGGAATTGAGTATTTATAGCAACAAAAATATCTTTGTTGGTAATGTCCAAAAGAATAGCACCCTTGGAGGTTTTTGAGTTTCCAAGATAGTCACAAGTCCTACATCTGGAATCAAATTTTGTCCTGTGCTGTTGAAGTGTGCAAGAAGAAACTGAGCAACCAAAAACTTTAAACACAAAATAATTTGGTTTGGTGCCATAAAGCAGTTCATGTGGAGTACTTTCTTTCAGCAGTGGTGTAGGTGTGACATTAATCAATTTTATAGCATGTAAAAGACAAAATCCCCAATATTCAATGGGTAAATTACTCCGAAACCTCAGACCCTTGGCAACGTTCAGAAAATGCTGATGTTTCCTTTCAAAAATACCATTTTGGTCAGGTGTTCTGACACAGGATGTCTGATGCATGATGCCCCGTTGAGCATAGAAAACTGTAAGCTGAAATTCAGCTCCATTGTCAGATCTAATTACTTTAATAAATTTATGAAATTGAGTATATACAAACTTAACAAAGGATTTAACAAGGCCAAAAGCTTCAGATTTATTCCTCATAAGAAAAATCCTACTAAATCTAGAAAATTTATCTACAACAGTAAGAAAATATTGCTATCCATTCACATTATGTTTTCTCAAGGGACCCTAAATATCTATATGACCAAGATCAAATACAACATTTACATCAGTTGTACTCAACGTAAATGGATTTTTCTTTAATTTTTCCATAGGGCAAATATAGTAAAGATCATGATCACAAAATTTGACAGCAGATTGTGAACTAATGACTTGCAATCTTTGATCTGGCAAGTGTCCTAGGTCGCAGTGGCATAAAAAGAATCATCTAATCCATCAGAAAAAGTGTAAATTTCTACAACATTAACAACAAAAATTCTGATTGGTTGATCCATGACTTATAGTCTTCTGTGTAACTCAGTTGAACAAATCATTTTCTTGTTCTTGTCCTGCAAAACACACTTGTTAGTAGAAAAAATAGTTGCACCTTTTGTATGAGTTATAAATGAAGGTGAATATAAAAGATTGTATTTAAATCCAGGAATACAAAATACACCATGTAGGACTAGCTGAAGATTTACCCTTACTTGGCCTATATATGTAACATAAACATTATTTCCATTAGCTAGGTAATCCCGTTTTTTTACTAGATGAAGATTTGGGATTACTTAACAGATCTAATGATCCTATAATATGATCTGTGGCACTAGAGTCCAATATCCATTTTATAGATCTTTCTAAATTTAGATCAACTGTCCCTGTTGCAGGTGAGTAATGTGTAACAATATCAACAGGCTGCTCAACAGCAAATCTTGCATGTCTAGGAGGATCATCACTCATTAGAGGCATCAACTTATCAAGTTGCTGTGCAGTAAGATTGGGAAACCTTGGTCCAGTAGACCTATTCTGGCCCTGATCTTCTTCTGCTAACTGTTCCACTTCTACCAAATTTGACCTTTTTGAGTTGAACCCATGAGGATTGCCATGTTTCTTGTAACAAGTCTCTTCAGTATGAAAACTGAACCCACAGAAACTACACTGTACCTTCTTGGGATTCTTAGGTCTGGCATTTGCACCAAGATATTAACCTGGTCTGCTGACTGATTGATTCTACACTGTCCATTCTTTTGAGATGAGAGAACCATATAATCTTGATTCTTGGCCTTGTTACCGACATATAACTTCTTCCTTTCAAACTTAATGGCCATTTCAAAGGTATCATGGTTTTATGGAAAAGGCACCATCATCATTTCCTGTGAAACCATTGGCTCAAATTGATCCCTCAAACCTTTAAGGAACTTCATGACATATTCAGCATCCATATGATCCACCAGAGTGCTAATTGCATTGCAGTGACATTGAGGATCAAAGGAACAAACTGGAATTGGCCTGATGGTCTTGATTTCTTCCCACAAAACCATTAATTTTGTGAAATATTGATTGAAAAAGTCTATACCTTGCTTCAGCAGATCCATCTCTTCAAGAAGATCCGAAAGCCTGAATGCATCTACATTAGAAAATCTTGTTGCAAGATTGTTCCAAACTGCGTGTGCACTCTTGAAATACATCAAACTCTATGCAATGGTGTTTTCAATAAAATTCAATATCCATGATCTCACCATTGTATCACACTGTCTCCGTGCATGGAAATCTACTGAATCTGCTTCTAGCTTTTGATTGTGCCGTCTACGAAGCAAATTTTATTCTTGGTGATCAACACCATCTCCATAGACATCTTCCATTGATTATAGTTGTTTCCATTCATCAATGGCTGAACAAGAACCAGACGGATTCTCATTAGAGTTATTTTTTCTTTGCTGCCATTGCTATCAAGAACTCCAGAATTTACCAAAGATCAACAACAAAGTGAAAAACGATCAAGAAATGATAAAAAAACTCAGAAAATGGTGACAGTTTACTCGAAAAAACGTAAACACAAAAAAGATAAAGAATTCTCTCAATATTCTTCAATTACCACATAAAACGCAGGAAATCATATATAATTTCTCAATTTTCTTCTCTGATACCATGTTGAAGTTTGTAGAATCACAAACAACAAAGATAAAATGCAGAGTTATTTTTAATGAACTGAAATCAACAAGTTAAGTTACAATGCTACTGATCATGGGGTATTTATAGATTCATACACCTCGTGGATCAGTTAAAACTAAGTTACAAACGGTTACAACAACCTACAACAAGATAACTGTTTTCTACATCAAACAACTCAGCAAGTTGTTGAGTCTTAATGTGGTCTGATGTGTTCCTCAGTAGATTGCGCTCTTGCACTCATCATTCCCTTCAGCACTTTATGCTGTAACAAAATCACTTACTTGATTTAACAACAGCTTTGTTTCAACAAAGATTCTGGTCAATGAAGTATTTCTGAGTGTGAAAGACTATTATGGCAGCTGAATCAATGCAATTGAGAAGGATCCGTGTATGTGGTGGAGCTGTTGAAGAGGAAATACTACCCTCCAAGGAATAGTGGAACAACTTCAGTGAAGCAGCAATCACACCTGTGAAGGACTGATTGTTCATATGGTGAAGCTGTGAAGATTCAGTGAAGGACAATGATAAAATCAGTTGTATCATGTAACTATACCTCAAGAACAATAGTGAATACCTCCAAAATCATAGGAGAAGCATGGACAAGGGGATTACACCACCATAAACCACTATAAACCTTGTATTCTAATTTTGCACTTTACTTTCTGCATTTACTTTCAGTACTTAGCTTATAATTTTCTTGCTTACTTATACGTGAAATCCGTAAAAGAGCCAGTGGATTCTCGTTGGGCCTCCATGTAGGCCCAAGAAAGATAGGGTGCTGGGCCCAAGCTGTCTGAACCTTCATAAGCCGGACTGGACCTGGTAAAACCCAGCTTGCCTTATGCCCTTACGATTCGCATCATTTGCTAGGCAATGGGCGTCGACAAGCAAAGCCTTCAGTTCATCCTTTATCGGATATCATGAAAGCAATAGAGGCCAGCTCGCCTGCCCCAGCTCGCAGCATGCTAGCTCACAACTCTCCAGCTTAATCAAGCCCACTGGACAAGGCAATCAGAGTCCAATCAGATGGTTATGAAGCGATGAGCTCGCAACGGCTCACGAGTCAGCTCGCCTGGACGAGCGCCCATCTCGTTCTAGACTTACCTATTTATATTTTTTCTTGAGAGCTGATAGCTTTACCGTCATGTTGTAATCGCCAACTCTGGACCCTATAAATAGCGGCATTTATTACCCTTTAGAGGGGGGACATAATACGAAAAGCAGCAAAACTCTACTAATTTGTCGATAGTCTATCTCTCTCTTACATGCCTATCGCCCTTGCTAGTCTTCATTTGCATTTCTTGATAAAAACATAACAAAATAGTCACATAGATCCAGATATCCACCGCTAAATCCACCCAAATATTGTTTGTGAGATTTCCGACAATATCAGTTGTTTCCGTTATCGGGAAATGTACGCATTCGAGCTTTTTTCTGGCTAAATCTGAGATTTACATAAATAGTTCTTCAGCTTCGATGATCTGAAGCTGTCAACGTTGGCTTTCTCATATCACTTCACCAACTTTTTAAGTTCATGGACAGCCTTCCAGCCGCGGTCACCATCTGAAAAAGAAAAGAGAATGAGTCAAATAGAAACAAAAAGAGAAAGGCAATAAAAATGAGAAAATAATAATAAGAGAGCTTACTATGCTTACGAGATTTCCGGCTAGCCCATACAGATCATCTGGGTTTGGTAGGAAGTTGGGCACTTGATCTATAACAGAAATTTGGTTCACCAAGCTGACACCGATGTTATAAGTTGCACCATAAAAACGGTAATATCCAGATTCTTAACTTGAGGAACTCTCTCCATAAGCGCCTGCACCACCAGTCTGACCTCATTTTTGTTCTCGGGTTGACAGAAGAGTAACCTTTGCCATATGGGGCCATCCCCAGGTAGTGGAAATAGAACTCGAGCTTCGGTACTAACACCAGCGGTCTTAACACCTCAGCATTTGGTTCAGTATTTATGTCCACTGGGACGGACTCCTCATCAGCCTGCCTCGGGGCCCTTTCTATCGCTCCCACTACTGAGCCCTCAACAGTTGTAACATTGGATTCTAGGGTCAAGCGGGCTACAACAGCCGAAGATTCAACACCATCATCTCTTCTCGCTCTCTTCAGCAGGACAACGTGGTGGATCGAGTTATGTGCAATATATATCCTAGAAGGGGGTGAATAGGATATTACGGCCTTTTAAATTTTATTAAGCCTTTTTGGAGTTTAAATTAATTAACCTAATATTTATAATATACTAGGCGGAAGATCAAGCTAAAATCAACGTATATAGGTTAATGTTCTTGTGATCAAATTTTGATTAAAGATTTTAATGAGTTAAAACCTAATCAAATTAAAATTCAACACATAGGTGTGTTTCTAGTTGTATTTCAAAACACATTAACATTTTTTATGTTTGTTTATCCTAGCATATAACTCTATGTGATAGTATCACACACATACACACATATTTTCCTATATGCTGTGCAATTATAAATTACACCAGATTTACATGATAAAACGGTGCTCTGACTTGTCACTCTTTAGGTCACACTGTAGTAAAAGAATCTTAACCACTAAATATTCAATCAAAGTTCTCTTACTAAAAGATGACACAACAGAGCAATACAACAACCTCGGTATTTAGTCTAACAGATTCTATTATCAAAGACACGGTTGATAAGAGCAATCTGAAATCAATAAATAGAAACATGAACTTACTGACAGTGAACCCTAAGGTTCAGGTTTAGGAGAAGACAGTACACAGTTACTAAACACGAACCAAGAACAGCTCCAGGTCCAAGCCAGTTCCAAAGTTCAATCCCCACAACCAATTACTAGCTTAGACTCAATTAAGAGTATAAGATATAACTCGGACTTTCTCACACTGAATCAAGAAAACAGATGAGCAAGTGATTCGGCAAACACTTACAAAATACAAGGATATTTTTTAGTATAGAGAAAATGTTTGATCAGCTTTGTTGCGATCAGTTTGGTGTCACTGAGAATATATAGGCAGGTAAATGGTAGAAGCATTTGCTTGATCATTTTCGAAATATGAAATGCAATGAATGATTATGGAAAAGATTGCCATTGAGTTGAAAATAGAGTATAGTTGTTGTATTAAAAAAGATTTTGAGTTGTTTAAGATAGAAAAACTTTTTAGATCCAAGCAGTCAACATTGATACAATAACTATCATTAATGCAGTGTATGGAAAAGACCAACAGTTTTATTGACTCAATTTAATTATTTGGATTTTTATAAATATAGCAACATATTTATTTATGTCTGATATATATATTACACAAAAGATGAGTTTATCAAAATATGTAATTTTATGTAGAGAATTCCCAGTGTGACAGTGGAAAGAGTATGAGTGCGTTATGAATATAGATTTAAGTTCATAACACACCAAATCCGAAGACACAGGCAACCCGAAATATGCTTCATCACAACAATAATCTGAAATCATAGCAGATTTGCATAGCGTACATCATTTCATAAGATCAATACTCAAGATTTGATTCATAAATCATAAGATTTCATCAAATCTTTAACCGAATGGGACATGCAAGTGATGCAAGTGCTAATGAATCATCAATCATGATTTTGACAAAAATACAATCATAACACATAACTTGATTTCATCAATCTAATGACCTAGAGTGATCAATCCAAACATAAACTCTTGGATCCATCAAGTTTGACTAAAGGGTTTATAGATCGAAATTTGTTTTTCACAACAACATTGACAAATAACAAAAATAGAGACTTAGTTAACCCAGATTATTAGAGATTTAGGTTTTACTTTTTATGACAGTCACAAAATAATCTTTTTATCAGATAATCAACCTTGAATGAATCAAATAACTAAGCCAACAAATCTGAATGTATTGACTCGTAAATCGTGGTGATGCAGTAAGATTTATTCACTCTGACTAGCTTTAATTATTTCTTGAATTTTTAACTATATGACTCTATAAATGAGGGATTAAGAACAAAGATTCTTAGCTAATTTTCCCAAGCCAGATTCTTCTTGAATCTGGATTATACCTGAGTTATTTGAGAACCATAGAAGCATAAAGACATCATCTTTCTTGTGTGAATCTCGAATTAAGCATCGTCTAGTCAGAGAGAGTTAATTCGACTATTATAGAGATAAATCGTCACTTCTAGTTAGTGAACCATGCCGGAAGAACGGGCTGCAGTAAGAACGAGCAACGATTGAGTCGTAATTGACCAAAAGGTTTTAACTTTTTCATCATCGGACTATGAACGGGCTTCATCGATGACTGAATAGTCATCTCTGCGGTTTATGTAGGAGCCCGAACGCAATTAAAATAATTAACACGAATTAAACAACAATTTTATTGAAAATAAAACGAATTACAAATGAAAAATGAAATATACTAAAATAAAGGTGGATACAATAACTCCGAGACGAGTAGGACACTCTGTCCTTAAGACAAATTTGGTCCGGTGTGTACCCCGGTTAAAACCAATTGTCTCCCAGGATAACTCGGATTACTGATTCGTATAGAGGTACTTCTTACACGAACCTTCAACGAACTCTTCTAGTGCTCAGAATCTCTTCTTCAAACTCGTATGCAACTACGTCAGAACTATATGAATGTATGAAGCTTTCTGGTGTTGTATTTCCAAATGTGTATATAGCTTCAATCCATATGGAGGATATATAGGAAAGAGGTGAAATTTGGAATGAATTAATTACAGCCGTTTCATCAGTTACAACAATGAATTACCATAACTCATCTTTATTACAGCCGTTTCATCAGTGCCCAAAGCCCAAGACCAAGACCAAGGTCAAGGTCAAGGTCAACGGTCAACGGTCAACGGTCAACGGGCACGGGCACGGGCACGGGCACGGGCACGGGCGGGCGGCGGCGGCGCGCGCGCGTGTGGCCATTTTAGCAGAACGTCTGACTGCTAAAACCAACCCGCTATCTCTCCTTCTTCTAGGAGCTTATACCACATATAACATTCTTCCCACATATATACTGGAAAACATTTCTCTCTTTTTCCAATGTGGTACACGGCTTAGTTGAATACTCTTCAACTTCCACTTCCAACAAAAGTTCTTTCAAACACCCGACTTCAAGCGTTAATTTCTCATTCACTCGTACTCCGAATTGAATGATTCTAAATCCCGAATTCATCTACGACTTACGTAGTTTTCGAATTATCAAAACATTGTATATATTCTATACAAGAATATAATCAAATTAAGCTTGCAAAGTCGTTCGAATAAAATGATTATAAAATCATTTTTATTCACTTTAATTCAATTCCACTATTTTCTCCAACAATCCCCCACATGAATGGAAATTAATGCAAATGCGGACCCCGAAGAGATTACGGCGAGAAAAACATTGCATCGGGAGAGGTAGCTTCGGCTTTGAACCCGCCCTAGTGAAGTACTATCGGATCTACTCGGCTAATCGGTGAACTTAAGTCTTGAGCTGTTCGGCCTTTAGTGTAGAACCGGACAATAGCACTCACACAATATTTCCCTTAGCACCGTACTTGGTTCTCATGACCGGATTCATTTTGGCCCCGAATCACACCTGGTTTCGAGAAAGTGCTTTAGAGAATTCTAGCCTCCGAATTCTCATAGAAGCGGCCCCACTTCGCACTTACATAGGTGACTTCCTATCAAGAGTATCTCGCCATACCCCACTCGAATTTAATCAAGTTATAGGAATCATTAAAAGTTTTCACTTAACCTTCACACTCTGCGAGACAACACTTTTATTCACGGAATGGGAAAGTGTTCATCGACAAACTTCATAACTTAGTTGTCCCCTTGAACCAAGATCTTGGGATCTCCGAGTCAACATGGTAGGGTTACCATTACAAAACTTAACTTTCAATAGGCTTAAGTCCCATACCGAGGGTCAAAATTGACATCTGATCTCTAGGTAAACCTTTAGTAAGCGGATCCGCAAGATTCTCCTTCGATTTTACATAATCGATGGAAATCACACCACTAGAGATCAAGTGTTTAACGGTATTATGTCGTCGACGTATATGTCTAGACTTACCATTATACATACTATTTTGTGCTCGGTGTATAGCCGATTGACTATCACTGTGTATGCTAATAGGAGCAATCGGTTTTGTTCAACAAGGAATGTCCTCTAGGAAATTTCGAAGCCACTCTGCTTCTTCCCCAGCTTTGTCCAGTGCTATAAACTCAGCTTCCATTGTGGAACGAGATATGCATGTCTGCTTTGTGGACTTCCAGGACACCGCAGCACCACCAATCATAAAGATATATCCAGTTGTGGATTTTGACTCTTTAGAATCAGAAATCCAGTTTGCATCACAGTATCCTTCTAATACTGCTGGATATCTTGTGTAACGTAATCCCAGGTTCATTGTATATTTCAAGTACCTGAGTACTCTCATCAGCGCTTTCCAATGATCCTCACTGGGATTACTTGTAAACCTGCTTAGTTTGTTCACAGCACACGCAACATCAGGTCTAGTACAGTTGGTTATGTACATTAGACACCCTATAATCTGTGAATATTTCAACTGAGACACAGGCGCACCCTTATTTTTGACCAAGTGAAGACTTAAGTCAATGGGTGTTTTCATAGGACTTTCATCAAAAACATTGAATCTCCTCAGAACGGATTCAATGTAGTGAGACCGTGATAATACTAGTCCCTCGATATTCGGAGATTTTAATCCCCAAAATTACATCTCGCTTGTCCCATATCCTTCATATCAAAATTGCGTGTCAACAACTTTTTGGTATTCATGATGATATCATGAGTACTTCCCATAATCAAGCATATCATCAACATATAAACACACTAACACATAAGCATTAGGTGTTTGTTTGATGTAGACGCATTTGTCACACTCGTTAATTTTAAACCCATTAGATAGCATAGTTTGATCAAACTTTAGATGCCATTGTTTGGGTGCTTGTTTCAGATCCATACAAAGACTTAACGAGTCTACACACCTTGTGCTCTTGCCCGGAACCACAAACCCCTCGGGTTGTTCCATGTATATCTCTTCCTCTAATTCACCATTTAGAAATGCGTTTTAACATCCATTTGATGGATCTCCAAGTTATAGAGGCTTGCAGCAAGAGCAATAAGAACCCTTATAGAAGTGATTCTCGTTCGGTGAATAAGTATCAAAGAAGTCAAGACCTTCCTTTTGTCGATAACCCTTAGCTACCAACCTGGCCTTATACTTATCAATAGATCCATCAGCCTTAAGCTTCTTTTTGAAAATCCACTTACACCCGAGTGCTTTACTTCCCGGTGGAATGTCAACCAATTCCCAAGTGTGATTTTGCATAATAGAATCTATTTCACTATTAATAGCTTCTTTCCAGAAAGGTGCTTCTGGATTAGACATAGCCTCGGCATATGTCCTTGGAGTATTTTCTACCATGTAGGTTAGAAAATCGGCCCAAAAGACGTTGAAGTCCTAGCCCTCTTACTCCTTCGAGGTTCCACTTCCTCGTTTTCTGGAGTACTATCCCCCACATTTTCGTGTACTCTCTTATTTGAGTCTTCATTGTGTCTTTCTTTATGTGGAAAAACATCCTCAAAAAACACCGCATTTCTTGACTCCATGACCGTGTTTACATGCACATCGGATTGTCGATTTGTGCACAAGAAATCTATATGCACTCTTTGTTATGAGCATACCCAATAAATATGCAATCTATCGTTTTTGGCCCAATCTTAATCTGTTTAGGCTTAGGCACTTCCACCTTTGCTAAACACCCCCACACTTTCAAGTATTTATAACTTGGTTTGTGGCCTTTCCACATCTCATATGGAGTTTTATCCATCTTTTTAGACGGAATCCCGTTGAGAATTGTATTGGCGGAGAGAAGGGCCTCCCCCACAAGTTACGAGGTAACCCGAACTAATCAACATAGCATTCATCATCTCTTTCAGAGTATGGTTTTTGCGTTCAGCAATTCCGTTAGATTGAGGTGCATATGGAGCAGTAGTTTGATGAATAATGCCCGAATCTAGACATATTCTTTCAAATGGCGATTCATACTCTCCACCTCTATCACTACGAACCTTCTTGATTCGTCCGCTAAGTTGATTCTCAAATTCATTCTTATAATTTTTGAATGCCTCGATAGCCTCATCTTTGCTACTTAGCAAATATACATAACGAGTACCTTGTACAATCATCGATAAAAGTTACAAAATACTTTTTACCGCCTCTCGATTGCACAAACTTTAAGTCACACAAATCGGTGTGAATTAATTCTAACGGTTCGTGTTTCTTTCCACGGATGGAAACGGCGCTTTAGTCATTTTAGCTTCAACACGGACTTGGCATTTTGCGGTTTCATTAACTTTAAGTTTAGGTAATAAATCCAAATTCATCATTCTTTGAATTGATTTATTATTAACGTGTCCTAAACGATTATGCCATAAAGTACAAGACTCAATCAAGTAAACAAAAGTAGAAGCACTTTTTATTAGCCTCAGCGGGCACATTTAATTTAGGTACAATAGTCAAAAGATTTCTCTTGCATACCCAACCATCACTTTTATGTAAACATAAAATTATTCTAATTTTATTTTACAATACGAAGGTCCATAAAAAATAATCTATCGACCAGAGTGCCTTCGCCAACTACCAATCCATTCTGAGAAAGTGTGAATTTGTTTGCAACAAATTCTAACTTGTAACCCAGACAGGTTAGCTGAGGACCAGAAATATAATTTCTACCGAGGTCCGGCACATGCAAAACATTTCGGATAACCAGATAGTTTCCATTCTTTATATTTAACGTGATATTCCCATATCCGACAATTTCGGACGTTGTTAAATTTTCCATGAAAACATTTTCTTGAATTTCCTGGTATCCCCAGAACAAAGATTTGTTCGCACACATATGTTGAGTAGCTCCAGTGTCTACACACCAATCATATGTCTCTTCATCGAGGTCTCTGTCAGGCTCAATTTTGACTGTTTTAAAACCACTTCACTTCCCGCAACCCGGGAGCTTTCTCCTTGAATTGGCGCACCAATAGGAGTCATCCGATTATAAAATTCCATTTCTGTTCACAAACAGAAGATAAACTTTTATCAGAAAAGGATAACTGATAATACAACACGTAGGTTTTCCACCCAAAGAAAACAATGTGAAGATTGTTTTGACTCATCAGAACAAGCTCGAGTTTGTTTCAACTCGATTCTCCAACAATGTTTGTATTTCAATCTTGTTTTAACGTGGTAGTTTTTACCAGAAAACACCAAAAGGAGGTGGACCGATTTTGCCGTAAATCGATACCAAAAGGAAGTGGACCGATTTTACCATAAATCGATACCAAAAAGGAAGTGGACCGATTTTACCAGAAATCGATACCAAAAAGGAAGTGGACCGATTTTACCAGAAATCGATACCAAAAAGGAAGTTTTAACTAATTATAAAACGAGCTGAAGTTTCAGAAGTAGACTGAACCGTTCAGAATAAGAGCTGACATGTTCAGTAAACGAGCTGAAAATTCAGAAATAAGCCGAATTAATCAAGAACGAGCCGAACCGATCGAACCGAGCTGATCAGAATCGAATTTTGATTAAAACAAGTTTATTTAATTCGTCTAAACTCAGAAAAATTGAGTAGAAATTCGTATAAAAAATTTCGATTACGCACGGGTTAAAATCAGAACATCGGTTCTGAAATTTGTCTTAAGCTGTAGGAGCCCGAACGCAATTAAAATAATTAACACGAATTAAACAACAATTTTATTGAAAATAAAACGAATTACAAATGAAAATAAAATGTATGAAGCTTTCTGGTGTTGTATTTCCAAATGTGTATATAGCTTCAATCCATATGGAGGCTATATATAGGAGAGGGCTGGGCTGGAATGAATTAATTACAGCCGTTTCATCGATTACTGCAATGAATTACCATAACTCATCTTTATTACGGCCGTTTCATCGATTCTGACAATGAATTAACCATTAATTATTCTTTGAACCGAACTATGTTGGATAACCGAACCGAGCCGAACTCAATCTTCAAACTCAATCGAATGTATATGAACCGGACCAAGCCCAATTAACTTTTGTATAAAAAGTTTAACACAGGCCTGGGCCTAGGGCCCTCAGGCCCATTCCCCAAAGCCCAAAGCCCAAAGCCCAAAGACCAAGGTCAAGGTCAAGGTCAATGGTCAATGGTCAACGGTCAACGGGCACGGGCACGGGCACGGGCACGGGCACGGGCACGGGCACGGGCACGGGCACGGGCACGGGCACGGGCGGGCGGCGGCGGCGCGCGCGCGTGTGGCCATTTTAGCAGAACGTCTGACTGCTAAAACCAACCCGCTATCTCTCCTTCTTCTAGGAGCTTATACCACATATAACATTCTTCCCACATATATACTGGAAAACATTTCTCTCTTTTTCCAATGTGGTACACAGTTTAGTTGAATACTCTTCAACTTCCACTTCCAACAAAAGTTCTTTCAAACACCCGACTTCAAGCGTTAATTTCTCATTCACTCGTACTCCGAATTGAATGATTCTAAATCCCTGAATTCATCTACGACTTACGTAGTTTTCGAATTATCAAAACATTGTATATATTCTATACAAGAATATAATCAAATTAAGCTTGCAAAGTCGTCTGAATAAAATGATTATAAAATCATTTTTATTCACTTTAATTCAATTCCACTATTTTCTCCAACAGTTTAATCTGGGTCAAGATGAAAGAATTTAAGTAATAGATCAAGGTATTGAAAGTTGTATCGAGATAGCAGAGAAATCAAGAGAGGCGTTTCAGATTTTGGAGGTGTTATTGCCGTGGAGAAGAGAGAGGAGATGTAAGAGGAGGCGACAATGTTGTATGAATGAGGGTTTAGGTTAGGAGATTGGCTTATATGTGTAGGGTTATCAAGGAAGGGTGAAAGGGCCGGACATTGGGCCGAGAATAATATTTAGATTGGATTAATTTAAAATATGGCTGGATTAATGTATGTTGAGTCCATTAGTATAACACTATATCACATTAAATGGTGATGCTTGATATATCATACACACATTTTGTTATAATCATTTATGGTGTATTTCAGGGTACCTGCAAAACAAATAAATGCCTTTGTAAGTCATACGACTTCTAGGCAGGGTTAGTGACAGTAAAAATATATATAGAATATAAATTTAGGTTCTGTAAAATTAATCAAACCACATACGTATTATTGTGGGCACAACAATATCCCAACACAACGTTCGGATTGGTTTTTCGAGCTTTGTAGCTCGATTGTAGCCTCAGCTCGCGAAACATTAGGACTTTGCTCCCTTATTCGGACACTGCCATCCCATCTCATTCTAAAAGAAGTGCTTTGATGAGCTCTCACATTTCCAGTGCATTTAGGTGGAGTGGGTACATTGGGACCTTGAGCAAGAAAACTAAGAGCATTTGGGCCCTAGGCCACCATCGGTGGGATAACCTATCCCCGGCGAGCTGACAATATCTACTCCCTCACAGCTTTCTGTTCATGAGCCAACCTCATCTTCTCAGCTCTCCGTGTAGTAGGTTCCATGTTCTCTGTACAGAAGGCAAACCAAAAGCAATAAGTTCTAACGCTACATGCAAGGCAATCATGCTTGAAGGAATCTCTACAAGGTGTTAGGAGCATTTTATAAGTTTTGATGATGGCCAGCTGTTATAGTTAGCCTGAAACAAGTTTAGAAATGAAATATATAGGTTTTATTTGAAGTCTAACATTTGCATAAGTTGGTCGAACTAAGCACTGTAATCATTAGTCTGGTAGCCAGCTCAGTGAAGTGAATACAGAAGATCAGCTGAGTTCCGGCTGAGGATCCAGACTCAGTTCAGTGAAGATATATGGACTGACTTACAACCAAGGAAGTTTGTAATGACCTTGGGTAATTCTGAGATATCAGTTAAATGGTGGACAATTTTCTTAAAAGTGGTGTACACTGACTGATCAAAGCTTTCTTGGTGTCCAATCTTACCGGCATTGTACCGGGTCAATTGTTGTCTAGTAAGTGGTCAAGGTCGTATCCACAAAGAATTTAAGGTCAAACACCAATTAGCTATTATTATCTTGATCTAAGTCGCAAGGAAACATGAAAGTAATTGTTTTAAACTCTACTATTAGATTGATAATCAAATGGTAAAATGGCCTAACCAAGGCAAGTTCATTGATCAAGAAACCTCTTCAGGTATCTTGGGAATGATTACCTACCAACCTTCCAATGATGTTCAAATGTGTGAAACGGTGCATTCCTAAGCTAAAAACTTCCCCTTATACGAGTCTATGAAGTTTCACTATGTCTCCTCCTTGGCTTAAGAACTCTAAGCCTAATGATTCGACATGATAAACACTTGAATGCAAGAACTAGAAATTGAACTCCAATAAAGGTCAACTTTACCTTCCGGTTCTCCTACCTCTTTCTCACACCTAATATCTCCTTTCGGTATCCACTAAGTGTGTGTGTTGTGGGTATGAATGACTCGGTGGTTGTTGATGGTGTTGATTTGAGGAATTTCCTTGGTAGCCTTAGTTTTGAGAGCATTGTACGAGCTCTTCTATTGAGTGGGATATGGTGGTTGGCCTTGCTTGCTTGTGTTTTCTGACCAATGGAAAGTAGGATGATCTTTTCGAATGGTATTGAAAGAGTTTGAATAAGCATTGTTCAAGTTCCGATGTTGTTGCATGAAACTCACTTCTTCCTTTGAGTATCCTTCGGATTCTTCTATTCCCAATGACACGTTATCATTGTTTCTTATTCTATCATTGAAGTCTCATTGAATGCATTGCCTTCCGAGCTTGAGCTTTTGCTTACTTGTATACCATCAAACTTTCTATTAAGAGTCTCCAATTGTGCTAAAACTTTGGAGTTGGAGGCAGATTCACCTATAGATGCAACCTTCCTTGTACCAGAGCCGGTTTCTCATATTCTATTGTTCTTGGAAATCTTCTCAATAGAATCATATACAACTTGCGCTTCACTCATCATCAAAGAGCCGCCACATGCATGATTAGTATCTGCACGTGAATCCTTTCTCAACTTTCGACAAAAAGAATTGAATTTTCATGTCAAGAGAATAACCATGATCGGGACAAGCTCTTAACAATTTCTTGAATCTCTCCCATACACTTCCAAGTGTCTCTTCGGATCCTTGTCTAAAATTGGCTATCTCAACCTTCAATTCAAAATTCCTTCCTGGAGTAAAATATTTCTTTAAAAACTCATTCTAGTTGTCTTCCCAACTTGTCAAGGAATGATGCGGGAGTGATATAAACCAATCTCTAGCCTTTCCTTTCCATGAAAAAGGAAACATGAACATCCTTGTCAACTCTCGATGAATGACTTGACTCTTGGCCGTGGTTCACAACTATTCAAATAGATATAAGTGATGATGCGGGTCTTCATCATCTTCACCAAGAAATTGGGCTCTTATGTCAATCAATCCAAAAAGATGGGATTTCACCTCAAAGTTATTTGATCCATCATTTGGTAGGCGAATTGGATTGTTGGTTTCATTTCTTCTCAAGGTTTGATCACAAATAGGCCTCGGGTTTCGAGGGTTGTTGTTGTTTTGGTTCCGGTTGTTCAGGTTCCGATTTGGGTTGTTTTGGTTATTGGGATTTTGGTTGTTGCGGTTTGGTGGTGGTGGAGGATTTTGTAATGGTGAGTTTGGATTGTTGGGATTTTGTGCATGACCTTGGGTATGGTTTAAAGCTTGTTCGACTTGTGCATCTACAAAGTGTTCGTCCATCTCCTCCAAGTTCCAAACTACGACGAGCTTGACTATTCTTAATCTCCGCGTTCCTTACTCTAATATACGTGTTGATATCCGGTATAAGGGGAGTAAGAGGAGCCTTGCCACTTCGTGTTCGGTGCATCCATTACAAGATAGAAATTACAAGAAAACAATCAACCAACACTTGGCAACTTACCAAGTGGTAAGCACCAAAGAAACAAAGTAGAAATGGGATTAGAAATTTTTTTGACTTATTCTCAAGAATTTTGAGCTAATACAAGTATCAACCGTTACACATTCCCGGCAACGGTGCCAAAAACTTGATCGAAGCTTTCTAGGTGTCCAATCTTACCGACAGTGTACCGGGTCAATTGTAGTCTAGTAAGTGGTCAAGGTCATATCAACAAGGAATGTGAGGTCAAACACCAATTAGATATTATTATTATCTTGATCTAAGTTGCAAGGAAAGAAAAAATTAATTATTTTAAACTCTACTGTTAGAATGATAATCAAATGGTAAAAAGGCCTAACCAAGACAAGTTCATTGATCAAGCAACCACTTCTAGTATCTTGGGAATGATTACCTACCAACCTTCCAATGATGTTCAAATGTGTGAAATGGTGCGTTCTTAAGCTAACAACTTCCCCTCATACGAGTGTATGAAGTTGCACTATGCCTCCTCCTTGGCTTAATAACCCGAAGCCTAATGATTCGACAAGATAAACACTTGAATGCAAGAACTAGTCATCTCCCCGGATAAGAAATTGAACTCCAATAAAGGTCAACTTTATCTTCCGGTTCTCCTACCTCTTTATCACACCTAATATCTCCTTTCGGTATCCACTAAGTGTGTGTGTGAAAGCATTGGTTAATTACTCAAACACAAACAAACCATACAATGCAAGTAGGAAATGATTCAACACAAATGAAACTAAAAAATATGAAAGATCACTCCTAATCAACCACAAGAGATTAAACAATTACAACTACATTTCCTTGGCTAGTATGGAACTAGCCACTCATAACTATGAGTAGTAACATGTCAAGGTTAGTATTCATAGCAATATGAACAATTAAAAACAAAGTAAAAGCTAAGATTTACCAATCACAAGCTATGAACTTGAAAATGGAAGCTTTCATTCAACTTCAAAAGAATTCAATGGAGTTTGATACACGAAAGTGACAATCTTGCTCCAACCAAAGTAATTAGAAAGATTAAACTACAAATTCTTAATGTTTATTATTGCATTTAAGAGCTAAATATATGTGATTTTGGATAGGAGAGCCTTGAGGGTTAGGGTGCCTTCAAGATGGGTGAGATAGGGTTTTTAATGTGTATTCTTTCAAATGAGCTCTTTTAATTGCTGAATTCGGTTTTCCGGTGTAAGCCGGACGAATCTCGGTTTACGCCGGAGCTGACAGAGTAGTTGGGGTCTGAAAGCATGCATTAAATGCTTCAGCTAAGATTTTATTTGAATTTCAGTCTAAGCCAAAGATGTTCTGGTCTACACCGAGGATGTTCCGGTCTGCACTGGGTACACATGAAAACCTTTTGTTTTCCCTTGAATGCTACACGGCGTGAGCCGATGGAAATCCGGTTTAAGCCGGATACATAACAGAAGTGAAGATTCTCCTCTTGATGCTTGGATTGCTTCTCTAACACTCTTTAGGCTTCAACATCTCCCAAAATTCAAGCTCCACACCTCGGCATCTCTGCTACAAGACAAAAAAAACGAAGATACCACGGGTAAATTTGATAACAAAATTAGGCAAATAAGCCTCAAAGCATACCAAAATGATTAGTTCTCCTAATATTTACTATATACAAAAGGTGGTCTAAATCTTCACAATATTTGCTTATTTTGATATGAAAAAATCACTAAATGCTCAATAAATAGGAATAAAACATAGTAAAATGCATCATTTGGTAGACTTACATCACTGACCTCCCCCAAAATAAGGGTCAGTGAAGTTCAACTATGATCATCTAAGAAAATAATTAAAAGAAGTTTAGCAGAGTGAGCAACATCCGAGTCAACATTAGAAGAGAGCTAAGTTACACAAGTTAGTTGTATGAACAAGTCATCTGACTTAGCAAACAACTCAGCATACAAGAATCAGCAAAGCACAATGAATAAAAGAGTTAGCAGACTGAATAAGCTAATAGAAGCAAAAAATCAAATCAAGCACGTGGAAAATATGGAAAGACAGGGAATTTATTATAGAAATATTCAAGGACGGATTTTATGATGGACGTCGGGAATAAAATCAGGATCATGCAAATCAAGATAATTAAATAAGGACAGAATCATGGATTATTCCCCTGTCATTAAATATCCAACGGACAAAATTTAACACACAAAATAAATCAAGGCTATAAATAGAATGCATCATGAGAGAGGCAAAAACAATAAAGTATTCTTGGAAATCTAAGTGCCCACACTCTGCAAGAACATGCTTTCTAGTCCTGATCTTAAAAGTCTGATCTATCAACCATGTTCAAAATTCCTAAGTATTTTTTCAAAAGATTCATCAAGTCTGAACCTTTGTACATTTGTGAATTCTTCAATTCACACCCTTTCATCTCATATAGAGATTATAAAATCAGTGAAGGGACATTTGTTGTCTTCAAAGACTAAAGCAACTGAATCAGATAAATCTGGGAAGGAGTTGTGGGTTAGTCATAGTTGTTGAAAGATCAATCTGAAGAAGCAATGTGGGAGTTGAATCACTGAAGCATATGTTACCAAGGAGTGATAACTCAAAATTGTGAATCTTTTGTAGTAAAGGAAAATTATCCCTATTGTACTGATGTATCATTAGTTAATTTCTCCAATCACCACAAGAGAATAGTGGATCAGGGTATTACACCACCCGAACCAGTATACGTCTTGCGTTCTTTACTCTCGCATTTACATTACACAGTTTATTTTCTGTTTATTATTTTATCCTTGTGAGCATTCATAGCTTTAAAAACAACTTATATAGAAGGGTTATTCCACTGCGTAAACTTTTGAGAAAAAGTTTTAAACTCCCGATCAGAATCATTCACCCCATTCTGACTCTTCATATACCATTCTCTAGGACCAACAATTGGTATTAGAGAAGTGTTCTTTACATCAGATCATGTTCATATCTATTTAGCTGTTAAGAAAGAGATTGGATTATTTTCAAGTTTTTCAAAATTCTTATACACCTGCATACACGGAGTCTCCAGGCTTTATGCCTAAAATCCCCATGTTTGATGTTAACAATTTTGAGGAATATAAAATACGTATGATGTCTCATCTTGCAAGAAAACATGAAGAGATGCTGGATGTAATAAACGATGGCCCAATAATGATCATGACTCAAGTGACAATTGGTTAAAATCATGGAAGTTGGGTGGAGAAACCCAAGAAGGAATGGACCAAAGATGACAGAAAGAGATTCAAACTTGACTTTGTGGTCAAGGACATGATAATGAAGACTTTTGACAGCAACATGTTAATGAGAGTCAAAGACTGCAAATCTGCCAAGGATATGTGGGAGAAGTTGGCTCTGATAAATGAAGGATCTGAGGCAATAAAAAAACAAATTATATGTTGCAAAACGAAAAATTGAAAATTTCAAGATGAAGAATGGTGAGTCCATTGAGCAAATGGACATTAGATTCTCCAGCATTCTCAGCAAACTGCAGCAGCTTGGACACACTGATCCATAGAAATAAGAATACTTAAAGATATTAAGAGGTCTACTAGAGAGATGGAAGATCAAAACCACGGCTTTGTAGGGTACTCTTGATCTAAGCAAGAGAGATACGCGGACCCTGATGTAAGAATTGAAGGCTCATGAATTGAAGCAAAATAATGAAAATGGTAGCTAGCCGAGGTACCAAAGACCAGCGCATTGGTGGAACCCCTGCAGAGTGGCCAATAAAAGACAACTGACAATCTTAGGAAAGAGATAGAAGCGCTTAAAGAAAAATGGCATTGCTACTAAAGACATTTGACAAGTTTGTAAAGAAGCAATATAAAGGTAGTTCATCATCAAGACGCAAATCCTCCTCAAGCAAAAACATCAAGAAAAAAGATGATGATGTTAGGTGTTTCAATTGTAAGAGAAAAAGGCACTACAAAGCTGACTGCTCTGAAGAAAAGAAGGAAATAGATGACGAGAAGAGAAAACACAATTCCTCAAATAAGAAAAGGCACTACTTAGATAAAAAGAAAAGTAGGAGTGCACTTAAGGCAGAAACAAGCAGTGAAGTTTGAAGTAGTGAAGCAGTGTATCTGATAATGTCTCAGCTGATACTAGAGACTCATCCGGCTCAAAGGATGAGAAAGCTTGCCTATGCTCCATGGCAAAAGAGATAGAAGAAACAGATGTACTATCTTGCAAATCTACATCTAATGCATCTGTTTAAGATACTGCACAATATTCTATTCTTCCACTTGAATCTAAAAATCTAATACAAAATCTCATGAGTAAATTTGAAGAAATTCAAATTAATCATGAAAATCTTGAAAAATAATGTGAAGATCTAAAAAAGGAGAATAAAATATTGAAGAAAGAACTGGATAAGCTGAAAGCTAAATCAACTGATAATGTGGTAAACTCTGCTGATCAACAATGATAAGATGATAAGTCATCTGTGTTGACAGAGCGATTGAGAAGGCCTTAGTATCAGCAGAGAAACTTCCAACATCAGCTGAAAGTACCTTAGCACCAGCTTACAAACCTCCTAAGTGATTTGGATCCAGATCTGGACTTGGCTATGATAGTCAGGATGATAAAAGGTCTAATAACCAACACATACCGGACTCAAAGACCAAAGCTGGTCCCAGATTCCGAAACAGACTATTAGGTCAAACACTCATCCTGAACTAGCTAAGCTAATAACCAACACAGTAAAATAGAAGGACAAGTAATCCAATAGTCAACCTACCAATAGTTAAGGTATCATGAAGGGTAAATGACGACTTTATCCCTCAGAAGATGATTGGAATGTTGCACCTCCAGTTTACAAAAGGAAACAACTAAGAGGCAGTCATCTGGATTCAAGAAAAACCAACACAAACCTGGCTCTGGATACATAAGACAATATAAGAGTAGGCCACCTCTTTTATACTGGAGAGTAAAACAAGATGCTAGTAAGCTAAAAGCAAGAAGGTATTTCAGAATACTTTTGACCAATATGTTAGGAGTTATTCTGCCATGCCTTATACCTGGGAGGTTGATGACTTCTATCCACCAATAAGAAGACCTTTTGGTTATAAAATTGGGGTAGGAAGCATGAGTGCTAACATGTATGGATCCATACAGTTTTGGGTACATACAATCGCTTAATTTGTTTTACAGCCACTCTGGTACATGGATAATGGATGTTGCAGGCACATGACTAGAAGTAAGAACCAGATTACAGAGCTTTTGATGGACCCAAAGTCACATTTGGAGGCAAAGAGAAGCCAGACAAGACTAAGGGGGAAGGCACACTGTTAAAGAAAGACTTGAAGATTCAGAATGTGGCTTATGTCAAATGACTGAATTTCACTTTATTGAGTATCAGTTAGTTCTATGACAAAGGTTACAATGTCCATTTCAGCAAAGAAAGATGCAATGTGATTAACAAACAAACAAATATTGTTGTATTAGCATGATAAAGAGAAGACATCATGTATGTTATGGATCCGTACGGAGTATCTACCTCGTCAACCGAAGCATAGAGGTATCTGCTCGTGCCATACTCTGAGACTGAGCGTCTCTCTCCTTCCTTAAGATAGACAGGAATTCTCCCTCACTGCTTTCCTTAACATTTTCAACACCACCAACTTTGCCTCGGCCTAGAATCAAGGCAGCTTCCTCCGCACTATGGACTGTGATTACAGATAGGCGGAAGGGGATAATTGGGTCTCATGATCACATGGACTTCCGAGCCTTTAGCATCGAAAAGAGTTAGCTCGAACTTGTCCATGTCAACCTGGGCTTTGGAGGTGGCCATAAAAGATCTGCCCAATTTGATTGGGCAGCTCTGTTAGGTGTGATGCCCGAAAGACAATTTTTGTAATTGTTTTATTTAATAAATGAATTGACATTATTATTCATATTTATTATTCTCATATTCACCGATGTGACAATAGTATTTACACTACAGAAAACCCTAAAGTATATCGTTTATGTAATCACTTAACTCGGTGTATGGTATATACACGGGAGGATTGAGTTAGTGAAGATGTACTTAAAATACAATTAGCCCGTAGTGAAGTTAATCGAGAGTATCGGGTCTCTCCTTTAACGTGCTATTAATGCGCCCATAACACAATAGGTGTGATTGTCTTATCCCGACTTTCGGTTAAGAGAACCTAGTGGGGCATTTATATATGATAGATATATCATATAGGGCTGGACCGATTTGATTAGAGTTCACGATATAATTCCGTAATCAAGAAGTCTTATCGAATCAATGGATGATCATATTTATGGATATATCTTAATCCTGAGGTGATCACAGTCAACTGCTTGAATCAGTATGAAGTTTGACTTGACGGTTAAGGATTACACCGAGTCCGTGGTCCGAATTACCCCATCTTGGCATTGTATGCTTGGATTGAGTGAGTAGTCCGTGTTATCACGGATACGGAATCCATTCCTTCCATTTATGGAAGTAGATGAACGATTCCCTTGTTTGTTAATCCTAGAAACCGATCGATCCATGGAGTTCATATTACACCGATTAGCTACCAGTGAGTTGTATGAATTAATTGATCACTAGGGGGTTAATGGTAAATAAGGATAAGAGGTTCTAGAAAGGGTTAACGGTAACTTCCCGATTTAGAATGAATAGTCTATGGAGGATTAATCCATATGTAATGATTTTATCAATGGACGCCTATTATTATTCTCGTGAGGAGATAAATATAATCTTATAATCGGAGGAGTGCAGTCACGGGATTATGGTGGCATATTCCTGTGATTGATTTATCGAATATAATTATTTATTTGATTTATCGGAGCCGCTGATTATTAGTCCATGGTCCCCGACGTGTCTCCTAATATAACATAGCTATTCTCGGACGTCGAATCCTAATAATATTAATTTAGTTCTTGTTGGACTTTATTAAAACGATATGTGAATTAATTGTTTAGTGGACTATTAAATTAGTTGGGCTAAATAATTAAATATGTGGAAAAGACATTTTTCATAATCTTGGCCCAAATTGGTGTGTTAGTCGAAAATCATAATGACTAGGTCACAAATGATGAATTTCGGCCATAAGCATGCTTAGTCAACAAGAATTAGTTTTTTGATTAATAAGACATGTGCATAAAATATTTATTGGATAAATATTTATGGAAAGAAATAAAGATAAATATTATTCTAGATTTGTTCTAGAATATTATGGGATTATCTTTTATTTAATGGGATTATTATAATTGATTTTGTATTAATTATTAAATCATTGGAGGCTAAGTTTTACTCTCCTATATAAAGAGAGTTCTCCCAAGCCTTAACACACACAATAAAATTTCGACTTCCATCTCTTAGAGAGAGGAAGGAAATTTCGGCCAAGGGTAGTTGAGGGAAGATCTTGGAGATTTTTCCGGGTAGCATATCGGAAGGATTCGAGACGAGGATTTCCTTCCACCGGGAGTTGCTTGGATCACAGGTGCGGAAGATCGTGGTGCTCTTCACGCTTTCCTTCGTTCATCCTATTGCGGTTCTTCAACTTGGATTTTGAGATCCAAGAGGTATGATCTACAACCCCCTTGTAGATATAGATCTAGTTATTTTATTACGTGTATTTTATAGATCTAGATTCTTAAAATCGCTTACGTTGTGGATGATATTACTAACAGTGGTATCAGTCGCCAAGGTGATCTATATTTATACGTATAAAATATTAGATCTAGGAGTGGTAAACATGTAGAATTTTTGTCCCAATTTTTGATAGGGGCCGAAATTTGTTTAATTTTTTTTTTTTATGATTATGAATGTCTTGGTTGAAGAGATGGATTGGGGTTGGTACTGTTTACTCGTTAGATCTATTGTAGCTCCTTTGTTTTAGTAACAATTGAGCATATGAATTGTATTTTATTTATGTCAATTTTCGAAATTTATATGTAAAAGTAGCATATTTTATTGTAATTTTGTACATCCGGGCTCGAAAAGATGAAGATCTTGAAGAAATTATGAAGAACAAGGCGAAACCCAAGGTATGAATGAAGAGAAACGGATCAAAACCCTATTTTTTTAATCAAAATTCGTTGCTATAAGTCCTGTATAATGAAATTAGCAAGCAGCTAGGGTTTTCCGGCGGCTGTGCATAAATATATGTTTTTTCCTAAATTTTTTTTTCTCTTTCCTTAAATAATCTGCCATATGGCAGAACATTAACAATAAAAAATAAAAAATAAAAAAAATTTCTGTTTGGAAATATTTTTTTTTTAAAACAGCCGAAAGAAAACGAAAAGAAAAGGTTTTATTTATCAAATAAATTGGATTTATTTAATTAAAAAGACCTTTTCTCCTCTCGGGTGTTCGTGGTTCGTGATCCGGCGGTTCGAGTTCAAGATTCGAAGATCAAGACTCGAAGACAATAAGATTGTAATTTATTTTTCCTAGGATAGATTAGATACGGGGGTACCAACAATCCATCTCGGTGTTTAAATTTTTCGCAATTTATTTTTTATGTGTTTGATCATAAAATAGATATAAAATCGGAATTGCCATGACATGCATCATATCATAAATCCACTCCTTGCATACATGTAGAATTTTAATTTTGGTAATTAAAATAGGCATGTATACAAACTCGCGTAATTAGTTGAAATTTAATTAATACGTGGTACTCCCTCCGTCCCATTTTATTTGTCCATGTTTCCTTTTTGGTTTGTCCCAAAATAAGTGTCCACTTTGTGCATTAATTGTTAAATTTCTTCAAATACCCTTCCCTCTTTACAATATTTACAATAAAAAGTGTGTAGCATTAAATGCTCCAACAACAACTTAAAGGGCATAAGTGTAAAAATATTGGATCATTTAATATGATTCAAAGCATTAACTACACTTTTCTTAATCTGTGTGAAAAGTCAAACAGGACAAATAAAATGGGACGGAGGGAGTAATTAATTAATTTAGTAACTAATTAAAGATCCGAGGACGGGTTATGAAATCGTTAAGCCTTTCGGTGTGTGTTCTCGGTGAACCGCCTTAAAGCCCAAACGAGATCACGTTTTCGATTCGTAGTGTCTACAAGATTGAATGATGGTAAAAGAACAATAAATCTTGGATAAAAACGGTTCGCTTATAGGTTGGGTGGTCAACTGAGCTTCGCTCGAACGACTTAACCCTCCTAGTGTGATGTATGCACGGGGGTCCGGCAAGACCAACCCAAACCGAGAGCGGAGGGGTGATTCCTTCTAATCTCAATGGGGCTCTCTTGACCCGATTTCGTCCGACTGTCACATATGTTCCAACGAATAGGACGGGTAGGCTTGCCTACGTTACCGACACCATTCGGAATCCTTGATTTGATGTGCTTTTATGTTAACATCAAAAAGACGTGGTCAGTTAACCCACCACCACTTCCAAAATATTGAGTGGGAGCGGGGGAGGCGACGGCCAACCCCACGGCCTCTACTATAGATACAAGTAAGTGAGAGAAGGGTGACGCCTCGAGGCGCTTTGATTTCGTCCCCCTAAGGATGGTGTTCGCCCCTATCAACATTCATGGCTTGGTCTCCGAAAGGATAGGATTTCCGGGTACTCGTCGGGTCACTGACCTATCCTAAGACGGCATACTCGGGGCGTACCTAAGAGATCCGATATAGTAGGTCACACTCATCATGGGTATTTTTTTGATAATATCTAGGCTAAAAAAGGAAGGTAGTCAATGAATAAAGGGATGTTCGATTCTCACAAGTTATTCATTGATGAGATTGTCTCGATTTAACCGTCATCTCTTTGACCTACCCTAAGGCAAAGATCGAGATGCGAGGTTAAAACCTTGGAATGGTAGAGTAGACTTATTTTTAGTTTACAATTCCTAAAATAAAATAATATAGTAGTGTTAAACTTGAATTAATATATGTCATTTTATTTACAGCATTATATCCCTTACTAAATTGCTTAAAAAATTAATTGACTAGTATTGACTTCGTTAAAAGTGGAAAGTAACTAGGACGTTGAACTAGTTAATCGATAATGCAATTAATTTTCGAAAGAGATATTTTCTCTTAAGCCTTTTAAAAACCAGAGTGACATATAGGTATGTCACCAGTGTCATTCGTGTCAAACGGAAGACAAACTTAGTTTGATCAAAGGTGATTTCGGACTTTGAAATTCTTCTAGTAAATTTTGAGTGTGTAGTAATTACACGAGTAATTTTCTAATTGAAAAATCGGAAAATCATGAAGTGTTACTAGTTGGACGATATTTGGAATCGATGAACTAGTGGGAGCTTTATGATTTGTTGTTTTTCTAGAACATTAGAAAAGTGTAACTGACTACACACGTAACCGTTCTAATTGAAAAACCGGAAAGTCATGAAACGTTGCTAGTTGGACGATATTTGGAATCGATGAACTAGTGGGAGTTCTATGATTTGTTGTTTTTCTGGAAACATTGGAACTATGTACGAGGTTTTTTTTCTAAATCGGAAAAATCGGAAAATCATAAAAATAAAGCATTGCTCGTTAGACGGTATTTGGAACCGATAAACTAGTGGGAGCTTTAATACGATTTGTTGTTTTTTCTGGTATATTAGAAAATCCGAGAAGTCCAGACGAGTAACACTCGAAATAGACATCCCACGGTTCAAGAGTAGTGTCTACTCAAACGAACCGCTGGTTCAAAACTGTTTCCATTCACGGAAAGTCAAGAATGGGAGAATATGTCTAAAAGTGTTAGTCATCTAAATTGAGAAAACTTTAAGGCTGAACCGAAAAAAATTAATTAACTGAAAATCATAGGATAAGGACAGTGATTTTGGATCGCCAACCTATGAATCCTTGGCGATTTTCTCGAGCTAAGTTCTTTGGAAGAACAAGGTAGCAGTGCATTTAACGATTAAAAGAGTAAACAACGGGCAGTTAATTTTAGCTAGAATAGTGGGAGTGATATAAGGAAATGTATCTCGGATTCAATCCTTGGATATTGCGGAAAAAATTATTTTCTGTTTAAGATTCGTTGGAATGAATGGATTTACCTTCTATTCGATAATTTGTTTGTCGTATAGAAAGTGAATATATCATTTGTAGTACGAATCCAAGACTCAGACTTTTGTTTGATAAAGTCAAAACCACTTAGAACTGCTGAAATATGTATATAAAACACATCTTAAGAACTATTAAAAGCAATTGGTTTCTATATTTAGATAAACGCTTCTTCATATTCCATAGTTAGTGCATAGTCCCTAAAAGACAAGACCGAAGACCGGCTCGGGGTGATTCCTTTCTCCCAGTCTGGTTATATTGTCTCAAAGGTTCAATGACTAAGTTTCCTTTCAATCGGGAAAGGATAATGGATATAAAGAAGTAACATAGCTTGTTCATGACGACCTTCGGGGTCTGATGAAAGATACAAGCCAGTAGGAGCTTCCGAGTAGTGACTTCTTGTCTGATAACTATTCAAACACTCCGGAAAGTTTATCCAAAATATTTTGAGGTTTCTCTGTTTTCAACAGAGATAGAGTATTATATACTCGGAATAGGCCATTCATAGTCCTCGAGACTGATGCTCAGCCTGCCTCATTGTGACATGTTCTCACTAAGTGAGAAACCGTTAAATTGCCTTACATAGTTTGAGATGTGCTACAATACACTGCTTAACTCAATAAAGATATTGGAAGCAAAATAACGGTTTACATTGAAATGTAAGACCGAGAAGTCTACATAGAATATGCTTTGGAATTTACGGATAAGGTGTGGATTCGGTTCACCCCACTTCCATAAATATAAGCATTTAGCACACGGTGCTTGAAGGTAGGTCTAGGAATTTCGCAAACACGTTCGGTCAGAGACCAATCGTTATATATCTTGTAGCATTGAGAAAAAGGTTTGTTATAAGATTCTTGAAATCGGGAAGGGACGTTATACCGTTGCATCCTTTCGATAGAGTCCATAAACAAAGAAAACCTTAAACCTTGAAGTACGTTTACTCAAGGTAGTTACTAACTGATTAAAATCAGACCACATCCAACATCGGTTGTTGGTGATAACACTAAATACTACTAAACTAGATCAGAATTTCGATCCACCCAGAATGTAGTGGGAGTATGGTTTATCCATTACCCATTACGGGTTCTGCGGACTTTATAGTCTAAGGATCGATTGATGACCTATGGCTCTTTTGTGAGCAGTATAGGATTCTGATAATAGAGGTTGGTTTAATAGCCATAACCCTGTGAATGGAGTTCGGTACTCCAATTCTGTTCATGCTCTTGTAGAACCACCTGAGCGTCTCAGGCCCAGTGGGAGTAATTGGATCTACACAGAAAAGAGTAGAATGAGTTCGGTATTGCATGATTTCGTTCAGAAGCAGAAAATAAGGGTGATTCCCTGAGACTTTCTTGCCAAACAAACGAAGTCTGGATTCATTCGAAACAGAAGGGTATAGACTTATGAACTTATGACAGGATGACTGTCAAGGCTTATATCCTTTGTGGATAAAAAGAAAACCTCTCGGTCACTGGAAGTCATATATTTCTACAATATGTGGATTTGACCAAAATATTGATAAGTCTTTTGTAGTCTGGATATCAATTTTAGTACAGTAGTGAATATATACATTAGTGTTTGTGAAGGATAACACTGCACCAGTTGGATTCAACATGGGTGTTTTATCTGAAGTCAGAATCTGACAATACCACAATTCTCTGCAACAGAGATTTGGACAACATTCTTAAGAGTTTGACTCGGTCGAATTCATTAGAATCAGTCACTGGTTTCCCATCCATCTTATTGGTTAAGATGATGCATCTGTGTATGCAACATTCAACCTATGCCTCAGGAATGACTCTCTAAATCTTTGGATCAAGAAATGGGATAGATTCTCTTTCTAGTAAGAGATGGTCAGGTTATTGAACGTCAACTTTGATCGAATCTTAGATTCGGCGGTTAACAAAGCAAGTTTAGTATGTCCTTTAGTATCTTGAGAGAACGAGGAACAATATGCGGACATATTCATGTGTGCGCTTGGATATGTGTGATACACTGATTTTGACTTTAAGTCAGATTGAGGATGATCGTTAAGTCGATCTCGGGCTCAGTGTTTACTCAGTACCACATGCTTAGATGGACCGGTAACGTTTCGATTCTACGGATCGTCTCGAGCTGACAACCTGACTAATCATTAAGACCCATGACATTTAGATGTAGGTACTTCCCGAGTCACCGACCTATCCTACGACGGCATAATCGGAGTGTACTTTGGAATCGAAATGGTTATGATATGCTTAATGGGTACTAGAATACGGGATGGGTCTCCATTGCTTTAGAGCAAGTGGGAGATGTAGTTTGTTGTATTTTAAATAATAGGGTGTGCTCTAAAACAATTAATCACATGCTTTCATGCAAGTGGGAGATTGTTAGGTGTGATGCCCGAAAGACAATTTTGTAATTGTTTTTATTTAATAAATGAATTGACATTATTATTCATATTTATTATTCTCATATTCACCGATGTGACAATAGTATTTACACTACAGAAAACCCTAAAGTATATCGTTTATGTAATCACTTAACTCAGTGTATGGTATATACACGGGAGGATTGAGTTAGTGAAGATGTACTTAAAATACAATTAGCCCGTAGTGAAGTTAATCGAGAGTATCGGGTCTCTCCTTTAACGTGCTATTAATGCGCCCCGTAACACAATAGGTGTGATTGTCTTATCCGGACTTTCGGTTAAGAGAACCTAATGGGGCATTTATATATGATAGATATATCATATAGGGCTGGACCGATTTGATTAAAGTTCACGATATAATTCCGTAATCGAGAAGTCTTATCGAATCAATGGATGATCATATTTATGGATATATCTTAATCCTGAGGTGATCACAGTCAACTGCTTGAATCAGTATGAAGTTTGACTTGACGGTTAAGGATTACACCGAGTCCGTGGTCCGAATTACCCCATCTTGGCATTGTACCTTGGATTGAGTGAGTAGTCCGTGTTATCACGGATACGGAATCCATTCCTTCCATTTATGGAAGTAGATAGACGAGTTCCCTTGTTTGTTAATCGTAGAAACCGATCGATCCATGGAGTTCATATTACACCGATTAGCTACCAAAGTGAGTTGTATGAATTAATTGATCACTAGGGGGTTAATGGTAAATAAGGATAAGAGGTTCTAGAAAGGGTTAACGGTAACTTCCCGATTTAGAATGAACAGTCTATGGAGGATTAATCCATATGTAATGATTATATCAATGGACGCCTATTATTATTCTCGTGAGGAGATAAATATAATCTTATAATCGGAGGAGTGCAGTCACGGGATTATGGTGGCATATTCTTGTGATTGATTTATCGAATATAATTATTCTATAATTATTTATTTGATTTATCGGAGCCGCTGATTATTAGTCCATGGTCCCCAACGTGCCTCCTAATATAGCATAGCTATTCTCGGACGTCGAATCCTAATAATATTAATTTAGTTCTTGTTGGACTTTATTAAAACGATATGTGAATTAATTGTTTAGTGGACTATTAAATTAGTTGGGCTAAATAATTAAATATGTGGAAAAGACATTTTTCATAATCTTGGCCCAAATTGGTGCGTTAGTCGAAAATCATAGTGACTAGGTCACAAATGATGAATTTCGGCCATAAGCATGCTTAGTCAACAAGAATTAGTTTTTTGATTAATAAGACATGTGCATAAAATATTTATTGGATAAATATTTATGGAAAGAAATAAAGATAAATATTATTCTAGATTTGTTCTAGAATATTATGGGATTATCTTTTATTTAATGGGATTATTATAATTGATTTTGTATTAATTATTAAATCCTTGGAGGCTAAGTTTTACTCTCCTATATAAAGAGAGTTCTCCCAAGCCTTAACACACACAATAAAATTTCGACTTCCATCTCTTAGAGAGAGGAAGGAAATTTCGGCCAAGGGTAGTTGAGGGAAGATCTTGGAGATTTTTCCGGGTAGCATATCGGAAGGATTCGATGGATTGGTAGAGCCAAGGCAGAGACTTGTCTAATGGTTAAAACAAAGCAATCACCTAGCTGGATATGGCATTGGAAACTCAATCATTTGAACTTCAAATCCATCAACAAGCTAGCAAAAACCAAACAGGTGGAAGGATTGCCAGAAGTAACCTTCAAGAAAGAGAGCCTATGTGATGCATGCAGAAAGAAAAAAAAATCAAAAGCCACACCAGTCAACAACTAGAGTACTGCAACTTCTTCATATGGACTTGTTTGGTCCAGTCACACCAATCAGTGTAAATGAGAAGAAGTATACTTTAGTGGTAGTTTATGATTTCTCCAAATACACTTGGACCGTGTTTATGAACAAGAAGAATGAAAAACTCAAGAAGCTTCCAGATATGTTGAAAAGATTGCAAAATAAGAAGGATCTGAAGATTGTCAAGATTAGATCAGATAGAGGAACAAAGTTTCTAAATGAAGCTATTAGAACCTATTGTGAAGAAATTGAGTAATGCATCAACTATCTGCAACAAGCACTCCACATCATAATGGTGTAGCAGAAAGAAGAAACAAAACACTCAAGAATGCTGTGTGATCAATAATTGCAGAGGCAGGTCAACCAAAAAGGCTCTAGGCTGAAGCAGTGAACATAACTTGCTATACACAGAACAAATCAATAATCAACAAGCATCATGACAAAAACCCATAAGAGCTATGGAATGGCAGAAGACCAAACATTTCTCATCTGCAAATGTTTGGAGCCAAGTGTTTTGTTCTTAATAGGAACCAACTTAGTACATTTGATGAAATAGTTGATGAAGGCATATTTATGGGATATTCATATACCAGCAAAGCATTCAGGATACTGAATAAGAGAAAACTAGTGATTGAAGAATCAATTCATATGGTGTTTGATGAACCAAATACCAGCTGTGAAGATCTAACCTTCCCAGAAGATGAAGATACAAAGCAAAAGAATCCTGAACCAATCTACACCGAGAAGATCAAACCTTCCCAGAAGATGAAGATACAAAGCAAAAGAATCCTGAACCAATCTACACCGAGGTAGAAGTTCCAAGCATTATTTGAAGTAGTATTGGATAACTCATAGTTATTTATTTTGATTATTTTAGTGAAGATCAAGAAGATACTAGTATATTGGGTTGACACACTTATTAGTTGCAATAGACAACAAGTGGAGAAAATTACACATCTCCAATAGGAAGTTAGTTGTCTCTTATTTTGGCTATATAAAGGCGTTCTAGAGAACATCCTACATTTCGATCATGTCATTGGAGATGTGAATACAAGTTTCATTCCCGGGCAAAACAAAGGATTTGATTTGTAAGAATCACATCAGTTGGTAGCAGAGCTCAGTAATTGTTGGTAATCAAATATCCCTTTTCGTTTTGTTTTATTTCGTTCATCGTTTTTGTTTTCGTTTCTACAAATCTGTGTTCTTGTTGCTGTGATTAAAAAAAAAAAAAAAAAACCCCTAAATCTGTTTCTGCGTTTCTTTCCTGCGTTTTTCCTGTTCTTGTTTTTCGTCGTCTGTTTACCCTAATAAATCATATCCAAAAATTCCAAAAAAAATTATATGTTTTAGTTCTTTGTGTTATCTACAAGTTTCATTCCTTGTGATTCTCGAAATTCTCAGTGGAAATCGTTCAAAAAGTGTCAACAAACAAATTTATCAAAATCGTAAAATCCTGTGATCAGCTTCGTATTCTTGTGTTTGTGACCCCTAATACATTCTCAAATCGAAAAGTGGTTAAGATAAAAGTTGTAGATCGTTAACTTTCCTACGACTTTTCTCTTTTGTGTTTTTCTAAATTCTCCCCGGAGTCCATTCAAAAAAATTGTTGAAAATTCTGCAGTTTAGATCTACAAACTGCCCTGAAAACCAATGCTTACCTTAAAATCCGTAAAATCTTCCATTTACGTCCAAAAATTCTGATATTTTGCGATTGAATAGAAAACTTCCATATCTAAATTTTATCTCTTTTGTGCAACTTCAAATTCGTAATTTATCATGCCTGAAATCATCTTTTAGCCGAAAATATCACACCTAGGTGTGAAAACTTTCACACCCGTGCAATTCTACGCTCATCCATTTTCTTTCCTTCTTTGAGTCCTTTCTTTTCCCAGTTCTTCCTAATCACCTTTAGCAACTTTCCTACACCTCAAGCACTAGCCTAGATTCGTTTTGCTCGTTATTTTGATTTGTTTATAAAAGGGTGCTTTACTTTCCACAAGAGCGAGGGTGAGTGGAAACACGAGTGTCTTGGTGAGGGTTTATTGTCTATCCTATGGAAGACTATAAACATTATGAAGTTTTGAGTAATGAGTATCTTAAAGAGAGATTGGCTGCCCGTGTCAAAGCTTTTAGTGACGAGAATAATGAAAAATTTGAAAGGGTTTATGCGGAGATGGCTGCTATGAGGGCATCCATTCGAATTTAACAAAGGCAAATGGCTAATCTTGCTCATGGTGCCCAACCCGCCGGTGCACAAGTGGAAGAGGGAAATTGGCTTACATTCGAAAAATTTTCTGGCTCACAGTAAGAAGGCCAGAGCTTTAGTAGCCGAGAAAAAAGAAGAGATTATTAGTGTTTGTGAGGAGAAGTTGGAAGAGAAAGAATGTGAGGGTGTGGTGGATTTGAAAAGACCTGAAATTTTAGAAGAGTTGGTACAGAGTGTTGATGAGACAGTTCTCACGACTGAGGCTCATGTTGACCTTCCTGTTGCTGATGTTGTTGTTGTTACTACAGAGGCTGAATTGGTCGTTGAGGCTGACGTAAGTCCGATTGAGGTTGAAGTTCGCATGAATGAGGTTGTCACTGAGATTACTGTTACAGATATTCATATAGTGCTGACAGAGGATACTGTGGAATTTGAGGAGTTACCAACTATTCGGAATTGTATTCATCTTTGCGTTCAGGTACAAGATGATTCACTTTATTTTGATGGTGAAACTGTTGAAGCTGTGAAATCAGTTGACGTGATGGTGATATTCAAAAAGTTACGGTGTTTACACGATTATTCTGATCCGTTCCTCCTGCATTGTAATGCGTTGGATTTCGTTATTGCTGATTTTTATGTTGCTTCCAATCCATTATACGAGAGGAGGACAGATTCATTGTTCACTTTGTTCTATTTTGTTGGTGGTATTCAGTATATGGACCTCCTGGCGTATGTTGGTCCAAGATTTCTATTTGATCCAGGTGGTTTCAAGTATCCCTTTGATCTGAGGACAGATCCTTCCCAACTGGGAGGGAATGATGTGATCCAGACCAAGCATTATTTGAAGACAATAAGGCAACCGGAAAGCATGTAACATGTTTTCTGTCATAGGTAGAATGAATGACTATTAATGATGCAATCCGAGATGTAGATTGGATCACAAAAATGCAAGAAGGACTCAATGAGTTTGAAAGAAACCAATTTTGGGAAATTGAGGAAAGACCTGATCATGCCAACATCTTTGGAACCAAATGGGTGTTCAGAAACAAGATGGATGGGCAAGGAGCTATATTCAGATTCAAGGAAAGACTAGTGGCAAAGGGATACTCATAAGCTGAAGGCATAGATTATGATGAAACCTTTGCACCAGTGGCTAGATTAGAGGCAATAAGACTATTCCTGGCATATGCAGCTCACAAGAACTTCAAGGTTTACCAAATGGATGTGAAGAGTGCATTCCAAAATGGAATACTTGAAGAAGAAGTCTATGTGGAGCAACCACCTAGTTTTCAAATCAATGGCAAAGAAGACAAAGTGTACAAGTTGAAGAAAGCTTTGTATGGACTCAAACAGGCACCCAGAGCCTGGTATGAGACACTATCATAGTTTCTCATCAACAATGGATTTAGCAAATGAACCATTGACAAGACCCTATTCAAGATTGAAGATGGATCCAACACTCCATTAGTCCAAATATATGTAGATGACATTATTTTTGGATCTGAAGATGAGAAACTGTGTGCGAAGTTTGCAACACTAATGAAGAGCAAGTTTTGAATGAGCAGGATGGGTGAACTCAACTAATTCCTTGGCTTACAAGTCAAAGAATTAAAGGATGGAAAATTCATCAATCAAGCCAAGTACACTAAGGATCTAATCAAGAAGTATGGAATGGAGTCTAGAGGCACATCAGAGACAACAATGTGTGCAAAACAATACTTAGAAAAGATTAACAAGGAAAATACGCATATCGAAAGTGATACAGAGGCATTAATTGATCTCTACTCCAATTAACTGCAAGCAGACCAAATATTTCATTTGTGGTAGGAGTATGTGCAAGATTCCAACCACAACCTAAGTAATCACATATATTAGAAGCTAAGAGGATCATCAAGTATCTGAAGCACAATATGAATGTTGGGATATGGTATCAGAGAGATGGTGGATTCAAGTTAATATCTTACTCTGATTAGACTATGCTTGATGCAAAGTAGTTAGGAAAAGCACATCATGAACATGTCAGATGCTACGAATCAGACTAGTATCATGGTTCAACGGAAAATATAACTCCATATCAACTTGAACAGCTGAAGCAGAATAAATAGCAGCCGGAAGTTGTTGTGCACAAGTGTTGTGGATTAGACAACAACTTAGTGATTATGGAGTAGATGAGAAGACAATTCCAATCATGTGTGATAACATAATTTCCATCTCAATAACAAAAAATCTAGTGCTACACTCCATAACAAAATACATAGATGCGAGGCATCACTTTATCAAAGATCATGTGGATAACTCAGATGTAATCTTGGAGTATATATCAACTGATAATCAGATGACAGACATATTCACAAAACCCCTCAGTCAAGAAAGGTTTTGCAAATTAAGGACTGTGCTGGGAATGATTGAACTGACTGAGCTACATCAGCTTAGAACAGCACATTGGAAGGACCAGCTGAGTGACTTCACCATCGGAGTTGACCTTTGCAATTTTGGGTGTGCTCACTTGGCAGGCCAACCACTGGATCATTTGAAATAACTCACCTGATTGTTAGGAGCATCAAATTTTGATGAGTTACAAATGCGGCTCAGCAAACCAGATCAACTGATCAGTGGAGCATGTGGCAAAATAAAGTGATGTGGCACATAAAATTTAACCATGTGTAAAATAAAAGAATATTGGAGCGTTTATTTGGAAAATTACACACGGATATTATTTTAATCCAACACCAGGATTAAAATAAGTGAGTTAATGACGCAAGAAGTAGATGGGTGTTGGACGCCTCGAATCTCGGTATAATCATTGTTCCATCCCCACTAACCCTCTTTTACCGTGCTATTGCATACATAGAATCACTCATAAATCCCTTGACAGTTATTTCTAGGTTCTAATTCAAAGTTTGAACGTCACACCTTTTCACACTTTCCCAAGAACTATATAAGCGAAACTTCACCATTTTTAAAGTTTTACGCTATTCATATTCAAACAAAGCTTTTTCTGCAAATTGCAAAGTCCGACTCCCCAATAAAATTTCTAAGTTTCGAAATGGCTTCATCTTCTTTATCCGATACTTCTATGGCTTAATACGAGAAAACTTTTGTCACTTGTTTTGTCATTCACATTCCACTATTCATGAATGAATGCAAATGAGATACTCAAGCACAAAGATTGTGCGATGGGACTACCAACCTGGGATTCTCAACTTTCCTCAACCCTCCTGTCAATGAAATCTGCTATGAAAACCACATTGCATTATGGAGAAACACAACTGTTTTTGATGACAAAATCACATCAAGTGGTTAATGGAGTGGATCTGGAAATCACTCCTGCTATTTTGAATCAGCACCTCAAATTACCAAATTCTAGAGAAAAGAATGTGAATGATTTGGCAATCAACGAAGACACTGGACAGAGGGTTTCAATCCAAAGCCGGAGACGGAAGTGCCTTAACGAACAAGCAACGATCCACCGCTCCCGCAACCCTCAATTTCCTCTCTAAGGTTATCTTGTGAAGATTTAACTAAAATTGTGATTCACTTATCAAAAGTATGAATTTCTAATCTCTTAGATAATTCGTCTATTAATCTCGTCATCTCTCGATCCTTAAAGATTAACGCTTTCATAACCAAGGTGTAAGATTTATTCAATCTAGCAACCTAGATTTCTAACCTAACAACTCTCGTTATTTATAGGTTAAAGATCCAATCTTTCCTATGGTGATCTAGGTTTACACCGACTCTCGTCACATAGTAAACATCAACAGCAATACATCTCTCGATTTAAATTGCATAACACATAAGCATAGAAAAGATACGACTTTAATTAAAATCACAAAATAAACCTAAGATTGAAAATAAAGAACCTGCTGAAACGGTTTCACAGAACTTGAACAAACTGCTCAGCCCCCAGTCATCAGCACAATCCAGGAACGGAACAAAATAAATAAAAAAAATAAAACAACCCTCGGTCGACCGGGCACCAGGGCTCGGTCGACCGAGCCTAACTTTGCTCGGCTTAGGGTTTTCTTAATGTATGGTGTGTAATTGTGGTATCTCTAGGGTTTAAGCAATGCGCATATATATAGAAAAATAAGTCGGTTCTGCTAAGTCGGCCACTGGACGCTCGTTCACTATGCTGGACGCCCGTCCTAGTTGCTTGAAATCTTCGAGTCGGGCCGAGCTGGATCATACGCCCGTCCTTTGTTAAATCAGACGCTCGTCCAGCAAATTTGTCAGAATTCTGAATCCAATATTTCAGCCTGGACGCCCGTTCACTTTTCAGACGCCCGTCCGCATGGATGCTAGTTCGAACGCTCGTTCATTATGACTTCAAATCCGATTTTCATCTCTATCTCTTTTTCTTCATATAAATCCGATCCTTAACATCTTTTAATCCTCTTTTGAACCGATTTCGTGTATCTACAAGATAATAAAAGCATTGCAAAGTGTAATATCATTCAAATCAATAGAAAATCAACAATAAAACCTCATAATTCAACCACTTTGTGATTAAACCGTTTCAAACCTCACTTGCTTAATAAACTAATAAAACACTCAACTTCTATGCAAATTATATAAATATGGAGGAAATTATTACGAAATATAACATTATAAATCACATAAAATCACCCTAAACAACTCCCCCACACTTATCTTTTTCTCGTCCCGAGCAAAACAAAACAAGATCTAGGCTCGGAAAAAGGATAGACATTTCAGCAAGTACAACGCATATTCAATAAATTAGAAGTTCACCCCGGTGTGTGTGCAAAGCCATAGCAAACTTCCACTAAGTCCAAACTTGAAATTTATTCAAAGCAACTAGCCAATATCCCATTTAAACTAGAAATAGATGATACTTATAACATGCACCCTACAAAACGTAACATATCCCAAAAAGGATGATAGAATACATTTATGACCTTTCTGACATACTCAGAGGACAATCCCTACAACAAATCTGTCAGTTTATACTGGGGATAAGGTAGACGATAACTAAGTCTTTTACTCATTCATACCAGATTCCTTATATAAGTTGATTCAATAATTTCCATATAAACGCACATCAGAATGAGCTATTGCCCGACATAGTAGAATAGGACATTCGGGATATGCCCTACCTTACTCAAATCATAAAGCAGCTTTTTCTGACTGTCGTGAGCTTTTGGTCATCATGGTGGTATAGGACATTCGAGATATGACCTACCTCACTCAAATCATCGACCAGCTTTCGACACACCCGATTAATTCATCTTATTTGTTTTTAAACATACTTCTTAAAGAACAATAGTCACGTTTCGCTTATCACATTCAAACCTAAGATATTCACAGTATGTCATACTCTGGCTATAAACACAAACTATTATAATTCCCACGATATGTACATTAGCACTAAGAACAAGATACTTATAAGATAATCAAACATTACTAATCTAAATGGGTATATCTTTATAATTTAGCTCATCGTTCCGTATGGCTCGTGAAATGTATGTCTGGTGAAACCTCTAACTTACTAAGAATACGGTATACAGCCTCAATGACTATTAAAACCGAACAAAAATCTGCATTTGCTCACTCGGGACAAAACAAAAATTTGAAAAATTTAGCTCATTTCAGCATAGAATCATAATATAAGCAAATGATAGATACACATAACCATTCCCCTCCCCCACACTTAAACGACAACATGTCCTCAGGTTGTGCAGAATTTAAAAAGAAATAAAGTACTTAGCTGATTGTATTTCGAAGGTGGCAATTCTGGAAGTGGTCATGATCCAGATCCGGAAATGCTTGAAGAAATCAGGAGACTGTGGACCATCCACCGGAAAACTGGCTTCATCTAAAAGCTCACAATCGCTATCGAAAATATCCTGCACACTTGAACAAACATTGCAACATCTCGGGGAACATAGGGGGATATAACATGGTAAAAATAATCATAGACAAGATAGAAGCATAGGATATAATTGCTTAGATGGAAAAATTACCACACAGTTAAAACACAGAACATCTAAGCGTCAATTATAAAGCCACAGAGGCTTGACATCCGTATAGGGTCCAACATGTGCATACAGAAATATTAAACTCCAACTGAAAGTGTAAACAGAGGACACTACAAAGTAGCAGGGCTAGGTGCACTAAATAAGTATAAAAAAAGACAGAATATAACACAATGCAACTAAATGATATGCAACTATACTAATAAGGCAAAAAGAAAATGCTAGCCCAACTAATTTCCATAGATGTCTCCCTAATCTATAATTCGGACTAAGCGATGAAACATGTCAACTACAGAAGGAAGGTCAAATATATAAACGTCTTCTAAATAAAGCCATAGAGGCTCGACAGACAAGTGTAGACGTGCCTTAAGATCCATCAGAAAATAATAGCAACGGAAAACCGACAGTAGCTTCAACTAAAGCACAGATGAATCACATCAGAAAAGCCAACCCCTAAACAACCCTAACACCCTAAATAGACTACGAAAGGAACAACATAAATCATAGTAGAATCACGTCTAGCTGGGTGCTCCAGCGTCACCAGTAGTAGGGCCTTAATGAACTTCGTGATAAATTTCGTGACATCCTCTTATAAGCGCATCCCATGTACCCAAAGTCATAGAAACAGAAAACAACGAAAAACCTGCATGGGGCGTGGTCCACATACCAAAAGTATGCAATAGATACATGGGGGATGTAAAATAAAGAAGCCATGCCACATCAACAGACTCGAAACACAAACAATCACTCAACATGGACCGCAATAGATGCAGAAATAACCATAAAGGTGAAAGAACAGAACATCTACGCATATATAAAGGCCACAGAGGCTCACATTAAAACATCCATGTCAAATAACGGAAGCACGTATCAAAATCAAATTCTATTCACTAAAGCCTGATGCACTGGATGGCCGTTCGGACAAGACAGACGCTCGTCTGGTGCTCTCAAAACATATATAGGAGCACAGGCGTTTGGTCGGACGGGCGTCCACTCCTTATGGACGCACGTTTGGAACCACACAGAGCAGACGGGCGTTTGGAAAGGACAAACGCTCGTCTGGCCCTAGCATGATGCACAATAAAGAGAAACTCGACCCCTCGTTTGACTCTCACCCTAGTTACCACGTCAGTAAATTCAAAACCTCAGAAACCCTAGCAACAAAAAAAACAACTTTTTTCTATTTTGTTTTTAATTTTTTTTTTTCAAATAAGATAAAGAAACAGAAAAAGATACGGAAAACTTAAACAGAAACGTACCTACAAAAAATTTAAAACAGAAAAACAGAAAACAATAAAAGGAAGAAAAACGTGTTGGTCTCTTCTGAGCCCAAAATGGAAGGGAAAACAGCAGATTTTAACCTCGAAAACGGCGTCTCTGGCCGTTTACCACGTCGTCGGCGTCGGAACGAGCTTTCCGAATTGGGGTCCTGCGCGCCAATCCGACACCGGAGCCGAAAGTTATGGCCAAAATACTACCATGTGCCCTAACGATCCCTTTTATCCAAACTTATAACAGAAAATCAGAAAAATTAATATACTAGACAAACGTACCGATTCCCCGGCAATGGTGCCAAAAACTTGTCTCGGATTTTATTTAAGCAAAATAAACAAGTAATAATTTATAAATCCGGTATACCCCAAGTGCAGGGATCATAGTATAGCAACTAATACCGGGTCGATCTCACAGGGAATCGGGGTTGTTTATTCTAGTTTTTATTTAATTAACCTAAATATGTCACGACTACTACTACTAAAAAGATTATAACAAAATAAAACAATTAACAAGTAACAAAGCTAAAAACGATAATAACGAAAGTAAACTGGACAGAAGATCGAGATCTAAAGCCAGGAAAATATGATTACGAACAAGATAACTAACCTAAGTTTATTCTAACCCTAATACGCAATAAAAACTATAGCTTTACTAGGCAATTCTAGCACAAGTGATTTTAGTCAATAATTTGACAAACGAACAAGCTATTGATCCACCAATCCTACAACAATCAATTTCTATCTAGATTATCTCGTGATTTTTAACCAAGTTGTGATTCACCTAACAAAGGTATGAACTCCTAATCTCTTAGAAAAGTTCGCCTATCAATCTTTTATCTTTCGATCCTAAAGATTAATGCTTTCAAATAAAAGGTGTAAGATTTCTCAATCTAGCAATCTAGAAATTCAACCTAATCAACTCTCGTTATTTTTAGGTTAAAGATCTAACCTTTATCATGGTGATCTAAGGTTTAACATGACTCTCATCAAAATCAAACAATCAAACATGCAAGCATCTCTCGATATTTGCTCCGGATCTTGTTCTCCCGGTGTGAAAGCAGTTGGTTTCGGAGTTTTAGAATTCTGCTGATCCCAAGTACTAAAACGATAATAAAGGTACAACTTTGATAAGAAAAACTCACAAGATAATCAAGAAAAGAAACTGAATTGTTGATAGGATGGCTTCACAATGCTTGTTCCAATAGCCTTTAGCCTCTAAACATCACTTGAAAGCTCGAAATTGCTTGAATAAAGTACATAAATTGAAAGATCTAATCTAGAGATTGAAAGGCATAAAATTTGATCTAAAATAGGTATAAAACGCAGCTAAGCCGCCCCTTAGGGTTCTTCTCTGTAAAGCTAGGCAACTGCCCTGAGGGTCTGAAAGCTAATTGCTCGGCCAATTGCCCGATTTGCCTCTCAAGATTCTTCATTGTTCTATTTTGCTCCTCCCGAAAGGAGTCCCACTGAGCTTTGATAACATTAGAGTGCGAGGGGCCTTGAGAATTTTGGAGGTTCTGGGGAAAAGGCTGGCTAGACCGACTCTGCAATGCAGGATTAGAATTGTTAGGCCAATTCTGATTGAACCTTTGATTCTGATTGGAAAAATTAGTATTCTGGTTCTGATTGAAATTAGGGTTTCTATTGAAATTCTGACTTTGGTTAAAATTCGAATTTTGATGAAATTTTGATCATGATTGAAACCCTGGTTTTGAAGATTACTTTGGCCAGAGAATTGATTATTAAATCTCTAGTTTTGCTGGCCAAAGAAAGCGTTTACTTCAAAGCATTCTGTCCATTCATAGGACAGAAACGAGATGTATGCCCCATATTGTCACAGTTCTGACATGTGACTTGATTGTACTGTCCATAATCATGAACAACATTAACTTGATGACTAAAAGGGGAAATGAATTGACACTGGCCAACCATATGGCCCACCGACAAGAAGTTCACAATACAGAACTTGAGAGTTCGTGGGAATGATGGAGTCCGGTTAATCGGATTAGAAGACATTTGAGAAGCCGCCATCCGCTTTTGCAAAGCATGGCTATCGACTTTGCATATTCACCTCCTCGATCCCTGGGAGGAGGAGGAGGTGCTTGGATAGCTTGAGAGGAGGGCGTAATTATACTTGGCAATATCCTCAAATAGTGCCCATCCCTCTTCGTGTGTCTTTCTCAAGAATGCCCCACCGAGAAGAACTATTGACCATGCCCTTAGTGAGCTCGGTCAATCCACCGAAAAACGTATTGACTTGCCTCTCGCAAGTCCAAACCATGATGGGGACATTTACGAAGAAGAGACTTGAACCTCTTCCATGCATCAAAGAACGATTCGTTTTCCTTTTGGCGAGAAGGTGAAAATGTCACTTAAGCATTGGGTGTCTTGGATGGCGGGAAATATTGACTTAAGAACTCTTTTTCTAGTCCACCCGGGTGGTAATGGATTCAAAGCGGGGAGAGAGTTGTACCACTCTTTTGCCTCCCCCTTCAAGGAAAACGGAAATAGTTTCGGTTTAATCGCATCCTCACCGACTCCTTGGATGCGAGTCGTACCACATATCTCCGAAATGTGTGTACGTGCGTATGAGGATTTTCAGATTGAAACCCGTGGAAGATGGATGCATGTTGCATCATTTGAATGAGCCCAGGCTTGAGTTCGAAGGTCTGTGCATTTATGGTTGGTAGGATGATAGCTGGATTGACCTTGACTTCGCCAGGCATGGCGTAGTCAGCCAACGTACGTCTATCTTCAGCAGCCATAATGATGAAATCTTCAATCTCTTCAGCTAAGCGATCCTCAAGTTTTAGATCATCCCTGTCAGAGGGAACCGCAGAACGGATTCTCTGCCTATTTGGTCGGACTATGGTCCGCTCGAGGTCAGGGGTATAGAGTAATGGCCCCTTTTGACTTCGAGTTTGCATAAACCGAAACCAAAATCAAGTGGTTTAACCTTTTAATCAAAGGTTAAAACTAAGAAAAGATTTTAAAGAAAAGAGGTCAGACGGGCGTCCGGATTACTGGACGGGCGTCTGCCTGAAGAACTAGATGGGCGTCCGGATTAACTGGACGCTAGACTGATTTTAAAAAAAAAAACGGGAAACAGAAAAACAGAAAAGAAAAGATAAACTAGAAAAATAATAACTACGAAACCTAACGACAAAAAACCTAATAACACAAACTATAAATTACCTAATAATAATACATAAGATAAAAAAAAAAAGAGAAATAAAAGTAAAATAAAACAAGAAAATAAAAACTAGACAACCGTCCGGTTCCCCGGCAACGGCGCCAAAAACTTGTCTCGGATTTTATGTAAGCAAAAATAAACAAGTAATAAAATAATCCGGTTTACCCCAAGTGCAGGGATCGTAGTATAGTAGTTACAACCGGAGTCGAATCATAGGGAATCGAGATTGGTCTAGTTCTTAATTTTTCTAAAGGTTGTCACGAAAAATAACTAAAAACGAAAATGAAGAAACAATAAACTGGACAGAGGGTTGTCAATCCAAAGCCAGGAAATATAGTTGCGAAACCTAAATCTAAACAAACTAGAAAAGAAAACAATAAACAACTATAAAGTTGTAACGATGATCATGGTGATTAAACAACGAACAAGCAACGATCCACCGCTACCGCAACCCTCAATTTCCTCTCTAAGGTTATCTTGTGAAGATTTAACTAAAATTTTGATTCACCTATCAAAAGTATGAATTTCTAATCTCTTAGATAATTCGTCTATTAATCTCGTCATCTCTCGATCCTTAAAGATTAACGCTTTCATAACCAAGGTGTAAGATTTATTCAATCTAGCAACCTAGATTTCTAACCTAACAACTCTCGTTATTTATAGGTTAAAGATCCAATCTTTCCTATGGTGATCTAGGTTTACACCGACTCTCGTCACATAGTAAACATCAATAGCAATACATCTCTCGATTTAAATTGCATAACACATAAGCATAGAAAATATACGACTTTAATTAAAATCACAAAATAAACCTAAGATTGAAAATAAAAAAACCTGCTGAAACGGTTTCACAGAACTTGAACAAACTGCTCAGCCCCCAATCATCAGCACAATCCAGGAACGGAACAAAATAAATAAAAAAAATAAAACAACCCTCGGTCGACCGAGCACCGGGAGCTCGGTCGACCGAGCCTAACTTTGCTCGGTTTAGGGTTTTGCCTTAAACACAACAACCACCACCAAGACTTTCCACTGTAAAAGAATCCTATTGAAGAAACCCTTCAATGAATTCAGTCTACTGGTGGGTAAATGCATTGAAGGAAAGATGGTACGATGAATGTTCTTACCAAGGTCAGGACCAAACTAAAGTCCATTATATATATAGGTCTTGGCTATGACCGGGCCACCTATATATATACTTGGTTAAAAGCAAATTCAAGGAGAAATAGATACATAAAAGGCAACAAGGGAAGCAATTCAAAAGGGACAACATCAAAAATTAAAAAACTAGTCTTTTCTGGGTGAAGAAATCCTATGGGATTCCCTTCACTATCTACTTGAATGTTTGAAAGTTGCACCAATCAAGTAACACCCCTTGCACCAAGCCAAAACTATGATCAAATATGTCAAGAAGGCAAAAGGCACACAAACGAGAAAGCAACTAGATCCTATTGCTGCTGAGCAAAGGAAAAAGAGGAAAGTTGTTGTCACTATAGAGATTATGGCAGAAATGGATAGAGAACCGACGACTTTTTGATACTGAAGAGGCATTTGAAGGAGTGAAAGTTGAGGCAGGAGGAGATGGAAGAGAGCAAGAAGAAGAATTGGAGGAGATCCTTGCAAGGGATATTGATGATAGAATTAGAGAATATATGGATTGGAAGTTGGGAAATTCCAAGGCCCAACTCACAAATTTAGATAAGATGTTTGAAGAGGAAGAATGGTTTTCCTCCTTTTTGGGATTCATCAGCCTAGTAGGTCTGATGGATAAAAGACTACTATAGGAATTGGTTGCAGAGGCCAAGGCAAAACTGGACTGTCTGCAGATGATGAAGATGATGATGATCACCATGATGGTGATGGTGATGAAGATGGTCATGATGATGATGACTAGGATGATGGTGATGATGATGGTAGGAATAGAGGATCAATAATACTGTTGGTCCCTTCAAAAGGCTTTGGATAAGTTTAGAGAGAGGGGGGCTGAATAAACTTAACACTTAAAACTTTTTGGAGTTGACAAACTCAGCATGGTTTAATAGTCTACCGACCTTGAGCAGTCTACTGACTATTAAAACTATTGAATTTGTTGCAGCGGAATATATTTGATTATGCCTTGTTACTTGTTGTTTAAAAGATGATACTAAGTATTGGATACTCAGTTTTGCGGGTAGTGTGATTCAGCAGCTAGTTCAGTAGATTGATGTGATAAAGTATGCAGATAAAGTAAATTGCAGAAAGTAAATGCAGTAAAGTAAAGTAGGCAAGTTTTATAGTGGTTTCAGGTGGTTTAATCTTGTCAATCCACTCTTCTCCTGTGATGTTGGAGGAAATTCACTAGAGATTCTTGAGGTAGCTGTTACAAAAATCCTAAACTGTTTGTCCTTGCCCAATGACTATGGCTTCTTAAACTGAACACTAGAAACAGGTAGAATTGCTGCTCCTAAGTATTCCACTAGTCCTTGAAGGGTAGGATTGCTTTTTCACCAGCTCCACCACAAAACCCAACAGTTCTTGACACTTTAGCAGTGCTTCTTTGTCTTCAGGTTCCTCTTGAGAAAGAAAGGGTTGAATCAAGAAAGTGATTTAGCTTTCAGCAAGCTTTTTGATCAGGATGAAAAGATCAGCAACTTGTAGTCTTCAAGTGTGTATACTTGGATGTAACTTGATTGCATAAAACACTTAAAGAAAATCCTTGATCAGTAGATTAAAGCTCTCTTAGTATCCGTAGGGTAAGATTGCCCTTTGATCAATTTCTTGCACAAAAACTTGGTTGCTTCGTATGTATTCTTGTTTTTCTGTTGTTGCAATCTGAATCAGGAGTCCTCTATTTATTGGTGAAGACTCTGTGATTTGAATTTGAATTTCTAATATAGCCGTTTCAAAATTGTCTGTATCTTGACTGAAATTTTCTTTTGCTGTACCGTACTGACACTGTCAGTGTTCTTTTTGATTGTCCAGTCTGTCAACCATTGACTTAATTTCATTGGATATGGCTCTGAATCCTTACAACGTTCCTTTCATCTTGGCCATTGATTGACTAATTAATCCAAGGCTTGTAATTCATCCTTATCCATTTAATCTTTCAGAAAAACTTGGATTAATTCGACTTTTGCCTTCAGCAGACACCTGTTGCATAGGTCTGCTGATGTCCATGTATGTCAGCTGACTTTTAGTCTACTGTGTTTTACAAACACCTCAGCTGATTGCTTATCATCTAACTTTTATTATGAAGTTAGAGTACACCATTTAATTATAACCAAGTTCCAATCACCACTGTACTTTTATGGAACTTAGACCTTCTGCAAAAGGTATTTGTGATCATTTTAGGTCATCACAGACTTCCCTAAATTCGGATCCCATATCCATGACTTTAAATGCTAAGTTTGATCCCATAGCCTTCATAACTGAGTTTGAACCTTCATCCTTCAACCATCAGCAGGTTCCTAGACTCTACTGTCCCAGACACTCTACTGACCTGAATAGGTCTGCTGAACAAGTCAACTGACCTCTTTACAGTGCTTGTATGATCAAACCTATACAAGGATCAAACTCTAGTATACATACACATTTAATCTAGACATCTTTTTGTCTTTGCTCTATAACAACTAGTCTGACACTCATCATTAAAACTAAAATATGTCTAACAAATACCCCCACCAGATGCCACAGATGATGAAAATATGACACTTTTTGAGTCGTGTGAAGACAACAACAATAGCACAACACTTTACAACAATTGAGGAAACAAGACAAGCCTTAGCTGATGACACGCAGGCAAATCCTACAGCTGATATCAGTAGCCCTACACTAACACAAGACTCTGGAATAGCACTAGCTGAGGTGTCCACACTAGGAAAAACATTCCCAACACAAATCAACGGGGAATGGTAGAAAGCCTAGCCTTGGCATTCTCTACCACTCAAGTACTCGAAGAAGTGGTAGGAGAAGATGTTACTAAGCCAAGATAGCCAACTAAGGTAATGAGTGATGTGCAACCAACACTGGCACCCCTCAACTGCCACCACATGTATCAGTTCAACACAATCAAGCACCACCAGCTGAGTTTCAGGCTCCAAGACCATCTGGAACATCAGGTATCTCAGATTCCACATTTCAATCAGCTGTGCAAACCTTGGTTGATGAGTTGGAGAAACATGCATTGAGCCTGAGGAATATCTCCATTGCACTGAGGAATGTAAGTACTTCAGTGCAAACCAGATTTGAGGCGTGTCTATTCAAATGCAAAATGATGTGGTCAAGGAACATACTAACCTCAACATTCAGATGAATACAAATTTGACCAAAAGATGCAGAGGTCTGAAGCAACACGTCTCTACTGAAATGCTTGGTGTAGCAGGAGGTGTTGGAGATAAGCTGGCAGCAGTCAACTTCAAGCTAATAGAACATGATGGAAAATTCACTACTATTCAGTCAGAGTTGGATAGCTGATTACATCTACTAAGACAAAAATCAATATACTCTTACAAATCCCTAGAGATGATTCCAAAATGAAGGAAACAAGAAGTCATAAGCCCGAAATTTCATTTTTTTCCAATCTAAAGAAGAGAAATGATTCAAAGAGGAACAAAGAGATAAGAAACAAAGAGGTTGCTGAGCTGAGTTTGAGAAGAAGTCAAGATGAAAGATAAGGAAGATGTAGAGGACCTTTAGATCCTCTAAATAAAAGTCCAGATGATAGGGATGGGTCTGGTAATCAGCAGAGACCAAACCCAAATTAGCCAAGTAGGAGAACCGGCCAAAACCAGTAAAGAGCCAGTGAATCTAGAAGTTCAGATCAGATGAGACATTCTGGTGGAAATCAACAAAGAATATCTCATAAGTATAGAGAAAACCATGAGGAGGAAGTAAACAGAGTTGTGCGAGAATTCTTGAGGAACTCAGATACTCTTTATCCAAATCGAACTCAAGAGCAAGCATGAGCAGACTGGCTAAGTTTACATGAAGATAGGATTTATGATGATATGACAAAATTGTGGATTGAGCTGAAGGACTTCTATGATGTAAGACAAAGAGCATCAGCTCAGGGGAACATAGGTCTACCAGTCAAGGTGAACAAAGACTGCTGGTAGATCATCTCAACCCAAACTAGAAGTCAATCCACAATTATCAAGGTCGGTTGAATCTCTCAGATCAGCAAATGAACCAAAATACCTGACCACTGAAGAAAATTGAGTTTGTAAGAATGCAAGAGAACTCCATTCCATTCACAAACATGACACATGAAGGACGATGGGAATTTTTAAGGAGTTGAGAAAGGCTGATACTCACATAGAAGCAACAATGGTAAGGTTTATGGACTATTTCTGATAACCAATTGCAATGGAGACGTGCCTGATTTAAACCAATTGTTTGACAATAAAGTGTTTGGACGTATAAATCATGAAATTGCACTGGAATATTGGAAGTGGAAATTTTCAGAAATCAGCTTTGCTGATGTTGAAGAAATTCAGACCAGGAAATTCAAGAGGTATAAAGAATTACTTAAGAAATGAGAAATCTAGATTGTAATAATTGTCTTCTTTCAATTTCTTTCCATTAAATTGTTGAATAAAACATGTCTGAATTTTCTTTATATATTTACTTATGTTCATACTTATGAGGGTTTTGTCATCATCAAGAATGGGGAAATTGTTAGATTCATTTTATAAGTTTGGATGATGGCCATGCCAGCTGTTATATTTAGCCTGAAATAAGTTTAGAACGGAAATGATTAGGTTTTATTAAGTCTGTCATTTGTATAAGTTTGTCAAACTAAGCACTGTAATCAGTAGTCCGGTAGGCCAGCTCAGTGAAGTAAATACAAAATATCAGCTGAGTACTAAGGCTGTGGATCTAGACTCAGGTTAATGAAGATCTATGGACTGACTTACAACCAAGGAAGTCTGTAATGACCTTGGGTAAGTCTAAGATATCAGTTCAGTGGTGAAAATGTTTCTTAAAAGTCGTGTACACTGACCTCACCCAAAATAAGGATCAGTGAAGTTCAACTATGATCAGCTAAGCAAATATTTAAGAGAATATCAATAGAGTTAGCAACAACTGACTCAACATCAGAAGAGAGCTACGTTACAAAAGCCAGCTATATGGATAGGTAAGCTGACTAAGCTAACAACAACACTGCATACAAGAATCAGCCAAGCACAATGAATAAAAGAGTTAGTTGACTGAATAAGCTGACAGAAGCAGAAAAGTAAATCAAGCAAGTGGAAAATATGGAAAGGCAAGGAATTTATTACAGAAATATTCAAGCAAATGGCCATTGGGAATAAAATCAGGATCATGCAAATCAAGATAATTAAATAAGGATAGAATCAAGGATTATTCCCTTGTCATTAAATAGCCAAACGGTTGAAATGTCAAAAATAGAAGAAATCAAGGCTATAAATAGAAGACATCATCAGAAGGGCAAAAAAATGAATTATTCTTGAAAATCTAAGTGCCCACACTCTGCAAGAACAAGCTTACTATTCATGATCTTAAAAGTCTGATCTAGCAACCAAGTTCGAAATTCCGAAGTATTTTGCAATAGATTCATCAAGTCTGAACCTTGGTACATTTGTGAATTCTTCAATTCACACCCTTTCATCTCATTTAGAGATTATCAAATCAGTGAAGGGATATTTGTCGTCTTCAAGGACTGAAGCAACTGAATCATTGAAATATGAGAAGGAGTTGTGGGTTTGTCATAACTGTTGAAAGATTAATCTGAAGTAGCAGAGTGGGAGTTGAATCACTGAAGCATCTGTTGTCAAGGAGTGATAACTCAAGATTGTGAAGCATTTGTTGTGAAGGACAATCATCCCTATCGTACTGGTGTATCACATGAGAAGAGTGGATTAGGGGATTACACCACCCTGAAATACTATACGTCTTGATTTTTTACTTTGAACATTAACATTTCACAATTTTTTTATGTTTACTATTTTATACTTTTGTACATTCATAGCTTTGAAAAACAACTTATATAGAAGGGTTATTCGGTTGCATAAAGCTTTTGAGGAAAACGTTTTAGACTCCTGATCAGAGTCATTCACCCCCTCTGACTCTTGATCTACCCTTCTCTAGGACCAACACAAGGATTTAACAAGCAAGAAAAAATGAAGAATAAAATAACACGGTTACCCGGGTTAGGACCACATCAACCTCAAAAAACTTCAAAAAAATTGCAATCAGTTGGGAATTCACCCTCGTGATAAGATGCAAACCAACAAGGGTCAAACATGATTGGGATAACCTCGACCAAAGGTTGTACATGCTCCAGCCGTGGTCCCGCTATCCCAACCATGGTATTATAGCGCTCTCCAGCACCAACTATATGCCAATTAAAAGTATGAGCCTGGGTCTGGTTCGCCTTATCCCAACCGAGGAGCCTCTGAACTTCGGCCTTCAACGGAAGATCCCTCACCAGCGAATCGGTCACGCTCTTCAAATTCATATTGTCTGGCACCCTGGCCACATTCGATGCATGCATTTTGAACGGCCAAGTGTAATAGCAGATCAAGGCGCAATAGTAGTCGAGCAGGTCGAGTAACCATAAGTGAGCTTAAGCCCGTCTGCTTCATGGCACGACACCTCTTAGCAAGTCGCGTTCGTGCCGCAAAATGCTGATTAAGCCCGATTGCTCCCTAGCTCGGCACTTTAAGCCCATCCGCTTCATAGCATGGCACCTCTTAGCAAGTCACGTTCATGCCGTAAAATGACGATTAAGCCCAATCGCTCCCTAGCTCGGCACCCTGGTTACATGCCCTCGAGCATAGCCTAAACCCAAACGCTCCTTAGCTCGGTATTCTGACTAACCTCGTGAGCCTTACGATATTTCTAGCATGTCTCACTACAGCAGTCACCTCGGCATAAGGCAATTCAAGTGACCAACACCTTTACTCCTTGGATCTCATTTGCATAATGACGAGCTCAGGTTGTGGGGGGCCATTGACATGCCAAGCCTGTAAAAGTGCCCATAGATTCTCCTAGGGTCTCCATGTAAGCCCAATAATGGATAGGGTCCTTTGCCCAAGCTGTGCACACCTTTATATGCCGGACTGGACCAGGAAAAATCCAGCTTGCCTCGCGCCCTTACGATTCGCATCATTGGCTAGGAAATTGGCGTCGACAAGCAAAACCTTTAGCTCATCCTCTACCGGATATCATGAAAGCATTGGAGGCCAGCTCGCCTGCCCCAGCTCATAGGTCGCCAACCCAATCAAACCCACTTGACATGCCAATCATAGTCAAATTAGTGAGCCCACAACCGCTTACAAGTCAGCTCGCCTCGATGATAGTTCATCTCGCTTTAGACTTAGCTATTTATATTCTGTCTTGCGAGCTGGTAGCTTTACCGCCATGTTGTAATCGCTGACTTTGTCCCCTATAAATAGTTGCATTTATTACACTTCCACTGGGGGACAAAATACGAAAAGCAGCCAAACTTTGCTAATTTGTCGACAATCTCTCTCTCTTACATTCATATTGCACTTGCTAGTCTTCATACGTATTTCTCGAGAAACACATAACAAAACACTCACATAGATCCAGATATCCACCATTAAATCCACCCAAATCTTGTTTGTGATATTTACGACAATATCACTTACCAATACTGCACAAACACAGCACTGATGTGTCTCAAACACTTAGCACATTCAATTTTAATGAATAAAATTTAAAAGGTTTTATTTATCCGCTGCATAAAACATGGCTTAGTCTTCCTAACCATCCACTAAATTTTGTTCAACCTGATTTTTTTAATATACCTAGGCTAATAGATAAAAAAATCGATCTTTTAAACCCGCTTCTAGAAGTGATGAATAAACAACCAATCTTGGGGTAAGGTCTTGGGCTAAACAGTCTCTAGAAAAGTTTTTAAGTATCAAGTTTATTCACCCCCCTTTAAACTTGATCCAAACCTTTCCAATGGACCAACAGTAAAAAATTTGAACTTACTGTATGTAACGCCCCGAATTTTATGGAATAAAACGAGAAGGGTATAGTTGTCAATAATATAATAATATTGATAATAATAATAGTTAAGTGATATTGGTATTACACTGTAGATCTCCTGTAATGGTGGAATTATCATTTAATTCCGATTTGTTTCTTGTTGCAGTGGAATCTGACATATTTGAAAAATATGAATAAAATTTGATGTGAATAATGAAGAATTGAGTTTAGTTCTCTGATACCATGTAAGAATTTGAACAAAATTAAACTGAAAATAATTTCATTAATACAATTCACTTAATCATTACAATGATTATCAGAACTGTTTATACGGAAAGCCCAACGGATAAAACAAGAAAATGATATGTTACCGTCGGGTAAGATAGCTAACAATAACATTATTACATACAGATAGATGCGAAAGAATTCAGATGAAAGCGAAAGCCGATTATAATTGAAGGATCGGGTTGAGTATGAACACTGAGTACAGAATCATATCAAATCTAAAAAGGGAAGACTATCACAGCTAATATCTAACAGTAAACGTTGACTACTTAGTCAACATCCCGGAAGGCCTAGACAACAATCTTTCGGTGCTCACATCTTCTCCCCGTAGAGGGTCTCAGTTATGGTGCTTAGCCAAGGCTACTTGAAGAGGATTACTTGACATTTCCATGTTCCATTTAATGTTCCAAATGAACATGCGTAACACATAGAAGCATATCGTATAAGTTAAGGCATATTTTCCAGAATCTAGGGCAAGCGCACACCTTCCCTAATCAGGAGCATTATGTTCCAGAAATTAAGAGCTCAAATGCATGCATCACCCTAAAGCGCATGCCTGTGAAAATACGAGCACTATGACCAACATTCTTAACAAGAGAAGCACACGCCTCTAACAAAATTTTCTTAAAAAATTTTAGACGGCACATGAACGAATCCTAACCTTTTCAAACTTCAAAACATCACAAACACAACCTGCCTTAAACTTCTACATCAGTGCTAAACAACAATTCAACGATAAAATATGCTATTAACACCAATTAAGAACACCCCCATTTCCTTGTTATTCGACAAAAAATCCGAAAGCAAAACCAAAGCACAAGAACAATCAATTCTTCAACTGTAGTACGAATTCCTATAAACTGAACGCATGACTACGATCACTAAATCATTTACCATGTAATGGTGACTCAAACTATGCTACTCAGTTTGGTCAGGTGAGTGTAATACTCTGCTGAGTTTGATGTGGAAGCTATGATCTGGTGTTCAGCTGTGGCAGATCAACAGGGTTAATCAACCTGCTGAAGTAAAGGCTGTTGAAGTTGAGTCTACTGATTCTCAGCAGACTTAAGGAACACGTCTGCTGCATGGTTTTCCGGTTTGGATAAGGTTACTTATGGGGTATTTTAATCATTCGGGTTAGGATGTTTAGATGGTTAGGGTTGGATTCCCAATACTATAAATACCGTCTATATTAATTGTAACTTGATGTAACTTTCTCGTGATAATAAAATATCCTCGTTTGTCCGTGGAGTAGTCGGCATATTTCCGGAAACCACGTTAAATCTGTGTTCTTCTAGTTTCTATGTTTGTTTACTTGTTAATTGTTTATCTTTACTCACAATCACCATCACTTCTTGATCGATCCGTCATAACAAACTGGTATCAGAGCGTCCAGGTTCATCAAGAAATCTGTTTATCTATTTTAATCTAGGTACATTGGCACCAAGGTCATAATTGACGTTAGGATTTTGGATCTACGCAAGATTTTCTAGTGAGAAGGATGTCAGATTTAAATGTCAAGATTGACAAGCTTACATGAAGAAACAGTTTTAGTCTGTGGCAGATCAAGATGCGTGCATTGTTGAAGCAACATGGATTATGGGGTCCCTTGTCTAAATCAACAGAAGGAAGTGCTGCTGAGAGAGCCAGTCTGGAGGAGAAAGCACATTCAACAATTATGTTGTGCTTGTCAGATGATATTATCATTGAGGTTGTTGAAGAGGACACAACAGAGAAGCTGTGGTCCAAGCTCGAGAGTATGTACATGAAAAAGTCTCTAACCAACAAGTTGTTATTAAAACAACGTCTGTTCAGTTTAACGATGCATGAGGGCACTCAGTTGAGGGATCATCTAGACCAGCTGAACACAATGTTGCTTGACCCAAGGAATATTGACATGAAGATTGAAGATGAGGATGCAGCATTGATCCTACTTGTGTCATTACTTGCATCATGTGAGTGTTAGGTGTGATGCCCGAAAGACAATTTTGTAATTGTTTTATTTAATAAATGAAATGATGTTATTATTCATATTTATTATTCTCATATTCACCGATGTGACAATAGTATTCACACTACAGAAAACCCTAAAGTATATCGTTTATGTAATCACTTAACTCAGTGTATGGGATATACACAGGAGGATTGAGTTAGTGAAGATGTACTTAAAATACAATTAGCCCGTAGTGAAGTTAATCGAGAGTATCGGGTCTCTCCTTTAACATGCTATTAATGCGCCCAGAACACAATAGGTGTGATTGTCTTATCCGGACTTTTGGTTAAGAGAACCTAATGGGGCATTTATATATGATAGATATATCGTATAGGTTTGGACCGATTTGATTAGAGTTCACGATATAATTCCGTAATCGAGAAGTCTTATCGAATCAATGGATGATCATATTTATGGATAAATCTTAATCCCGAGGTGATCACGATCAACCGCTTGAATCGGTATGAAGTTTGACTTGACGGTTAAGGATTACACCGAGTCCGTGGTCCGAATTACCCCATCTTGGCATTGTACTTGGATTGAGTGAGTAGTACGTGTTATCACGGATACGGAATCCATTCCTTCCATTTATGGAAGTAGATAGATAGTTCCCTTATTTGTTAATCCTAGAAACCGATCGATCGTACGAGTTCATATTACACCGATTAGCTACCGAGTGAGTTGTATGAATTAATTGATCACTAGGGGGTTAATGGTAAATAAGGATAAGAGGTTCTAAAAAGGGTTAACGGTAACTTCCCGATTTAGAATGAACGATCTATGGAGGATTAATCCATATGTAATGATTATATCAATGGACGCTTATTATTATTCTCGTGATGAGATAAATATAATCTTATAATCGGAGGAGTGCGATCACGGGATTATGGTGGCATATTCCCGTGATTGATTTATCGAATATAATTATTCTATAATTATTTATTTGATTTATCGGAGCCGCTGATTATTAGTCCATGGTCCCCGACGTGCCTCCTAATATAGCATAGCTATTCTCGGACGCCGAATCCTAATAATATTAATTTAGTTCTTATTGGACTTTATTAAAACGATATGTGAATTAATTGTTTAGTGGACTATTAAATTAGTTGGGCTAAATAATTAAATATGTGGAAAAGACATTTTCCATAATCTTGGCCCAATTATTGTGTAATGACAAAATTAATATTGACTAGGTCAATATTTGGTGTTTGCGCCCCATGCTCTTTTTTTGGAACAAGAAATTAGTTTTCTTGTGATTAATAAGACATGTGCATAAAATATTTATTGGATAAACATTTATGGTAAATAATAAAGATAAATATTATTCTAGACCTGTTCTAGAATATTATGGAATTATCTTTTATTAATTGGATTATTTATTTGCAAAATAAAAATCCTTGGAGGCTAAGTTTTACTCTCCTATATAAAGAGAGTTCTCTCAAGCCTTAACACACATGATATTTTCGACTTCTCCTCTTAGAGAGAAGAAGTGATAAAATTCGGCCAAGGGGTATAAGGGAAGAATCTTGGAGATTTTTCCGGGTAGCATATCGGAAGGGTTCGAGTCGAGAATTCCTTCCACCGGGAGTTGCTTGGATCACACGTACGGAAGATCGTGGTGCTCTTCACATCTTCTTACATACATCCTTTTGCGGTTCTTCAACTTGAATTTTGAGATTCAAGAGGTATGATCTACATCCCCCTTGTAGAATAGATCTAGCTATTTTATTACGTGTATTATATAGATCTAGATCCTTAAAAATCGCTTCCGTTGCGGATGATATTACTTACAGTGGTATCAGTCGCCAAGGTGATCTATATTTATACGTATAAAATATTAGATCTAGGAGTGGTAAAACATGTATTTTTTTTTTGTCCTAATTTTTTTTATAAAAAAAGGGGCCGAAATTTTGTTTTATTTTTTTTTATGTTATGAATGTCTTGGTTGAAGAGATGGATTGGGGTTGGTACTGTTTACTCGTTAGATCTATTGTAGCTCCTTTGTTTAGTAACAATTGAGCATAGGAATTGTATTTTATTTATGTCAATTTTCGAAATTTATATGTAAAAGTAGCATCTTTTATTGTAATTTTTTTTGAATATCCGGGCTGGAAAAGATGAAGATCTTGCTGGAAAATTGAAGATCAAGGCAAAACCCAAGGTATGAATGAGGAGAAACGGATAAAATTTTATTAAAAACTGCTACAGGACTTTCTGCGACGCTGAAAAGCGTCGCTATAAGTCCTGTTTATAAAAAAAATTGCATGCGGCTGTATGTTTTTTTTTGGCAAACCTAATTTTTTTTCCTACAAAACTGCCGACTGAAAAAAAAAAAAAAAATTTTGGAGAATAATTTTTTTTGTAACAGCCGCGTGATACCAATAAAAAAAAAATTTAAAATAAAATTTTGGATTAATTATAATAATTGGATTTATTTAATTAAAAAAACATTTTCTCCTCTCGGGTGTTCGTGGTTCGTGATCCGGCGGTTCGAGTTCAAGATTCGAAGATCAAGACTCGAAGACATTAAGATTGTAATTTATTTTTCCTAGGATAGATTAGATACGGGGGTACCAACAATCCATCTCGGTGTTTAAATTTTCCGCAATTTATTTTTTATGTGTTCAATCATAAAATAGATATAAAATCGGAATTGCCATGACATGCATCATATCATAAATCCACTCCATGCATACATGTAGAATTTTAATTTTGGTAATTAAAATAGGCATGTATACAAACTCGTGTAATTAGTTGAAATTTAATTAATACGTGGTAATTAATAAATTTAGTAACTAATTAAAGATCCGAGGACGGGTTATGAAATCGTTAGGCCTTTCGGTGTGTGTTCTCGATGAACCGCCTTAAAGCCCAAACGAGATCACGTTTTCAATTCGTTGTGTCTACGAGGTTGAATAATGGTAAAAGAACAATAAATCTTGGATAAAAACGGTTCGCTTATAGGTTGGGTGGTCAACTGAGCTAGGCTCGACCGACTTAACCCTCCTAGTGTGATGTATGCACGGGGGTCCGGCAAGACTAAGCTACACCGGAGAGCGGAGGGGTGATTCCTTCTTATCTCAATGAGGCTATCTTGACCCGATTTCGTCCGACTGTCACATATGTTCCAACGAATAGGACGGGTAGGCTTGCCTACGTTACCGACACCATTCGGAATCCTTGATTTGATGAGCTTTTATGACAACATCAAAAAGACGTGGTTAGTTAACCCACCACCACTTCCAAATTATTGAGTGGGAGCGGGGGAGGCGACAGCAAACCCCACGGCCTCTACTATAGATACAAGTAAGTGAGAGAAGGGTGACGCCTCGCGGCGCTTTGATTTCGTCCCCCTACGGATGGTGTTCACCCCTATCAACATTCATGGCTTGGTCTCCGAAAGGATAGGATTTCTGGGTACTCGTCGGGTCACTGACCTATCCTACGACGGCACACTCGGGGCGTACCTAAGAGATCCGATATAGTAGGTCACACTCATAAAGGATATTTTTGGTAATATCTAGGCTAAAAAAGGAAGGTAGTCAATGAATAAAGGGATGTTCGATTCTCGTGGGATGTTTGATTCTCACAAGTTATTCATTGATGAGATTGTCTCAATTTAACCGTCATCTCTTTGACCTACCCTACGGCGGCACTGAGATGCGAGGTTAAAACCTTGGAATGGTAGATTAGACTTATTTTTAGTTTACAATTCCTAAAATAATATATAGTAGTGTTAAACTTGAATTAATGTATGTCATTTTATTTTCAGCAAAAATGTCTGCTCAAATTTCTGCTTTACTGTCTGAAAAATTAACGGGAAACAACTTTAAGAAATGGAAGAGTAACTTAAACGTGGTACTCACGTATGAGAATGTGCAACATGTACATACTTCTAAATGCCCTACACTGGCGATCCAAAAACCTGGTAAAGCTGAGATCGAACAGCGTAATCGCTGGATCGAAGCAGATAACCGGGCTCGTGGGATCATCCTGGCGGCAGTGTCGGAGGTTATTAGGACCCAGATTGAAGAGTTTGAGTCTGCAGGAGAAATCATGCGGAAACTTACGACGATGTTTGGATTACCTAGCAACCAAGCAAGACACGATGCCATCAGGTTGGCCGTTAACACGAAATTGAAGAAAGGTCAAGCAGTGAATGGTCATGTTCTGAATATGATCAGTTACTTCAATGACGCCGGTATTCATGGATCAAAGTTCGATGAAGCAACTCAAGTATCGATGATTTTAGAATCGTTGACTCCTGAGTTTATCCCGTTCAAAACTCAGTATCTGATGGGCAAATACGAGTTGACCATGACACAGATGCTGAATGAACTGACTATCTACGAGGGCCTGCTATCGAAAGATAAGGTCCAAGTAGGGGATAAGAAAGCTGAAGCCAATATGGCCGAAGCCAGGTCATCAAACAAGCCTAAGGCCAAACCAAAGAAGAAGGGTAATGTTGCACCCGTGCCCAAGCCAATGAAGAAAAAGGCGCCAAGAAGGTTGACGAGGCCAAGCCAAAGGGCAAATGCTTTTCTTGTAAGGAGGTAGGACATTGGCGACGCCATTGTCCGGAATATCTTCGTGATGTGAAAGATGGAAAAGTCAAGGCTGTCGCTGGGAAAGATAAGAAAGGTAATTTGGAATTACTATTCTTGGAATCTTTTAACGTAGCTAAAGATGTGTCCACTTGGATACTTGATACTGGAGCTACTAACCATGTATGTTCTTCATTGCAGATTCTTAGTTCGTACGAGGAGCTGGAAGAGGGTTCTTAAGTGATGCGAGTAGGCACTGGGGCGCTCATTTCGGCTAAAGCGATGGGGAGCCGTGGACTTGCATTTTAATAATAGAATTTTACATTTAGAAAATGTTTATTTTATTCCGAATTTCAGGAGAAATTTGATTTCTTATTCTGGCCTTAGTTAAACAATCATTTTCTGTTTCAAATTTGAATGGTGAATTTGTTATTTCAAAGAATGGCTTTGAATTGTGTTCAACTATAAATGAAAACGGTTTATATTTTGTAAGACCACATAAAGCTCCCATACTTAATATTGAAATGTTTAAAACTGCTCATCAAAGATCTGCTAAAAGGCAGAAAGTTTCTCAAGTAAAAGAAGATAAAACATACTTGTGGCATCTAAGGCTTGGCCATATTTCCTTGGAAAGACTCAAAAGACTTGAAAAGGTTAATGCCTTAGGTGAGTCATCTGTTGACACACTGCATGTCTGCGAGTGTTGCCTGGAGGGAAAAATGACTAAGCGTCCCTTCTCATCAAAGGGTAATAGAACCACAGGAACTCTAGACTTAGTGCATTCAGATCTTTGTGGTCCGATGAACGTACAAGCTAGAGGCGGATACGAGTACTTTGTGACTTTCATTGATGATTACTCAAGATTCGGTTATGTTTATCTGCCGCATAGAAAGTCCGAGGCTTTTGGAAAGTTCAAGGAGTTCCAAGCGAAGCCGAAAGGCAACTAGGCAAGTCATTGAAATGCCTCCACTCGGATCGTGGAGGTGAGTATTTAGATGCGAGTTCATTGACTACTTGGCTGAAAAAGGAATTTGTTTCCAACGTTCGGCGCCTAGGACACCTCGGCAAAACGGAGTTCGAGAGGAGAAACAGGACATTGATTAACATGGTTAGATCAATGATGAGCTACGCCTCACTACCTATATCCTTTTGGGGTTATGCTTTAGAAGCACCGGTCTACATTTTGAATGCAGTACCGTCAAAGTCTATCGAAAAGACACCCATTGAGATGTGGTCGGGACATCGCGAAAGCATGCGTCACTTCCGCATATGGGGTTGTCCTGCACATGTGCTGATGGACAAGACTACCAAGCTACAATCACGTACGAAAGTAGTTTGTTTGTAGGCTATCCAAAAGGTACACGTGGTGGTCTATTTTACGATCCGGAAGATAACAAAGTGCTAGTCTCGACTAACGCTACGTTTTTGGAGGAAAGTTATATGAAAGACCACAGACCTCGAAGTATAATTGTACTAGAGGAATTACTCTCCGATGACATCAGGCCTATTGTGGCTGCTGATGTTCCTGTAAACAACACTAATAATACAACAGTCACTTCCGACATTCCTGTTCCACCGGCTCGGTACGGCATGGATTTGGAGGCAAACTTAGTGGCCTCTGATGAGGTGGAAGATGATCCTCCGACCTATAAGAAGGCCTTACTGGATCACGATAAGGATAAATGGATTGACGCAATGAATCAAGAGATGGAGTCTATGTACTCTAACTCGGTCCGGAAACTTGTAGAACTTCCTCGGGTGAAAGGCCCATTGGATGTAAATGGCTCTACAAGAGAAAGAGAGTAGTAGATGGGAAGGTTGAAACCTTCAAAGCACGGCTGGTAGCCAAAGGTTACACACAACGAGAGGGTATAGACTACGAGGAAACCTTCTCGCCTGTGGCCATGATGAAAACCATCCGCATCCTCCTTTCGATTGCTGCATGCCTGGATTATGAAATCGGCAAATGGATGTTAAGACGGCGTTTCTAAACGGCTTTCTTGATGTGGAAATCTATATGCGGCAACCGAGGGATTCATTGAAGAAGGTCGAGAGCACATGGTGTGCAAGTTGCTCGAGATCCATTTATGGGTTGAAGCAAGCATCTCGTTCCTGGTATCATAGATTCGATCACACGATCAAGTCTTATGATTTCGAACAACACTTTGCTGAATCTTGTGTGTACAAGAAGGTTATCAAAGATAGTGTTGTATTTTTAGTGTTGTACGTTGATGACATACTCCTAATTGGCAATGATAAGGGGATGATGTCCGGCGTGAAAAGTTGGTTGACCACGCAATTCCAAATGAAAGATTTGGGAGAAGCGAGTTATGTTCTAGGGATCCAAATTATAAGGGATCATAAGAACAGGATGTTAGCTCTGTCCCAAGCAACTTATATAGATAAGGTGCTGGCACGCTTCAGTATGGAGAACGCAAAGAAGGGTTTTCTACCAACCCGTCACGGCGTTTACCTCTCTAAGACTCAGGGGCCTCAAACCCCTGAAGAGGCTGAAGCTATGGGAAGAGTGCCATATGCCTCGGCTGTTGGTAGTCTTATGTATGCTATGAGGTGTACGAGACCTGACATTTGTTACGGCGTTGGATTAGTCAGCCGTTTTCAGTCAAATCCAGGGCAACCGCACTGGACAGCAGTAAAGAATCTCATCAAATATTTGAAGAGAACCAGATGTTATATGCTCGTCTATTCGAGTGGGAGTTTGGAGCTAGTGGGGTACACCGATTCTGACTTTCAGTCAGACAGAGATGATTCTAAATCTACCTCTGGTTCAGTGTTTACGCTTGGTGGCGGTGCGGTAGAATGGAGAAGCCAAAACCAATCCAAACACGTACCGATTCAACAATGGAAGCTGAGTTCATAGCGGCCTCGGAGGCAGCTAAAGAAGCAGTTTGGTTAAGAAAGTTCATCAGCGGATTAGGCGTTGTCCCGAATGCTGAGGATCCTATTACTCTCTATTGTGATAACAATGGGGCCATTGCCAACTCTAGGGAACCTCGAAAGCACAGTAAGTCGAAGCATATAGAGAGAAAATACTGGGTGATCAACGATTTTGTCGATAGAGGGGACATTTCCGTCAAGAAAATCGCCTCCGCCGATAATCCCGCTCGATCCATTCACCAAGACGCCGTCGATTGAAGCTTTTAGTCGACACTTGGAGACTATAGGTATTAGAGACATGTCTCATTTGCTTTAGAGCAAGTGGGAGTGATAGTTTTTGTATTTTAAATAATAGGGTGTGCTCTAAAACAATTAATCACATGCTTTCGTGCAAGTGGGAGATTGTTAGGTGTGATGCCCGAAAGACAATTTTGTAATTGTTTTATTTAATAAATGAAATGATGTTATTATTCATATTTATTATTCTCATATTCACCGATGTGACAATAGTATTCACACTACAGAAAACCCTAAAGTATATCGTTTATGTAATCACTTAACTCAGTGTATGGGATATACACAGGAGGATTGAGTTAGTGAAGATGTACTTAAAATACAATTAGCCCGTAGTGAATTTAATCGAGAGTATCGGGTCTCTCCTTTAATGTGCTATTAATGCGCCCAGAACACAATAGGTGTGATTGTCTTATCCGGACTTTCGGTTAAGAGAACCTAATGGGGCATTTATATATGATAGATATATCGTATAGGAAATTTGGACCGATTTGATTAGAGTTCACGATATAATTCCGTAATCGAGAAGTCTTATCGAATCAATGGATGATCATATTTATGGATAAATCTTAATCCCGAGGTGATCACGATCAACCGCTTGAATCGGTATGAAGTTTGACTTGACGGTTAAGGATTACACCGAGTCCGTGGTCCGAATTACCCCATCTTGGCATTGTATTTGGATTGAGTGAGTAGTATGTGTTATCACAGATACGGAATCCATTCCTTCCATTTATGGAAGTAGATAGATAGTTCCCTTATTTGTTAATCCTAGAAACTGATCGATCGTACGAGTTCATATTACACTGATTAGCTACCAGTGAGTTGTATGAATTAATTGATCACTAGGGGGTTAATGGAAAATAAGGATAAGAGGTTCTAAAAAGGGTTAACGGTAACTTCCCGATTTAGAATGAACAGTCTATGGAGGATTAATCCATATGTAATGATTATATCAATGGACGCTTATTATTATTCTCGTGAGGAGATAAATATAATCTTATAATCGGAGGAGTGCAGTCACGGGATTATGATGGCATATTCCTGTGATTGATTTATCGAATGTAATTATTCTATAATTATTTATTTGATTTATCGGAGCCGCTGATTATTAGTCCATGCCCCCCGACGTGCCTCCTAATATAGCATAGCTATTCTCGGACGTCGAATCCTAATAATATTAATTTAGTTCTTATTGGATTTTATTAAAACGATATGTGAATTAATTGTTTAGTGGACTATTAAATTAGTTGGGCTAAATAATTAAATATGTGGAAAAGACATTTTCCATAATCTTGGCCCAATTATTGTGTAATGGCAAAATTAATATTGACTAGGTCAATATTTGGTGTTTGCGCCCCATGCTCTTTTTTTGGAACAAGAAATTAGTTTTCTTGTGATTAATAAGACATGTGCATAAAATATTTATTGGATAAACATTTATGGTAAATAATAAAGATAAATATTATTCTAGATTTGTTCTAGAATATTATGGAATTATCTTTTATTAATTGGATTATTTATTTGCAAAATAAAAATCCTTGGAGGCTAAGTTTTACTCTCCTATATAAAGAGAGTTCTCCCAAGCCTTAACACACATGATATTTTCGACTTCTCATCTTCGAGAGAAGAAGTGATAAAATTCGGCCAAGGGGTATAAGGGAAGAATCTTGGAGATTTTTCCGGGTAGCATATCGGAAGGGTTCGAGTCGAGAATTCCTTCCACCGGGAGTTGCTTGGATCACACGTACGGAAGATCGTGGTACTCTTCACATCTTCTTACATACATCCTTTTGCGGTTCTTCAACTTGAATTTTGAGATTCAAGAGGTATGATCTACATCCCTCTTGTAAAATAGATCTGGTTATTTTATTACGTGTATTATATAGATCTAGATCCTTAAAAATCGCTTCCGTTGCGGATGATATTACTTACAGTGAGAACTTTGTGAAGTCCTATATTGTTGGAAAGGACTCAGTGTAATTGGAGGATATGACATCATCACTCCATGCTCAAGAGCTATGCCATAAGGCACTGGTTCTGGGACAGACAGTCAGTCTGCTGGATTGGTGGCCAGTGGAATCAGTAGGGGCCAGAAAATTCTGGAAAGAAAAAATCGAAGAGAACTTCCAAGGGACCTAAAGCTAAGAATGTCTGTAATTACTAGAAGGAGCAAGGGCATTGGATAAATGAGTGTCCAAAACGGAAGAAGCTGCAGGGTACTCAACAGGGTACTGTTGCCTTGATAGAACAAGACACCTACTCTGTAGAAGATCTGGCCCTAGCAGTTTATGAGTCAGCAAGGCATAGTGATGTGTGGATTCTGAACATTGGGGCATCTTACCATATGTGTCCAAACAGGGAGTGGTTTTCAACTATTCAGTAGGTGGATGGAGGCCACATTGCTATGGCGAACAGCAAGGTCCACAAAATAGTTAGGATTGGATTAGTTCAATTGAGGACACTGATGGAGTCAACTTTACTGTACTTTGGTGTACAGTTTAACCCCCGTTTATCACTATATTGACATGTTTTGGGTAGTTCTAGATCTGTTTCAGAGTAATGTCGTGCGTTATTCACACAGGGGGTAAAACTGTCACATCGATAGTAAACTCCGCCTTTTTGATGATATTTACTTCTTTTCCGAGCACTTTTGTCTTACGGAATTATGCATGGTGTTTGTTCGTATATGTTATTGCAGGAGTTAGGTGACTCAAGGACCCATAAGGCGATATTTTGGAGTGAGAAACATGTTCGTGGCACGAAAGTAGCATGAAAGTGGAGAAAAATCAAGTTTGGAGTGAAATCAAGGCAAACGGGCGCTTTCTCCACCTAAACTAGCGTTCGCGGGAAGGTTAAAGCGGAGAGATGACACATGGGTGATTTAGCTAAAATTCACCCGCCAAAAACAATTTATAAAGACTCGAAACCATGGCAAACTAACTCTCTAACCGGCAGTGTACCGGGTCGATTGCTAGAATAGCTATAGGAGTACGAGGTCGAACCCAAGGGAAAAGTGTTTGTGAGTACCAAAGTGAACGTGTTACTTAGTCTAGGTGATCAATCTTTTAAAAGTGTTTGTTTACTACAACGACACTAAAGTGATTTTTACTAACGAGTCTAAAGCTAGAGAAGAAAGAAATAAGATTAACTACTCGGTTTTTAATGTTATACTAAGGGACATAGCCGAACCATGATCAAAGAAGCTAGTTCAACCCTAAGGGTGGACAAAACCGGGAGTGTGCATTATAACAAACGAACTCTCACAATCAATTTCACGGGTGCGTACTCCTAATCCTGGAGCTAAGGTCTGAACAACTCTATCCTAACACCTTATACCATGTTAACTACCCTTCCCTAAAGAAGATTCACTAACAAGAGATGTTATGCACTAGAGCCGCTTAAACGTTAAAACGAGTAACCTCGCATTGGGCTCGGGCTTAACAACTAAGCCGAGTCTACGCCGCGATCTTAGAACCCCTTATCCTACATCTCTCTATCTGAACAACTCTTTAGATTGATGTGTGTGACTTTGACCTATGTGATCAATCTAGCCAAAATATGTTAAAATAAGTTCTAAGACATGAAACAAGCAAGATTAAACAATAAAAAACACTACCCACTCCCAATTTCATCACCCAAAAGGTGATTTCACTAAATTTCACATTATTCGACTATGAAAAGGGATTAGCTACTCATTATACTAGTTAAAATATAGAAGAAACAGTAAGTGAAATACATAACAAGTGAAAGATAGAAGAAATATACCATTAATTTGAAGAAATTCGAGTTTGAGACCCAAAAGTACAAAATGAAGAACTAATTAAAATATGGTGTCTTAGTGTTTGAAGTAGAAATCTGAGCTAAGAAATGGAAAGATTAAGCTAAGATTATGTTGATTTAAGCTAAGAGAATGTATTCTAAGCTATTACAAAATTCAAGCTAAGAAGAGGTAGGGTTTTGCTAAGAGAATGTATAATTATCCAGAAATGGTTCAAGGGGATATTTATAGGTGGGGGAAAATCTGCAGAATTCCGGCTTCAAACGCCCGTTCGGGCAGTTGAACTTGGTGTTTCACATCTTCAAACGCGTGTTTCGCATAAGGCAAACGCGCGTTTCGCTTCATTTCTGGGTGGGCTCTTGTTTGATCTTCAACTGGAATGCGCGTTTAGGGGGTTGAAACGCGCATTTGGAGGACTTGGAACGCGTGTTTAGGGCAGTTTGAAATGCGTGTTTAGGGAGGTTGAACTCTGATCGAGATGATATCTTTTGAAACGCCCGATTGTGGGTTCAAACGTGCGTTTGAACCCCATTTGCTCCCCTTTTGATCACTTCTATCTCCTCGATCATGCTTTTCACCTTGAATTGTCACCTTCCGGGTCCTCAACACACTAATACCCTACAACATCATGAATGACCAAAACATCCAAACAATTCCGGAGGGTAAAAGTGCTCGGGAATAGGGTTGATATCAACAAAAAGGGTAATAATCCATCAAAGTAACGGATTTACTCCCCGTGCCATAAACTCACGATATTACCCCGAAAACGGTCTAAACCAACCAAAAACATGCTAAACATGTGGCAAACGGGGATGAAAAATGCACCGGAATCACGTAAATTTGACTCCCATCAACCACCCCACACTTAGCCTTTGCTCGCCCTCGAGTAAACAAGGTATTTTAAAACAAACCAAGGGATTCAACGTTGTGATGTAGGTACTACTATTCACACCCTTGAGGTAACCAAAAAGTAGGAATACGAACATATACACACCGGTACAACATTATCAAGAGAATGGAGTGTGTGTGGTGCAAGCTAAAGCCAAGTGCTCAAAATGATTGTCGGGGCTTGAATCCCGACCAAATGTCTACCATCCGTCTCATACCCACTAGCCTCTCCACTAATCAAGGTCACTAAGTTTGGACACGATCGGGTAGGACTTGAAAGGTTATAACGTTAGGCTAGGGTAATTTCGATTAATCAAAAATGATATTTTGGGAACTGGAGAAAAAGAAGTACGAGCGAACCTAATCAACAAGTGTACTACCTTATCTCTACCATAAAAACCATCCAAACTCCTCTTTGATTACTTTAAGCATTTTGGGAACCATAGGATACTAAGAAACCCAAACTCATTGCCAAACTCCACTATGTTTCAAGCATTATGAGGCGAGATCGAATACAATAGCACCTATCTAACTATCCCAACTCTAACATCATATGAACACTCATAAGTTTATTCCTTTGATTCCAACCTTTTATTTCTATATACTCCAAGATTTTATTCATTGAGAACTTCTCAATTTATTCTGAACTTTGATTGATTTCATTTTTTTTTTGTGAAACAGATTTTTTCTTTTCTTCTTGGGCCAAATCCAAGCACTAGGCCCAAATGAGCTCCTCCTCTCCTTATAGCTCAAAACCGAGAAACCACCAACCCAACTTAAAACACCATTTCCCCCACCCCACACTTGCCTTAGCGAGAGTGGTCTAACAAAAGACTAGGTCCACTCGTAAGGTAAAAATGAAGGAAAAGTGACCATAATTAAGGCTCAAGGGTAGGTTTCTGACTAAGTAACAAAACGGCTTATAAAACGAATGGTGGTCAGACCACTCTATCAAGGCTGAGAGGGGCTAAGAAAGTCTAATGTTCGGGATTGGGCTTATTTGGCTCTGGTTGGGTCAAAGAAGTTCCAAAACCGTCATCCCGTATCCTACTAAGGTGAACCTTTCTATTTCGCCCGAGACTAGTGGTATGAGAGGCAGTAGCAACCAAATTGTGCACAAGTGTAACTTACGTGAAATTAATAATCTCCATTCTCAAGATAATATCAAACCGCAGTGTACACGTTCGGGGCCCTACTAAGGTGGTCACCACTCGAATGTGAAAATAACACACACAACACGTGTTGAAAACCCTTGAAATTTTTTAAAAATTACCCAAAAATCGACTTGAGCCCGGTCATAGGCTAAGCACACCACATATTAAGCACATTTAACAATGAAAACAAGAAAACGGCTAAATCTCCCACCCCACACTTAAACGAAACACTGTCCTCAGTGTGTGAGAGATAAAAAGAGTAAAGGACTTAGCTATTTGACCAAAACCCGGCAGAAAGGCGCATTCGTAACTCGAAACTCGTGACACCCTCGTATAAATCCATCCCGAAACCTAAAGCGAGATCAACAGAAACAAAGAAAGCGCATGCACGGGACTGAATCCACGTGCTAGAAAGCAAGCAATAGGGTAAGCGGGTGCATAAAATAACGAGTCCATGCCACAGTAACGGGATCAAAGCATAAAGAGGGGGGATACGGGGATATGCAATGGAAGGATACAAAAGAATCAATGAAAAACAGAACATCCATTCATCAGATATAAACTAATAGAAAAATCCACGTCATCCCAAAGTATCAATCAAAGGAAAGAAGAACATGCACGGTCAAGCAGGCCTCAGTGGCTCAAAAATAAGTGCGCGTGCATGCAAAGTGAAGTGTTTCAACAGAATAGTGAAATAGTATCAAAAGTAGCTGAAGCAGACTAGCAAAATAAATAGAAGCATAAATAAAATGCATGAAAAACTGGCTAATCTGCCTCAGTGCCCTGTCCGTCAGGAGAAGGTGTGGTAGAAGATGGTGCAGCCACAGAAGCTGCACTCTCCGGCTGTGTAGACCCCGCAGCACCCGTCCTGTCTGGCTCTGTCTCTGCCCCCGCTGTCCCAATCAGCTCATCTAACGATATATCATCAAACACCTCCTCAGGCTCATCAACAATCAAATCCTCTGAGACCCTCTGCAAGTTTGCCTCTATCTCTGGGGTATACTGAAATGCTGAAGTATCCAAATCTAATGGAGGAAGATCAATCTGTCTGGCCTGAGCGAATACCCTCTGATTATCAAAGATTCCATTCAGAGTCAGCCGCAAACTGTCCATCTAATCCCGTTGTTTATGAGCAATAAGTAGCCCCTGACGCTCACTAAGCCACGGTCCCCCGGTTGTCTGTGTAAAAGGTGGAGTTGGAGGTGGAGGTGGAGTGGAGGGTCCAGTAGTGAATGGAGGAGGTGGGGGTATTGTGGTGGTGGTGGGGGAGATGATAAGTGGAGGAATAGGTAGTGTAGTGGGTGTAGTCGAGGTGGTGGGGCGAAGGACAGTGTGAATAAGTCGTGGGGTGGGCCTAAGAGGCTTTTGAGCGGTGCGGGCATTGAACGGCTTAGGGACCATGGGCTGATTTTTCTTTCTCAAAATCTGATCATCAGGGTATTCCTCAACCGGAGCTTGCTTGCACAATGCGTAGATAAGGTAAGGGCACATGAGTATACGGCGCTTGACCTTCTGATTTTCCCTGAATTCCTCAAAAATTGTCTTTCCAACATCCACCTTGATATTATAATGTAAAGCATGCAACAATTTCAATTTCTTGATGTGGAAATACGTGATGTTGTCTTTCGGTAGTAGGCGATTCTGGGAGAACTTAGCTTTTACTTTCCACTCATCAAGCCATGTAGTCGTCACTAACTGACTCCGTGCATTGCCTCCCTTAGATATCCACTGTAAATCCGGATTTATGTCCTTCCTCATCTTTTCTAACGGATCTTCAGTATTCCCCCAGTGTTGTTTTTCCGCAAACCAACTTATATAATCTCGGACCTCGAAAGCTGGTATCCGATAATAGTCATTGATCGCCTTGACAGACCACAGGACATTGACACCTCGTACCCTTATGAACCCCGACTCCAAATTGGCGACACTAAAATTCGCATAACACTCCCAAACTAGTGTGAGATTAAGGTTCCCCTCCGGCTCATATATCAAATTATTCCATCCTCTCTTCATCAAGTTTGCTATGAAGGATTTAGGAGCCGACATGAGATCTAACCCCCGCTCAAAACACATGTTCTTCATGGTGATATACTCATTATAGTTGGTCAAGGCCACGGGTGAATTAAAACGCTGCTCAAAAGGTATAGGGTCTTGAGGAGGAGGGTTTTGTGGAGGATCTTGCTCGGGGAGATTCTGTGGAGGGAGTGTAATAGGTGTTTTTGTGGTTTTGACTCGCATCTGTGCTAGGGGCACATTCTCACTATCATGGTCTGTTACCTCCTCACTGTCACTGTGACTGCTCGAGTTCCTCCCCTCGCTATCCGGCTCAAAATCCTCGTCAGAAGTCTCATCCCGTAACTGTCCAAAAGGCTTAAGGGCTCTAGGGTTCTACTCTCAGCATGGCCCGTATCACCAATCCAGATACCACCCTTAGGTATTCTAGGAAAAACTAGGGTTTTCTGCTTCTTGGGCATGTGTTTCACCACCGGCTATTTCTCTTTGCCCTTACTCTCAGTTTCTTTCCATTTGTTATCTCTCATTTTCTCTACACTCACTAAAACATCACCAATCACCGGAATCAAAACATTCCAAACCAACCCGGTTAGCATCCAACCGGGATTTCAAGACAAACCAACCCAAACAACGAATCATCCCACGAAGGCCACACCATTCATCGTCAACAATAAGACAAACAAAACAAAACACAAACATGATATATGAATAATAACAATCAATAAACGGGGTAGGGGTGTTAAACCAAAAAGGCTAAAACTAACCCTAACCGAAGCTGAGACGTAAAACCAAATTGTACATGTACTATGCTTAAACGAGATGAGACGAATGATTTGGAGCGAAACACGAGTCCCGAAACATCGATTAATACCCAAATCGCCCTAGGCAAAAAGTTGCCCAAGGTCAAGATCGAATCGAGAAAACGGGGAATTCGTTGTTGGAATGGATTAGTAGAAGCAAGAGAAGGGATCGAGAGGTGTTGTTTGGCGTTTGAATCACTGAAAACGGAGTAGAAATGAGTGATTTTCGAATGAAAGAGTAGGAGGGGACGCCGGTGGTTATTTAGGTTAAGGAGAGAGGCAGACTGTAACACCGGTTTGGAAGGCAGGGGTTTATATAGAAGAAGCATCCAAACGCGCGTTTGGAAAGCTGAAACGTGCGTTTCGCATAACCCAAACGCGTGTTTGAGGTCTGAAACGTGCGTTTGAGAAGGGTCAAGATGGACAGAGAGTTGGGGGCTGAAACACACGTTTGAAATGGTTCCAAACGCGCGTTTGGAAAGGGACAAGTTGAAACGCACGCTTGACATGGGTTGAAACACGCGTTTGAAACCTGGAACAATGTTAACTCAAGGTTTTCACCTCACACTTGATTCTTACCACCCTTAGACCATTAAAAACACTAAACTCACACAAAAAGTACGAAATGGTGGGTTGCCTCCCCCAAGCGCCTTTGTTTTACGTCGTTGGCTCGACAAGATGGATTACATGGTGCCAACTTTTTCAAGTTATACCGTTGGCACAAGGCGAGAAAGGGTAGAAAAGGGAGATGAAAGGGTGGATTGAAGATTATACGGGTCAAGGTTTTGAGTCCATGACAAGACTTACACGATTCATCACACGGTATGGGGTCTTCAAGGTTCACTATTTCTAGTGCTTCGTCGTAAGGCAACCTCTCATACCTTTTCAACCGTAAGCCATTGGTGGTAAACGTGCCAAGCTTAGGATGGGTAATTTCAATAGCACCGGATGGGTAGACTTTCGACACCACGTAGGGACCGGACCACCTAGATTTCAACTTCTCTTGGAAAAGATGAAGACGAGTATTGTAGAATAAGACTTCGTCACCCTCATTGAAAACACGAGGTTTGATCAACTTATCATGGAGTAAATTAGTCTTCTCTTTATAATTCGTCGAAAGATTGTATGCACAAAGGCAAAACTCATCCAATTCATTCAATTGGGCCATACGCTTCTCACCAACTAAAGTGTCATCAAGGTTTAGCATTTTAATAGCCCAATAAGCCTTATGTTCGATTTCTACGGGAAGATGGCAGGATTTACCATAGACTATCATATAAGGTGACATGCCTAGGGGTGTCTTAAAGGCGGTCCTATGAGCCCATAGAGCATCATCTAACTTTAAAGACCAACTCTTGACATTTGCATCTACCGTCCTCTCCAAGATACGCTTAATACCCCTATTCGTGACCTCAACTTGACCACTCATTTGGGGATGGTAAGTGGTGCCTAGCTTGTGTTCCACTCCATACTTCACTAGGAGTTTGTCAAACGGTTTAATGGCAAAGTGGCTCCCATTATCGCTAATTATAGCCCGGGGTACCCCAAACCGACAAAAGATGTTTCTTTTAAGAAAATGGATAACGACATTCCTATCATTGGTGGGCGAGGCTAAGGCCTCAACCCATTTTGACACATAATCACAAGTGACTAGGATATACTTGTCACCGCACGAGGAAGGATAGGGGCCCATGAAGTCAATGCCCCACACATCAAAAACTTCACAAACGATGATCGGCTTTTGAGGCATCTCACTCCTTCTAGATATACGCCCGGACCTTTGACAAGCGTCGTAAGATTTCACATAGGAATGCGTGTCGCGGAATAGAGTGGGCCAATATATCCCACTTTGTAGCACTTTCAAAGCGGTCCTTTCCCCGAAAAGTGGCCCCCGGCCTCTTTATCGTGACAAAAAGAAAGTGCACTCAAAATCTCACTCTCCGGGATGCATCTCCTCAAGATGCCATCCGAGCACAACCTATATAAGCAAGGATCCTCCCAAACATACTTACCAACCTCACTAAGGAACTTACGCCTTAGATTTGAGTCAAAGTCGGGATCTATAAAACCGCACTCGTGGTACTTGACAAAAGGTGCGAACCAAGGGCTACCTTCCTTACCAACTTTCAGAAAATTACCTTACTTAACCGGGAGAAGGGTGTCTATTGCACAAAGTTGTTCACCCTTTGTGCCTTGATAAACTCCTCACTAAGATTCATGAGACTCAAATGGTCCGCTACGACATTCTCACACCCTTTTCTATCACGGATCTCAAGATCAAACTCTTGCAAGAGCAAGATCCACCTCAAAAGGTGGGGCATGGCATCTTGCTTGGAAAAGAGGTAACACAAAGCGGCGTGGTCCGTGTGCACAACTACACGAGAGCCTACGAGGTGAGACCGAAACTTATCAAACGCAAAGACGACCGCTAGAAGTTTTTTTTCAGTGGTGGTGTAGTTTTGTTGGGCAGGATTCAATAGGCAATAGGCTTGAAGATTTTATCGATCTTTTGACCGAGGACCGCACCAACCGCGGTGTCACTCGCATCACACATTAACTCAAACTCTTGATCCCATTTTGGGGCAACTAAGATAGGAGCGGATACAAGCAATTGCTTGAGCAACAAGAATGCTTCAATGCAAGCTTGGTTGAAATCAAACGGGATGTCTTTTCCATGAAGAAGGGTAAGAGGACGGGCTATTTTCGAGAAATCCTTGATGAACCTACAATAGAACCCCACATGGCCTAGAAAACCCCTAAGTTTTTTTAGGTTAGTGGGCATACGAAGCTTAGCTATCGCTTCAACCTTAGCCTTATCAACTTCTATACCCTTACTAGATATCTTATGCCCTAAGACTATCCCTTCAGTGACCATCAAGTGACATTTCTCCCAATTTAGCACTAAATTTGTCTCCTCACATCTACTCAACACCTTTTCTAGATTATCTAGACACTCCCCAAAGGAATCACCAAAAAAGCTAAAATCATCCATAAAGACTTCTAAGAATCTTTCAATCATATCCGCAAATATGGCAACCATGCACCGTTCGAATGTCGCGGGTGCATTACACAACCCAAACGGCATTCTACGGAAGGCAAAGGTGCCATAAGGACAAGTTTAGGTAGTCTTTTCTTGGTCCTCTAAGGCCACATGTATTTGGTAATACCCACTAAACCCATCAAGAAAACAATAATAAGGGAGGGAGAAATGGTCTTTACAGGTTTGGTCATTCAATTTACGATAATCAAAACAAATTCTATAACCACTTACCAAACGCATAGGCGCCGCCTCACCTTCTTCGTTGATTTGAACGGTCATGCTTCTCTTCTTTGGTACCACTTGAGTGGGGCTCACCCACATGCTATTCGAGATGGCATAAATGATCCCAAGCTTTAACATCATGACCACATCCTTCCTCACAACCTCTTGGAGGTGTGGATTAAGCCTTCTTTGAGGTTGCCTCACCGGCTTTGCTCCATCCTCTAGAATAATCTTGTGTTGACAAATGGTAGGACTTATGCCCTTGAGGTCACACATCTTCCACTCAAAAGCACGCTTATGCTTCTTAAGCATTTTCACCAACCTCTTTTCCTGCAAAGCCGTTAGTGTAGTAGAAATAATCAAAGGAAGCAAATCATTATCTTCAAGAAAAACATACTTCAAATGAGGTGGAAGCGGCTTCAATTTCAAGTCTTTTGGTGGGTCTGCTTCAATTTCAAGTCTTTTGGTGGGTCTTAAATTGATGGCTTCTCTAGTTCCCCATCAAGACCAAGATCAATCTTTTCGCTCCATTTTTCACCAACGAAAGCTGTCACTTCTGGTTCCATCATTTCACTTTCCAACTCTTCATCATCATCAAGCACCGTGCTCACTCTTGCCATGCATTCATCGGGTTTATATTTATATTCCTGCATGTCAACATGTTCCGCAACACAAGAATATATAGCATCAATGGAAAAACAGTCCTCGGCATTTTCCTTAGGGTGTTTCATGGCGTTGTAAACATTTACCGTGACTTTTTCCTCTCTAACTCACAAAATAATCTCACCGCTCGCAACATCTACCAAGGTCCTTCCGGTGTTTAAAAAGGGACGTCCTAACAACAAAGGTGTTTTGGAGTCCATCTCCATATCTAGTACCACGAAATCTACCGGGAAGGCAAACTTATCCACTTTAACAATGACATCCTCTATAACTCCTATAGGCTCCCTAATAGACCTATCCGCCATTTGAAGGGTCATCCCCATTGGCTCCAACTCTCCTAGATCAAGGCTTTCATATATAGCACGGAGCATTAAGCCTACGCTAGCTCCCAAATCACATAAAACGCTAGGGAAATGGGTTGTACCAATAGTAACGGGAATAGTAAAACTACCATTGTCTCTAACCTTCGGGGGAATTCTATATTTAGCATCAAAAATAGAGGAACACTCTTCATTTAGACAAACAACCTCTTGCATTTTACTCTTGTTACTTATCAATCCCTTTAAGAACTTACAATAAGAGGGCATGTTTGCAAGTGCTTCAAGAAAAGGAATGGTCAAGTCAATTTTTCACAAAATCTCAATAAATCGGGTTTGTGCTTTATTCAAGCAACTTTGTCTATGATTCTTAGGGGGAAAAGGGAGAGTGCTCAAATCGAAATTTTTAGGAGGAGGAGGGATCATACCTTTCTTACCTTTGGCGCGTGGGGAAGACGGCTCTTTCATTGGCTCTTTCCCTTCTCTTCTAGTTGGTTCCTCCTATTTCACATCAATAACCATATAATCTCCCCTAGCTTGCGTTTCTTTCCTCTCAACTTCCTTTTTCTTGACATACTCTTCATGATCTTCATCATCTTCAATCTCATCAATATCGCCATCCATGGCTCCCGCCTCGGTCTCAATAGGAACTCTTCTAGTTTTGTCTTCCCATAGGACTTTCTTTTCACCACTTGTCCTTAACACTTTACCACTTCGAGTTAAGATGGTGCTTACATTTCTTGGATTCTTTTCGGTGTTACTTGGTAGGTCGCCTTTCAACTGTACATGTTCCACCATGTGCCCAAATTGAGTCTCAAGATTTTTAATGGCGGACCCATGTTTGTAGTTCATCTCAACCATGTCCTTCTTTATCTCTGCAAAGTTTTTGTTCATTTGCTCCAATATGACATCGGTTGCACTCTTTTGAGGTATAGGAGCCAAAGGTGGAGGGTTTTGATAAGTGCTAGAGCCTTGCTGATTATACCCTCCTTGTTGTTGCCTTTGGTGTAGAGGTTGATAAAATTGCCTTTGAGATGATTGACCTTGATTTTGGCCTTGTCAATAACCTTGGTTTTGGCCTTGGTTTTGATACTAGTTCCAACCTTGATTGTTGTTATTCCTTCAAGAACCATCACCTTGACTTCCATAATTCCCTCCTTGACCTTGTCCTACAAAGATTACATCTTGAGGTTCTTCATACGGTGACCCACTTTGTTGATCTCCCATGTATTGGCCTTGATATGCATTTTGCAACTGATTTTGATATTGAGGGCCAACATTCCATTGCTCCATCGAACAAATATTCATCATCCGATTTGGCAACTCATTCATATTGTCTTGAGATAGAGTGCTAGGTTGTCCTTGATTTGAGGATTGTGGATAAGCCATATTTTGAGCCTTGGTCATCATCCTACAATCCTTTGCCGAGTGTGATCCACTACAAATTTGGCAAAGTCTAGCACTCTTGTTCTCCTTTTGCAATCTCCCCAATTGTTGTTCCATAGCTTGCACTTGGGCATGATATTGATCACTTGCCTCAATTTCTTTCACTTCAACGTAACCGGGTTTCTTACTCCTTGTCCCCTTTCTACTTGACGATATGTATTGCCTCGAGGTCTCAGAAATTTTCTCTATTTGGTTCATTGCTACTTCGGGCACCATACTCATAATATCACCATTGCACGAAGCATGCAAGGTACTTTGATGGACTTGATCCAAACCCCGGAAGAAAGCATAAATTACCTCATAGGATCTCAACCCGTGCCCCGGGCACTCTCTCAACAAAGCCTTAAACCGGTCCCATGACTCATGTAGCTCTTCTCCTTCATAAGCGTTGAATGACATGATAGCCTCTTTCATATCCATGGTCTCCGATGGGGGATAATACTTGAATAGAAAAGTTTTAATTACATCCTCCCATATGTGTAAAGAATCATTAGGCAACAAATCATACCACCACTTAGCTTGCTCTTTCAAGGCGAACGGGAAAAGCATAAGTTTGAGCGCTTCATCCCTCACCCCATTGATCTTCGTTGAGTTGACTATTTGGAGAAAGTGATCAATGAACAAGTGAGGGTTTTCCATGGCGGTTCCCTTGAATATAGCATTGTCTCCCAACAAATGTATGATATTTCTATTCAACTCCAAATTATTGGCAGCCACCGGTGGCATTCGAATTGGGCTATGCCCCATGGTTGCCGTGGGAGCCATCACGAAGTCCCTACAAGTTAAACCACCTTGATTTTGCTCTTGCTGACCGTTAAACCAATTATGCATCGCGTTTGCACCTTGATTGTGAGCTTGATTTTGGTTCTGTTGAAATTGGTTCAACATCCATGCATTGAATTGTTGCATAACAAGGGGATCCATTTGATTCCCTTGGGCCTCATGTTGAACATTATGTGGTATTGGCCCATTCACATTCCTATAGTTATTTCCTTGTCCATTCCCACCTCCTTGTGCATTGTTGTTAACAAGAGGCGGGTTTTGATTCGGGACCCCATTATTGTCCCCTAAATTTCCTTCCAATCCTTGTTCACCACTTTGTGCCATACCGGATCCTTCTTCCAACTCACCCAAGCTACTTTCTTCAAAGACCGGAATCGATTCCTCTACTTGATAACCTCTTCTTCTTTGACTATTTCTACGCCTTGCGTAAGCCTTAGTCCCGTCTATGTATGGCTCGAGTGGTGTTTGAGATCTCCGGGTCATGCACTACAAAAAGCAAACAATAAGAAAAAAATAAAATAAAACCTAGGCCCAAGCCTTCGGTTCACTTGCAAGATATCACAAATATCACACAATTTCCCGGCAATGGCACCATTTTGATTTAGCTAAAATTCACCCTCCAAAAACAATTATAAACACTCGAAACCGTGGGCAAACTAACTCTCTAACCGGCAGTGTACCGGGTCGATTGCAAGAATGGCTACAGGAGTACGAGGTCGAACCCAAGGGAAAAGTGTTTGTGAGTACCAAAGTGAACGTGTTACTTAGCCTAGGTGATCAATCTTTTTAAAGTGTTTGTTTACTACAACGACACTAAAGTGATTTTTACTGACGAGTCTAAAGCTAGAGAAGAAAGAAATAAGATTAACTACTCGGTTTTTAATGTTATACTAAGGGACATAGCCGAACCATGATCAAAGTAGCTAGTTCAACCCTAAGGGTGGACAAAACCGGGAGTGTGCATTATAACAAACGAACTCTCGCAATCAATTTCATGGGTGCGTACTCCTAATCCCGGTGTTAAGCTCTGAACAACTCTATCCTAACACCTCATGCCATGTTAACTACCCTTCCCTAAAGAAGATTCACTAACAAGACATGTTATGCACTAGAGCCGCTTAAACGTTAAAACGAGTAACCCCGCATTGGGCTCGGGCTTAACAACTAAGCCGAGTCTACGCCGCGATCATAGAACCCCTTATCCCACATCTCTCTATCTGAACAACTCTTTAGATTGATGTGTGTGACTTTGACCTATGTGATCAATCTAGCCCAAATATGTTAAAATAAGTTCTAAGACATGAAACAAGAAAGATTAAACAATAAAAAGCACTACCCACTCCCAATTTCATCACCCAAAAGGTGATTTCACTAAATTTCACATGATTCGACTATGAAAAGGGATTAGCTACTCATTATACTAGTTAAAACATAGAAGAAATAGTTAATGAAAGACATAACAAGTGAAAGATAGAAGAAATATACCATTAATTCGAAGAAATTCGAGTTTGAGACCCAAAAGTAAAAATGAAGAACTAATTAAAAGATGGTGTCTTAGTGTTTGAAGTAGAAATATGAGCTAGGAAATGGAAAGATTAAGCTAAGATTATGTTGATTTAATCTAAGAGAATGTATTCTAAGCTATTATAAAATTCAAGCTAAGAAGAGGTAGGGTTTTGCTAAGAGAATGTATAATTATCAAGAAATGGTTCAAGGGGATATTTATAGGTGGGGGAAAATCTAGAATTACGGCTTCAAACGCACGTTTGGGCTGTTGAACTTGGCGTTTCACAACTTCAAACGCGCGTTTCGCGTAAGGCAAACGCGTGTTTCGCTTCATTTCTGGGTGTGCTCTTGTCTGATCTTCAACTGGAACGCGCGTTTAGGGGGTTGAAACACATGTTTGGAGGACTTGGAATGCACGTTTAGGGCAGTTTGAAACACGCATTTAGGGAGGTTGAACTCTGATCAAGATGATAGCTTCTGAAACGCCCGATTGGGGGTTCAAACACGCGTTTGAACCCCATTTGCTCCAAAACTTCAACTTTTCTCCCATTTTGATCACTTCTATCACCTCGATCATGCTTTTCACCATGAATTATCACCTTCCGGGTCCTCAAGACACTAATACCTTACAACATCATGAATGACCAAAACATCCAAACAATTCCGAAGGGTAAAAGTGCTCGGGAATAGGGTTAATATCAACAAAAAGGGGTAATAATCCATCAAAGTAACGGATTTAGTCCACATGCCATAAACTCACGATATTACCCCGAAAACGGTCTAAACCAACCAAAAATGTGCTAAACATGTGGCAAACGGGGGTGAAAAATGCACCGGAATCACGTAAATTTGACTCTCATCAATGGGCCAAACTGGCATTTGGCCATTAAAAACGAGTGTTTGCAGAGGTGTCATTTGATACTGAAAGTTGGCCTAGAAGGCAGACGAGCATCCAAATTACCCCTAAACTAGCGTTTGGATGGGTTCTGCTCGAATATTGAGCTCATACTCCTCAAACTGGCGTTCAAGACAATTTAAACGGGTGTTTGCCCTCAAGACATGATGCATCAACCAAGCGTTCAAAGAAGCCAAATGCTGGAGGGTGTCAAAAATATGCTTATGAAAGAATAGGGCTGCGTATTTATAGTGCTGGTTCACTTAAGAACAAGCCCTAATCAAGAATCAGATTTCCAGGCAAACGGGCGTTCACCAGGAGGCAAACGGGTGTTTTCCCCCGACAACAGCGGATTTTAACCTAGCACTATAAATACGCAGCCCTATTCTTTCATAAGCATATTTTTGACACCCTAGGCATATTTTGGGCGATTTTGGTGCGGTTTTAGTGTAGGTTGATCATACTTCGATCCGTTGATCCCTTAGTTCACATCCTTTGATTCTACATACATATTATAGCTTAGATTTACGTTTTCGTTTCAAAGATTCGACTTTTAGAGCTATTATTTCTTCAATACATCGTGGATCAGATTGTCGTCAATTATATGGTAATGAATACTTTTTCCTTTATTGTTTTATTTTTGATTTCAATTCTTATTTCGTTTATTAGCATAAACATGAGTAGCTAATTCTATGTGTACTCAAATTATGTGAAAGTGAATGAAAACCCTAAGGGGGATGAGATAGGGAGTTGTGTAGTGCGTAATATCATGTTTAAACGATTAATTCACGTCCTAAAACTTATTATAGCAGCTTTGAATTGGATTGATCACCTAGTTCACTGTCACATACATCGAACTTATAGATGCATTTTGCGGTGAGATGTGGGGAAAGGGGATTTGGGATCGTTGCGTAGATTCGGCCTAGTTGTTAGGACTGTTTCCAATACAGAGGTTTGTCATCATTGTTCGAGCAACTCTAGAACTTAATCATGTTAGGATAATCGGTTTTCTAAAGAGAGAGTCGGTTAGCTTCACATAGGGTGGTTAGATCGAGTTGTTCAGTCTAATCACTAGAATTAGGAGTTGGCACCCATGGATGTCATTAAACTACATAGGATAGGCAGGTATGTTAAGACACGCTCCCTGTCGAGTCTTTCTTTAGGGGTAGAAGTAGCTCGTGGGATCATAGTTCGGTTATCCTCGTTAATCCCTAGTTAAACATCGTTCATACAATTGTTTATTTCTGCACTAGTATAAGATCTTTCCACCTTTGATTGACCTGAACCAAGTTACACGTCAGCTTTGGTACTTAGACATTACTCCCTGTGGATTCGACCTTGTGACCCCTATACTCCCGTTGACCCGATACTCTGTAGGTGAATGTTAGCGGTTAAGTATTTTGCTATCAGACACATGATGGAAAATTCTGCACACTGAATGAGGTTAGGCTTGTTCCACAAATGACCAAGAATTTGGTATCTCTAAGTCTATTAAACAACAAAGGGTCCAAGTTCAGGGGTGAATGTGGAGTGGTGAATGTCTATAAGGTTATCAGGTAAGGGACTTTGTACATACTACAAGGGTCTACTGTATCAGGTTCTGCTGCTATTGCATCATCAGAGGTTCACTAGTCACATCTGACCAAGTTGTGGCATATGAGATTGGGTCATATGGGTGAAAGGGGGATGCAAATTCTGTCTAATTCTGATCTACTTGGGGGACATAAGGTCAAGGAGCTGGATTTTTATGAACACTATGTGTTTGGGAAGTTACATAGGAGCAAGTTGCCAAAAGCTATCCACGTCACAAAAGGGACAATTGATTATGTCCATTCTTACTGTTAGGGACCTTCAATGGTTGAGTCACTTGGTGGTCACGTGTACTTTGTGTCTTTTATAGATGATTATTCAAGGATGGTTTGGGTAATTATGATGAAGCACAAGAGTGAAGCATTCAAGCACTTCAAGCAGTGGAAGACATTGGTTGAGAATCAGACAGGGAAGAAGATCAAGAGACTTAGAACTTATAATGGACTGGAATTCTGTTGGTCTGAGTTTGATGATTTTTTCAAGATTGAAGGCATTGCTAGGCACTATACTGTCAAAGATACTCCACAGCAGAATGGTGTTGCAGAAAGAATGAATGAAACTCTTCTGGAGAGGGCAAGGTGCATGCTCTCTAATTCTGGTCTAGCAAGAAGATTTTGGGCAGAGGCTGTTAACACAGCTTGCTACTTAATCAATAGAGGGCCTCACACTGGGATCAAGCTCAAAACTCCACTTGAGGTATGGTTAGGAAAGTTAGCAGACTACTCAGGTCTATGGTTTTTTGGAAGCACAGTCGACTATCATGTCAGTGAAGGTAAACTGGAGCCTAGATCCATGAAGGGAGTGTTTGTTGGATATAGAGATGGAGTAAAATTGCATAGAATCTGGTCATCAGCTGAAAATAGGGTTATACTTAGCAGAAGTGTACTCTTTGATGAAAATCATATGCTTAACTCATCTATGAGGGCCACATATGAATCTGAAATTGGATCTGAAACTGAGAAGGTTGACAAACAGGTGGAGCTTCAAGTAGAGTCTGTTGAATTGAAAGACTCCACAGAGGATAGTCAACAATCAGCAGATCCAGAACTGGATCCAAGCCAGTCTGCTGAACAAAGGTCAATAGATACTCAAACAACTAATGTTGGTCAGCAGGGTATAGCTTAGATTTACGTTTTCGTTTCAAAGATTCGACTTTTAGAGCGATTATTTCTTCAATACTTGGTGGATCAATTCTTATTTCGTTTATTAGCATAATCATGAGTAGCTAATTCTATGTGTACTCGAATTATGTGAAAGCTAGTGAAAACCCTAAGGGCGATGAGATAGGTAGTTGTGTAGTGCGTAATATCATGTTTAAACAATTAATTCATGTCCGAAAACTTATTATAGCTGCTTTGAATTGGATTGATCACCTAGTTCACTGTCACACACATCGAACTTATAGATGCATTTTGCGGTAAGATGTGGGGAAAGGGGATTTGGGATCGTTGCGAAGATTCAGCCTAGTTGTTAGGACTGTTTCCAATACAGAGGTTTGTCATCGTTGTTCGAGAAACTCTAGAACTTAATCATGTTAGGATAATTGGTTTTCTAAAAGAAGAGTCGGTTAGCTTCACATAGGGTGGTTAGATCGAGTTGTTAAGTCTAATCACTAGAATTAGGAGTTGGCACCCATGGATGACGTTAAACTACATAGGATAGGCAGGTCTGTTAAGACACGCTCCCTGTCGAGTCTTTATTTAGGGGTAAAAATAGCTTGTGGGATCATAGTTCGGTTATCCTCGTTAATCCCTAGTTAAACATCGTTCATACAATTGTTTATTTCTACACTAGTATAAGATCTTTCCACCTTTGATTGACCTGAACCAAGTTACACATCAGCTTTGGTACTTAGACATTACTCCCTATGGATTCGACCTTGTGACCACTATACTCCCGTTGACCCGATACTCTGTCGGTGAATGTTAGCGGTTAAGTATGTTGCTATCAGACACATGATGGTAAATTCTGCACACTGAATGAGGTTAGGCTTGTTCCACAAATGACCAAGAATTTGGTATCTCTAAGTCTATTAGACAGCAAAGGGTTCAAGTTCAGGGGTGAAGGTGGAGTGGTGAATGTCTATAAGGTTATCAGGTAAGGGACTTTGTACATACTACAAGGGTCTACTGTATCAGGTTCTGCTGCTGTTGCATCATCAGAGGTTCACTAGTCACATCTGACCAAGTTGTGGCATATGAGATTGGGTCATATGGGTGAAAGAGGGATGTAAATTCTGTCTAATTCTGATCTATTGGGGGACATAAGGTCAAGGAGCTGGATTTTTGTGAATATTGTGTGTTTGGGAAGTTACATAGGAGCAAGTTTCCAAAAGCTATCCAAGTCACAAAAGGGACAATTGATTATGTCCATTCTGACTGTTAGGGACCTTCAGTGGTGGAGTCACTGGGTGGTCACGTGTACTTTGTGTCTTTTATAGATGATTATTCAAGGATAGTTTGGGTAATTATGATGAAGCACAAGAGTGAAGCATTCAAGCACTTCAAGCAATGGAAGACATTGGTTGAGAATCAGATAGGGAAGAAGATCAAGAGACTTAGAACTGATAATGGACTGGAATTCTGTTGGTCTGAGTTTGATGATTTTTTCAAGATTGAAGGCATTTCTAGGCACTATACTGTCAAAGATACTCCACAGCAGAATGGTGTTGCAGAAAGAATGAATGAAATTCTTCTGGAGAGGGCAAGGTGCATGCTCTCTAATTCTGGTCTAGCAAGAAGATTTTGGGCAGAGGCTGTTAACACAGCATGCTACTTAATCAATAGAGGGCCTCACACTAGGATCAAGCTCAAAACTCCACTTGAGGTATGGTTAGGAAAGTTAGCAGACTACTCAGGTCTATGGTTTTTTGAAAGCACAGTCGACTATCATGTCAGTGAAGGTAAACTGGAGCCTAGATCCATGAAAGGAGTGTTTGTTGGATATGGAGATGGAGTAAAATGGCATAGAATCTGGTCATCAGCTGAAAATAGGGTTATACTTAGCAGAAGTGTAGTCTTTGATGACAATCATATGCTTAACTCATCCGTGAGGGCCACATATGAATCTGAAATTTGATCTGAAACTGAGAAGGTTGACAAACAGGTGGAGCTTCAAGTGGAGTCTGTTGAATTGAAAGACTCCACAGGGGATAGTCAACAATCAGCAGATCCAGAACTGGATCCAAGCCAGTCTGTTGAACAAAGGTCAACAGATACTCAAACAACTAATGTTGGTCAGCAGGGTATAGCTCTCAGCAGAGCTAGAAGGACCAATATTAGACCCACAAGAAGATATTGGTTTGAGAGGATATGGTTGGATATGCACTACAGGTAGCTGAAGAAGTGGATGGTTTTGAACCTAACACTTACAGGGAAGCTGTAACATGTTCTGAGGCATCCCAATGGCTTGTTTCCATGGGAGAATAAATGGAGTCACTTCAGAAGAATAAGACTTGGGATTTGGTCAAACAACCACATAATAGAAGGGTGGTCAGCTGCAAATGGATCTTCAAGAAAAAGTAAGGAATGACATCTGCTGAGGACATCAGATATAAGACACGTTTGGTTGCAAGACGGTTCAGTCATAGAGAAGGGGTAGACTATGAAGAGATATTTTCTCCACTGGTCAGACATACTTCCATCAGGGTGCTGTTAGCAATAGTGGCACATCGAATCTTGAACTTGAGCAATTAGATGTGAAGACAACCTTTCTACATGGAGATGTAGATAAGGAAATTTATATGACTCAGCCAGAGGGTTACCAAGTTCCTGGCAAGGAAGGATGTGTTTGCAAGTTGAAGAAGTCCTTATATGGACTTAGGTAGGCCCCAAGACAGTGGTATAAGAAGTTTAACAGTTATATGATTCAGCAGGGTTATAGCAGGAGTCCATATGATTGTTGTTTTTATCACAACAAGTTGAAGGATGGTTCAATCATCAAAATAGTTATGTATGTGGGTGATATGCTAAAAACTGCTGCAAACAAGTCTGATATTTAAGATCTGAATAATTTCTCAAGGCTGAATTAGAGATGAAGGATTTGGGGAATGCAAATAAAATTTTGGGATGAAGATCTATAAAGATAGGAAGCAGGGGAATCTGTTCTTTTCTCAGCAATGGTATATTGAGAATGTATCATCCAAGTTTGGCATGTCAGTAGCCAAACCTATAGATGCTTCTTTGGCACCAAATCTACATCTATCTGTTGTGTTTGCTCCACAGTCAGCTGAAGAGGAAGAATACATGTCAAGGGTTCAATATGTTAGTGCAGTGGGCAGTTTAATGTATGCCATGGTCTGTACTAGGCCTGATTTGACTCAGGCAGTCAGTGTTGTCAGTAGGTTTTCGGCTCAACCTGGGAAGGATCACTGGAAAGCAGTGAAAAGGATATATAGGTACCTTAGGGTACATCTGATATTGTGCTCATTTATGAAGGTGATACTCAATGTTTTGTCATAGGGTACTATGATTCTGATTATGCTGCTGATGTGGACAATAGAATATCTATGACTGGGTATGTGTTTACTTTGGGTGGTTCTGTGGTAAGTTGGAAGACAACTTTATAGGGTACAATGACATTATCTACTACTGAAGCAGAATACATGCACTGACAGAAGCAGTAAATGAGGCAATCTAGTTAAAAGGGCTAGTCAATGATCTGAGTCTGCATCAAGATCAAGCCAGGGTGTATTGTGACAGTCTCAGTGTAATATGTTTGGCTAAGGATCAGGTTCATCATGAGAGAACCAAGCACATTGATGTTAGGTACCATTTTCTAAGAAATGAGAGGAGGGTCAGAGTGGAGAAGATCAGAACTGCTGTTAATCCTGCTGATATGTTCACTAAATCAGTTCCGAAGGGCAAGTTTCATTTGTGTCTGAACTTCCTGAATATCCAAAGTTGTTAATCTATATCTAGGAATACTCAGCTGAAGGTTGGGATTCAGCTCAGGTATTCAAGTCTGAAGACAAAGAGGATTTCTGGCACTTAGTTGTGCATCTGGTCAGTTTGCATGAAGTTGATGTCAATGTGGAGATTTGTAATGATGACTTAAACTATGCTACTGAGTTTGGTCTGCTGAGTGTAATACTCTGCCGAGTTTGGTGTGGAAGCTATGATCTGGTGTTCAGCTGGGGCAGATCAGATGGGTTGATCAACTTGCTGAAGTAAAGGCTGCTGAAGTTGAGTCTACTGATTCTCAGCAGACTTAGGGAAAACGTTTGTTGAATGGTTTTCCGGTTTGAATAAGGTTACTTCTGGGGTATTTTAGCCATTATGTGGTTAGGATGTTTGGTCGGTTAGGGTTGCATTCCCAAGGCTATAAATACCGTCTGTATTAATTGCAACTTAATGTAACATTCTCGTGATAATAAAATATCTTCGTTTGTCCGTAGAGTAGTCGGCACATTGCCAGAAACCACGTTAAATCTGTGTGTTCTTGTTTTGTGTTTGTTACTTGTTAATTGTTTATCTTTACTCACAATCACCATCATTTCTTGATCGATCCGTCATAACATACCACACCCAAGAGTCAAGAAATATGTAGGATTGCTTCAAAAATTCTATAAGATTCCAAAAGATGTACAAGCGTGAACACTTACGGAATGAGATAAAATTGGTATCGTAGACCTTTTGAGTCGCGGTGATTCGAATGATCAGCTTTGATCCTAAAAGCCGCGGTAGCATTGCAGGAGCGTCCTTGTCCACATTTAGGCTCGGGGCCAGATATTATTTTAGGCCCTTCTAAAAATGGGTTAACCAAAAAAAGTATTTTATTGTTGTAGAATCGAATTGTTCAAGTTATATTGACTACTTACCATTGACTAGTACCCTATTTATTTTTAAAAATGCAATATATATATATATATGTATAAATATACTATTGAGTTAAAATTTCACGGGACCCTTAAATTCATAGATTTTGGGGGGGGCTCGGGGCCATCGCCCCCTTGGCCCTCCCCCAGGGGCGTCCCTGTAGCATTGTCACGAATTGACATGATTCCCTTGCACTATTCTTTTCTCCCTTCCCAGTATTAAGTGATTGTGTAATGGTGGGGATTAATATGACGGGGTTTATTTTGATTGGATTAATTCCCATTAACGTAATTCCTACCTCCGTCTCAAAATATAAATTCATTTGAATTTTTTCACACAAATTAAAAAAGTTGGTTAAAGTGGTTATGTGTCATTAATTTTGATAAAAATATCTAAAATAACTTTTGACTGCTATAAAAGCAAAATAGTAAATAGTAAAAATTGAGTGGGTAAATAATAAATGAGAGATAAAATAAGAAAAATATGATAAATGCTTAATTGGTTATGTAAATGGAATTACACTATGAGACAAAACCAAAAATCTAAATGGATTTACATTTTGGTACGAAGGTAGTAATTTCAATTAATTAATTCTCCAAATTTAAAATAAGGAACACTGATGCAACCCTATCTGGTGACTACTCCGCTATCGGAGTCATTGCACGTGATGCTGAAGGTCAAATACAACATTCGCTCTCGCAACATATTTTGGGAAATCCCGATGTCGAAACACTTGAGCTCATGGCCATCCAACAAGGTCTCTTTGCGGCAACTACTCTAGGAGCTAGGTCCGTGATTATTGAAACGGATTCCCTCTCATGCATAAATCGTTTGGAAGCCCCCTCAAACGACCTATCTTCTCTCGGCTACCTTGTTGCTGACTGTCTAAGCATAGCGAAGGCCTTCCAGTCTTGTTCTTTCTCTTTCATTAAGCGTAATGGCAATAAGCCGGCCCATTTATTAGCCCAAGCAGGCCTTTCGGTGAGGTCTAGGGCACCACCCCTAACAAAAGTTGCAAATACTTGCATCGCCGATGTTGCTTAATACAATTGCCTTTCCTCTTAAAAAAAGTAATAAGAATAATTAAATACATAAATTACCCATCTACCCTTATACTCACTCCGTTCCACAAAACCGAGGCAGTTGTCAAAATGTTTTGTTCCATTTTAAATGAGGCAGTACAATTTCCAATGCATCATTTATTGTATTTTTATTTGACTTACCCTTATTTATTACACAAGGAGATAAAAAAATAATACAACATTAATTATATCCAAGGACATTCTAGTCATTTCATTGTAAAAGTTAATGTATTGACCAATATCCTTAATATGCGTTATTTTGACAACTACCTCAGATAAATTAGAACGGAAGGAGTACTAAAAATTTAGGGTATTATAGAACGGCTTTTTTTCAAGGAAACGTTCGATTTTGTCGGCAGACCATTACATAATTGGAGTCCTAAAATTTTAAAGGCCCTAAGCACCTGTCTCACCTGCTTAGGGTAACCACAATGGTTCCCTTTTCAATTTCCCCAATTCTGACAAAGGAGAAAATACAAAAAAATCAACCTCACAATGGCACCCATCCCAGTTCCCTATCCCTTACTAAAATTAAGGGTTTCCTTTAAAATAGGGAAACTGCTAATGTGAATAGTGTCACTTTTTTTCCCTCCAAAATCATTCCAGCACCAAAAAAAATCCATTTCAGCGACAAAAGCTCCATATAATCGACTGAAGGCCATCCAAAACTACCCAAAGGTAAACCTACGATATTTCAGTGATTTGTAGTGTTGCCTTCATTCGAATATGCCTTTGCTTACCAGAAATTATTGCTTAAATCATCGATTATATAGTGTTGGTCGGAGTGAGTTGGCCTGTTGTCGACTGTATTCTCTTGCCGGTGTGTCTCTGTAACGCCCAGTTCCCGGACACCGAGTAATTATCCGGAAAAGAAACGTTCGGCACGTATAAAAATAAAAATAAATTCACTTTATATTTAAGCCCCTACTACGTCGTATCAAATGAAAGCAAACGGAAGCAAAATACTCGGGTATAAAATTTTTTTCAACATCCAAGAATAGAAACCAAATCTAAAGATGGAAATGTAACATTTATTACATTCAAAGAAAATACGAAAATACAAAAGAAACGTATGATATCCTCAAAAGAAAAAATTTAAAAGATACTACAAGTCTCGAGAAGACCAAAAGACTACTCCAAAATAACCAAAAAAATGTATAGTCTAAAATAATCGAATGAAAGAACAACAAAAAAGTAAGTCATCAATGAGGCGTCGTCAAACGTCGTAATCGAAATCCTCCTCGTAACCTTGATCAACCTGTTCATCTTCTCACCCCCAAACACATAGAAAACATGCATTTGAGATAAGTACAACGTATTTAATAAAAGAGAGAAGCTTTGACATTAAATACAATTTATAAAGAAAAGATAATTATTTATTTTGTTATCTTTGTGTGACCGACTCAATCTAGGGTTCATTTCATGTACATCAACATGAATCGACTAAACGTTTCTAACTTAACTTATCTATGTTACAACCACACTCAAGGGCACTACGCATATCCAAACTAGGGATATTCTTGGCAACATATTGGTGGATCACACCAATATCCACGGAAGCCTATTCTGGTAGACTCCGATAGTGCGCACGTTTCAGTGGAGTCCCTCCGTACTTAGGGTTTTGTCAACCTACGGAGTTATCCACCTTCAGGAAAGCACACACATCGCGATATTGACTGGTTCCTATCCAAGAGTGACATATTGTTTAATCTTTTACTAGGCAAGTACGTATTTATTAAAATGGTTAACTAACCGCCTATGTGTTTTCAAATAATCTACCTCACACATACTACTCTCTTCCTAGACCACTAGACATAACAAGGCCTAACAGTTACACAGACATTGATGAATGCTAATTCATCAAAGCACAAGCCTTTCATGCCCTTCCGACGGATCCGAACTTCGACTCCCTTTAAGAGTACATTCGGTGCCAAAACTAAATGAATCAGAAGCTCAATTCAGGCTTGTTCAATGTTATTGTATCATAAAGCAAGTTTTAAAACACAACCATAACTTAAACATTTATTTTTCCCAAAACATGGTCCAATGCGTGCGCATTGGTTGGAGTGCGTACGCATTCACCGACCAAAAAACTTGCTGAAAGTTTATGTCCGTACGCATTGCAATGCGTACGCATTGCATGAACAGTGGCCATCCTGAAGCAACCTGAACCAACAATGCATGCGCATTCTGAGGAATGAGTACGCATTGCACCTGAACCAAAAAGACTCTACAACCTGAACCATGAAAGCGTGCGCATTGCTCTGAATGCGTGCGCAATCTACGAACAACAACAAAAACCAGAGCATCCTGTACAGGGAATGCGTGTGCATTCTGCCTGCAGACCTAGATTCGATTTTTCAACAACTTAACGATTTCTAATCCATTTTCCACAGAATTAACAACGAATTAAACACAAAAAATCCTATCTAATCATACCATAACATCTATTATCCTTGATCAACGAAAAGACACAACTTTATATCATTTAGATGTCTTAAAACTTGATCTAAACCTTATAGACCATAATTAAAACCATAGGAAGAGCCTCTTACTTGTTTGCAAGCGAAAATCCAAATTCCAAGATGAAGAAAGTCTGCGATGTCCTTCTCACCTTCCAAAATCCTTGTATCCAACGCCTTAGTTAATTGACGAAGTCCTTCTCAATGGCGCGAGAGAAGAGAGCATAGAAACGATTCCGAATTGTATTTAGGTTATGGGGATAATTAGGTGAAATTTTCCTTAAATACAATTTCCTAAATAATCCCATTTCCCTTAATTACCCCTTAAATTACCTAAATCAGAATTTCCTTTAATTATTTATATACACAATTTTCGAAAATCACATATACATAATTATCACATACTTAACTCCAAGAAAAGATAATCACTATGCTTCAGGATAGTGCTTTGGATTCAATAAGTAAAAAGTTAGGTTTTCAAAATTACTATGCTGCTCCTCATAATAAACTTTGGGTCTTCTGGTCCTGGCCGGGTCAGTTTGATATCTCTTGCATTAATGATCAAGTCATACATATAAAATTTTCTGGATTCTCTTGTTTTCAAATTAGTTGTGTTTATGCTAAATGCACTAGGTCTGCTAGGAAAATTATCTGCGAAGATTTGTGTAATAATGTTGACTCTCAGATTCCCTGTTTAATTGGTGGTGACTTTAATGTTATTAGATCAATGGATGAGTACTCTGGGATGGCTCAGCCTGATACAGGGGCTATGGGGGATTTTAACCAAATGATTGCTATGTGTTCTCTTCAAGAACCTACAATATCTGGCCCTCATTATACTTGGGCAGGATGGAGGAACACTAGCTATGTTCAAAAGAAGTTGGATAGGATTTTAACTAATGAAAGCTGGGTGGACTGCTTTGGTTATGGTCTTGTCAAGGTGTTAGGTAGAGCTGGTTCTGATCATTGGCCTCTCACCTTTGATCCTGGTACAAAAAGAAGAGGACCTTCCATCTTTAGATTTCAGAATATGTGGGTTCAGCACAAGGATTTTCTATCTGTGGTTCAGCAAGAATGGAATGCTCATATTGAAGTTACATCTATGGCTACTTTTATGTATAAACTTAAGGTGCTTAAACAGACCTTAAAGAAGTGGAATAAAGAGGTGTTTGGAGATATTCATGATAAAGTGAGGAGCCAAGAAGTAGCTGTTTTGGAGCATGAAACCAGGTATGATTTGTTTCCCACTCCAGAAAATAGAGAAAAGCTTCACCAAGTTAATGCTGAATACTTCCTTGCTTTGTCTCAACAAGAAGAGTTCTGGAGACAGAGATCAAAATATAAGTGGTTTACTGAGGGGGATAGGAATACCAAATTCTTCCATGCTTCTGTTAAGGATAGAATTCGAAAAATGCAGGTGCAGAGAATTCAAAATGCAAATGGGGAATGGTGCTCTGATCCTAGTAGTATTTCTGCTGAGGCTACTAGGTTTTTTTCTCACCTCCTGAGTCAAGAGGAGAAAGATGATGAAGATGCTATTCAATACCTACTTGATTTTATCCCCACTTTAGTTACTCATGAGGACAACTGTTCTCTAACTAGACCTGTTACCTTGGATGAGGTGAAGAAAGCTGTTTTTGATCTGAACCAATCGGTGCTCCCGGTATTGATGGTTTTTCAGGGATCTTTTATAGGGTCTTGTTGGGATATTATTCAGCATGATGTGTTTATAGCTGTCCAAGACTTTTTCTCTGGTACCTCCCTTCCCAGATCTGTTGGCTCTACCCTCATAACTCTTATAGCCAAGAAAGTTGCTCCCACAACATTTGCAGATTATAGGTCTATATCTCTTAGTACTTTTTTCAACAAAATTTGTACTAAGATTCTTACAATGAGATTGCAACCTATGTTATGTTCCATAATTTCTGGATGAACAATCTGCTTTTTTGCAAGGTAAAGACATTGCAGACAATGTTCTTCTGGTTCAAGAGCTGGCTCAGTTTATCCACAAGAAAGTTAGAGGTCATAATGTCATTTTCAAGTTGCATGAAGGCTTTTGATAGGGTGTCTTGGTTTTTTCTCAGCGGGTTACTAAGGAAGTTTGGTTTCAATGAGAAATTTATCCTTTTGGTGATGAATAACTTGACTGGTAGCTATTTCTCTATTCTTTTAAATGGCTCTCCTACTGGTTTTTTTCAGTCTTCTAGAGGCATTAAGCAAGGTGATCCACTCTCTCCTTATTTGTTTATAATTTTGACTGAAGCTATTTCCAGGAGGTTGAAGAAGATTATGATCACTGGGGTTGATACTTATGCCACTCCTAGAGGTTTTGCTCCTGTTACTCATTCACTCTATGCAGATGATCTAATCATCTTTGCCAGAGCTACTAGACAAACAATGCATAAGTTGGCCGATTTCTTAAAGGTGTATGAAAAGGCTTCTGGGCAAAAAGTTAACAGAGGGAAAAGTTCTTTTCTATGTCTAGTAGAGCTCCTAAGCAAACTATTCAGGCTGTGCAAGCTATAACTGGTATGCAACAAGCTGCTTTTCCTTTCACCTACTTAGGTTGTCCTATTTTCTATGGAAGGGGCAAATCAACTTATTTTCAGCCCATTGTTGAAAAATTTGAGGCTAAGCTGAATAAATGGTATAATAAGTACTTATCTCCAGGTGGCAGATTAATTCTTATCAGGCATGTTCTTTCATCAATCCCTATAAATATCATGTCTGCTGTTAAGCTTCCCATGGCTACTGTGCACAAGCTGGAACAAATTATGGCAAATTTTTTGTGGAATGACAGTGATAAGCAAAAAAGGAGACACTGGAGAAGCTGGGAAAGTGTCTGTTATCCTACTGATGAAAATGGGCTAGGTATTAGAAACATCAGAACATTCCAGGCTGCTCTTGCTTGTAAATTATGGTGGAAAATTCACCAACAGCAGGGTTTGTGGGCAAAAAAGATAATGGCAGGGTCTTATCCTCTTTATAAACTGTATGCTTGGAAGCTTTTAGGGCCTGTGCAGGAACATAGTGATCAGCATATGGTTTATCTTACAGCTCCTGTTAGTAAATGGATTTGGGCACCGGTCAACACTGGTTGTTTTTCAGTCTCCTCAGCCTATGAGGTGCTTAGGAACAAAAGAGGATCTCTTTATGATTTTGGAGAATTCTGGAAGCCATATATCCCACTTAAGATATCTTTTTTTAATTGGAAGTTTTTCAATAAGCTGTGTCCTTTTGCTGATCAGCTATTAAAAATGGGATTCCATGGTCCCTTTAAGTGTCCTTTTTGTAATCATGAGGATACCATTAGCCATGTTTTCTTTGAGTGTTCTAGAGCTCAAGTGGTTTGGGGATTCTTTCAGCAGGCCCTTTGTTTTTATCCAACTGCAACTTCTATGGAAGGTATATTAACTGCCTGGTGCAATACTCTCATCAAGAGGGCACTTGGTAAGGTAATTCGTATCCTTCCTACTATTATTCTTTGGGGCATTTGGAAAGGAAGGTGTAGCTTTTTACATGATGGGGACATTGGATCTAATCAAGTTATTAAGGGCATTACTACTGATCTGAATTATATATGTCAGAATATGAAACTTAAACAGAAGTATGCAGAGGACAGTATTCTTATCAGATCAGGTCTTCTTAAACAGCTTGCTCCTAAGACTCAAAAAACAGCTATATCAGTCATGTGGCAAGCTCCATCTCAATCTTGTTACAAACTTAATACTGATGGTTCCTCTCTTCAGAATCCTGGTCTTGCTGGAGGAGGATATATCATTAGAGATGATCATGGTGATATTATTATTGCAGACAAGCAGGCTTATGGGATTGTAACAAACTTTGAAGCTGAATTGGAAGCTCTTAAAGATGGGTTAATTCAATGCATTGATCTGAAGCTGCAAAAAGTTGATATTGAATGTGATTCAAAGCAACTTGTTGATATGATAGATGGATCTATTCAACCCCCTTGGAAGCATATTAATGACATCACTCAGTTGATTGATATGATTCATCAGCAACATTACCATTTGAAACACATCTTTAGAGAGGGGAACATGGCTGCTGATCATTTGGCTAAGCTGGCAAGTGTTACACAGCAGTCCAGCATTATAAGGAGAGGAGAGGAAGATAGAAAGCTCAGAAGCATTCTTCAAGAGGATAGGATGCAAATGCCACACATAAGATATCGATGAGGGAGTTGTTTTTACAAATACTTTTCTCCCTTGGAAGCACCTTTTAGTATTTTTCTGAAAGGTGCAAACCAGGTTGTATCTACACTTTTTCCATTTTCTTTAGTGCTCTGCATCTGTTTTATATGAGCAGTTCATGTGTGGTTGATATTGTCTGTGGCAGATCCTGCTTAATCCCTGTTTTTGGACAGCTTGAGAACTATGAGACTCCAAGATTGCAATGGTTCATAGCTTGGAGGATGCTAGCTAAGGGGAGAAGCATAAATAGTCAATCAAAAATCTTGGAGGGGCTTCAATGTTTCATTGTAATAGGATGATTTGGATTGTATTTCTTTGGTTTTTTTTCATTCTAATTTCCTAAGTTGTGATGGGAATGCCAATGTGTGAGGCCTACACTATTTCCCTGGCACCCAATTTTTCCCACATCGGGTTTTTCGGACTAGGGTTTTAAGGAGGTGGGGTAGCACATTGATGAAAATCCTTAGTAGGGAGGAGGCCATGGATGGCAAAAACTTGTAATCGTTTGTGTTTTTAATAAAAATTACAAGTTTTCAAAAAAAAAAAAAAAAAAAAAAAACTCCAAGAAAAGAAAGGAAATAATAATATTTCGTTTTCGCAAAATGACACGTCTACCATTTCCCGAAAATCGGAATATTACATTCCTCCCCCATTAAGAGGAGTTTTGTCCTCAAAACTAGAACATACCTGGTAAATCCACAAACTCTTGGAATTCGCTGATCATGTCATCCTCAACTTCCTAAGTGGCTTCATCCGGTGAATGATTGCCCATTGCACCAGAACCAAAGGGATCAACCGTCTCTTGATCATCTTTTCTTTCCTGTCCAAAATTCTGATTGGTCTCTCATGATAAGCAAGGTTGTCTTTAAGAACTTCCGGATCGATCGTAGTTTCAACATCATTCTTCGTCAGGCATTTCCTTAACATCGAAACATGAAACACACTATGGACTCTCGACATCGAATCGGGTAACTTAAGTTTGTAAGCCAACGACCCAATTCTTTCTAGAATCTCGAAAGGTCCAACATACCTTGGACTTAGCTTTCTTTTTTGTCCAAAACGTTTCACTCCCTTCATCGGTGAAGCTCACAGATAAACCCTTTCACCGACTTCAAACTCAATATGTCTTCTTCTGACATCAGCCCAACCCTTCTGTCTATCTTGAGCTGCCTTCAGATTCTTCTTAACCAACTGAACCCTTTCCTTAGCTTATTCAACCAATTCCGGCCCGGTGACTTTTTTTCCCCGACTTCATCCCAAAACAGCGGCATTCGACATCTTCTCCCATACAGAACTTAAAATGGTGGCATGCCTATGCTTGCATGATAACTGTTGTTGTAGGCAAACTCCGCTACCGGTAGGTAATCATCCCATGATCCGCCTACTTCCAAAACACAAGCTCTTAGCATATCTTCTAGTGTTTGGATGGTCCTTTCTGACTATCCATCTATTTGGGGATGAAAGGATGTACTCAAATCCAACTTGGCTCCAAATGGCGATTGCGAACTCTTCCAGAACCGACTGACGAACCTCGGGTCACGATCCGAAACTATTGAGAGAGGTACTCCATGCAACTTCAATATATTATCCAGGTATAGTGTGGTCATCTTCTTCAAAGACATATCGACTTTAGTTGGTAAGAAATGGGCAGATTTGGTTAATCTATCCACGATCACCCAAATCGCATCATGTCCACCTCTGGTCTTAGGTAAACTGGTGACGAAATCCATCGTGATCTTATCCCATTTCCATTCGGGGATATCTAAGGGCTTAAGCATTCCTCCTGGCCTTCTATACTCTGCCTTAACTTTCTGACAAGTGTCACATTTTGCTACGAATTTGGCTATTTCCACTTTCATCGAAGGCCACCAAAACTTTTCTTACAAGTCTCTGTACATTTTAGTAGCTCCTGGATGAACCGAAAAAGCAATCTTATATGCTTCTTCCATAACTCTTTGTCTTAGGTCACCAACATTAGGCACACACAAATGGTCTCGATACCAATGGTTCTCATTCTTATCCAAGACATAACCCACTGTACGCTTTTCTCTAGCAACTCGTTTCAAATAAACCAAAACTGGATCTTCATCTTGCCTTTCCCGAATATCATCCATCAACTCGGATCTTGCTAACAATGGTGCCACAAACCGCCGGTCTTCAATCTGATCAAAACTTCGGATTCTCAGCCCATCTAACCTCTCCGCAACATCTTCAACGCTCGTGACTACAAACACTGGTTTTCTGCTCAAGGCATCTGCCACTGAATTGGCTTTACGTGGATGATACTGAATATCCAATTCATAATCCTTTACGAACTCTAACCATCTCCGCTGTCTCATATTCAGATTCTCCTGAGTGAAGAAATACTTTAGGGTTTTGTGGTCTGTGAAGTTTCTAGCCTTAACTGCATATAAGTAGTGCCTCCAAGTCTTTAAGGCAAACACTACCGCTGCTAACTCTAGGTCATGTGTTGGATAATTCTTTTTATGTACCTTGAATTGGAGATTACCTTTCCTCCTTGCATCAACACACAACCTAAACCTTGTCCCGAAGCATCCGTGTAGACGTCGTAGTTATCAAAGATCTCTGGAACTGCCAACACTGGGGCTGTAGTCAACATATCCTTCAAGGTATGAAAAGCTGATTCACACTCACTAGTCCATTCGAACTTCACATTCTTCTGTGTAAGCTTAGTGAGTGGAGAAGCTATCTTCGAAAAGTCTTGCACAAACTTCCGGTAGTAACCAGCCAAACCGAGAAAACTTCTCACTTCTGAAACCGTAGTCGGTCTAGGCCATATCTCCACTGATTCAATCTTGGCCGGATCAACTTGAATACCATCTCTAGAAATCACATGACCCAAGAAACTGACTTGATTCAACCAGAAGTCACACTTTGAGAACTTAGCATACAACTGGTTCCTCTTCAAAGCATCCAACACTTTTAAGTGTTCTTCATGCTCTTTCTCGTCCCTTGAGTAAACAAGGATATCGTCTATGAACACTATCACAAACATATCCAGGTAAGGCATAAAAACTCGCTGCATTAAGTCCATAAATACAGATGGAGCATTGGTAAGTCCAAATGGCATAACCAAGAACTCATAATGTCCATACCTCGTACTAAAATCCGTCTTCGGTATATATGCTACCTTGATCTTCAACTGGTGATAACCGGATCTAAGGTCAATCTTAGAAAACACTCTCTTGCCTTGCAAATGATTAAACAGATCATCTATCCTTGGAAGGGGATACTTATTCTTGATGGTGAGGTTATTCAACGCTCTGTAGTCGATACACATTCTCATGCTACCATCCTTCTTCTTCACGAACAAAATAGGGGCTCCCCAAGGCGACGTACTAGGCTGAATTATGTTTCTCTCAAGCATATCCTTAAGTTGAGCTTTCAACTCCTTCAATTCAGCCGGTGCCATCCTATAGGGTGCCTTAGCGACTGGGGCCGCTCCTGGTACTAACTTGATCTCAAACTCTATTTCCCTATCCGGCATGTTTCCCGGTAATTCTTCTGGAAACACCTCAGGGTATTCCTTTACAACAGGGGTTTCCTCTAACTTAGGCTTCACCTATTCCACATCCACTGCGTACAACAAGTAGCCTTCACAACCCTTCTGACAAGCCCTTATTGCTCTAACTGCTGAAATTATTGGGTGTCGCTTCTTACTCGGCTTGTAAAAATTACCCTGATAAGTCTTATCTAATTTCCCGGGTACTTTAAAGGTCATTGTCTTTTCTCTACAATCCAAGTGCACAAAATTCTCGGACAGCCAATCTAATCCAAGAATTACATCGAAATCCGAAAAGTCCAGAACCGTGAAGTCACTTTTGCATTGATATGGTCCAACTCGAACATCCACTTGTGGTATCATTCTAGTTACCCTTATTACCTTTCCTAATGGTGTGGTTATCTCCAAAGTGTTTATTAAAGGTTCCGAAGGTAGATTCAACTTTTTAGCTATCTTAGATGACACAAACGTGTTAGACGCTCCCGTATCAAACAAAGCTCTGACCACTAGGTTATCTAACATTATCATACCTAAGATGCATATTCATTCATTTAAATACAATCACAACATGGATAAACGCGCTATAAAAATATCTTAATAAATTAAAACAACAACAAGGTACCTGAGATAACATCATCCTCTAGATTCAGCGTATCCAGCATCGACAGCCAAAACTCTAACTGATTGGCTTGGGCCGCTTTTCCCGTTTCCTTGGCTCGAATTTTCTTTATTTCCTCTGGTTGGACATGCTCTTGAAAAGTGCCCTGGCTCTCCGCAGAGGTAGCAACCACTAGTATGCTGTTGGCACTCACCTGTATGATTCTTGTTGCACTTGGGGCAAAGTGGTGCACTGTTTGGGGCCTTTGCTGCCACAGAGCTGTCATCTTCTTAGCAGTCTGTTGCGGTGCTCCCGGGTAATTGCCCTGACTAGTCCCAAAGTTCCTCTTGTTTCCGATGACAATTGAAGGCTTATTCCTAAAAGTCTCAACCTCGAGGGCCTTGTTCAACATCTCGGCCATATTCTTAGGTGTAAAGCCTAGCATCCCTGCCTGTATCTCACGGGCAAAACCTTCTTTATAAAGTGCCATCTTTCTCTATTGTACTTTTATAAGCTCGGGGTAGAACCTTCCCAACTCGTTAAACTTATTGGTATACTGAGATACCGTCAAATGATTACCCTGCTTCAGTTTTAAGAACTGGCTCGCCTTATCTGCTTGTACTGTGGCCGGAAAGTACTCATTGTAAAACATAGCTTTGAAACCTTCCAAATCTGTTACTTTACCATTATTGTTCTCTATCGCATCGGTCCATGCTTCAACTGCACCCAGAAGAAAACCAACTGCCAACTGCGCCATCTCTGCTTCAGGGATGTTTATGTTCCTGCAAGCCTTCTCAAAGCTCCTTAACCACTCTTCAGCTTTTGAGTGTTCTACATTTCCAAAGAAGTCTTGAACCTGATTCCGTCTCAGCCTCGTATACCAATCCACGGGCGGTGCTTGCTCAAAAACCGGTCTAACTGGTGGGACTGGTGGGTATTCGAAGTGTGCTTCATGTAGATACTATTGTTGTTGAGGGTATGGTGGCGGTTGAGGTCGCAACGGTGGGATGACTTGAGGTTCAGTCTGATAAGGATAGTATCCCTGGTAGTACTGTGGTGTATGCTGAGGTTGGTGGAAACCAAAGGGTGGGTATCCTACGCCTTGCTGATGATCAAATCAGGGTGAAAGAGGTACAGTAGGTCGAGGAGTATGACCCACTGGAGGTGGGTTAAAAGTCTGGTGTTGTTGATGGTGGAACACTGTTGGTGACGGGTGGCTCACTGGTGGAGGATAAACACTTATTGGTGGAGGGTAGATATTGGTCACTGGTGGTGGTAAGTTGATCGGTGAAATATCACCTACTACAGTAACCCGTATAGGTGCTTCTCCAAATTCTCCACGTATGTAGGAATACCTCGGCTGGGGTCGTGGTGTAGGATTCTGACGTGGTCGCGGTGTTGGGCTCCGCTGGGATAGTGGTGTAGGGTCGCAGTGTGTGGGGTTAAGGTATGGTTCGGGTGAGGTGAAGGATTCTGCCTGACAAAACCGCTTCTTACAACCGGCATCAGACTCTCTCGACGGACTCCCGAAGTCTCTGCACCCGCTCCAGTTCACGTGAACACCATCCTGATGATCAATGAAAACCAGAACGTTACTAAAAGATCTAGAGAAACTTATCTTAAAAGAAAGGAAGCCTAAAAGACGCTTTTCTCTGATACCAACTGTAACGCCCCGTTCCCGGACACCGAGTCCTTATCCGGAAAAAAGATGTTCGGCACGTATAAAAATAAAAATAAATTCACTTTATACGTACGCCTTTACTACATCGTATCAAATGAAAGCAAACGAAATCAAAAGACTCGGGTATAAAATTCTTTTCAACATCCAAGAATAGAAACCAAATCAAAAGATGGAAATGTAACATTTATTACATTCAAAGAAAATACGAAAATCCAAAAGAAACGTACGATATCCTCAAAAGAAAGAATTTAAAAGATACTACAAGTCTCGAGAAGACCAAAAGACTACTCCAAAATAACCAAAGAAATGTATAGTCTAAAATAATCGAATGAAAGAACAATAAAAAAGTAAGTCTTCAATGAGGCGTCGTCAAACGTCGTCATCGAAATCTTCCTCGTAACCTTTATCAACCTGTTCATCTTCTCACCCCAAACACATAGAAAACATGCATTTGAGGTAAGTACAGCGTACTTAATAAAAGAGAGAAGCTCTGACATTAAATACAATTTATAAAGAAAAGATAATTATTTATTTTGTTATCTTTGTGTGACCGACTCAATCTAGGGTTCATTTCATGTCCATCAACATGAATCGACTAAACATTTCTAACTTAACATATCTATGTTACAACCGCACTCAAGGGCACTACGCATATCAAACAGGGGATATTCTTGGCAACATATTGGTGGATCACACCAATATCCACGGAAGCCTATTCTGGTAGACTCCGATAGTGCGCACGTTTCAGTGGAGTCCCTCCGTACTTACGGTTTTGTGGATATTGAGTTATGAGCCCCAGTTGCAAGTAAGTTTGATTAATTTCCAAAAATGTCCTTAAATGTGGTTTTTACCAAAATACCCTTGTCACTAACCGCCATGAAGATAAAAAACTTACATCATATGGCAAACTCTTGTGTTTAATATTCTTTTTGCAAGATCATTAAAATATGTAATTATCTATTTAACTTGCTTGATTAGATTTATAAAATTAATTTACTTGATTTTATAAGTTTGATTAATCAAACTAAATTATTTAATTATATATTTATATCATAAAAAAAAATCGACAGGCCCCTTCTTTTATAACAAAATAAGTCTGGCCCTTTTTTTTGTTTCTGGTCCGGCCCAACTCCCCTACCCCTTATCTAAACCAAAACAAAGAAAAACCTAGACCCTACACTCATTTGATTGCCGCCCCTCTTTCAACCTCTGAAGAACTCTTCTTCTTCTTCACATTCAATGAATACGATCCCCATAAATCCTCCCATTTAATGTTTCGATCCGAATGCTGGCTATCTCGTTCTCCTGAAAATCTGCAAAGCAGTTTCTCTTCTTTTTCCATCCTCATTCCTAATCCGATTCTTCCATGTGACTAATGTTGCTGTGAAGTCTCGTTCAAAATTGGAACAACCATGTGGTAAAATCATCTTTGGAAGGTTTTGATTTTGAAATTAATGCTGATTTGATTACTGGCAACGCGGATTCAGACTCTGTGAAGGCAGTTCTCTTTTTGCAGCATTAAAGGTCGTATCTTTCTTTTATTTATGTTAATATCTCTTGATATGCTATTGATTTGAGCTGAAAATCTGCCTGATTTTGTGCTCTTGTGTCGATTGAAGGCCCGAGTATGAAAGGTCTGACCTTTAATCCAATTTGGTGAGTGATACGATCCATTAAAGCTCGAGTCCCTGGATGTATAGTCAACCCTAAGACAAGGTGATATCTTTTCAATTCAGAGTTAATGTCATTTCGATTTTATTCTGATTTGAGTGTGTTCTCTACCTTGACTTGCCATTTTGGCCTTGGATTTGTAGATCAGTGTCATATGTAACACGTGAAAAATGTGAAGGCTTGACACTGTGACCATTGGAAGACTGAATTCGACTCCAAATTCGGTCCTGATTCATTGAGAATTGAAGTGTTGCCGGCTTAAAGCTTGGTGGTTCTCTTTTCAAAGACTCAGTTTTCACAAACCGGTGAATCCCTACCCGGTTTGCTCAGGTATATGGCTTGACCCTTAATTGGTGTGTAAACTTGGTAAGTTGACTGAGGGTACTACCCTAGGAAGTCAAGGGTTGAGTCAAAGCTGAGGGAAGTGTCCCAGTGATGCCCTTAATATGAATGTTTTAAATCTGTGCGAGTCAGAGTAAATTTTTTTTAAATAAAAAAAAACCAAAGACGGTCATTCCTGGTTCACTTGGTTCGGTCTTAGGATCTCCTACTCCCTAAACCCTATAAATAGGAACACACACTGTACACAAAAAACATCAGTTTTACAAAAGCAACTCAACCGGCTTACTTCTTTTAAAAGTTTTCTCAAGTTCTTTTTGAAGTTAGTAGTTGTGGTCTAGGATTCACATACTTGCCTGAAGTATAGTGAATCGACTGGAATCTCAAAGAGGAATGTGTATAGCTTGTGGATTGGCTAAAGCTATACATATGATTCTAGGATCAGCCTTGGTCAGATTTTCTGTATTGGTGTTCTTCCTTTGTGACGGTAATCAATCCAGAATTCTTTTACTGCTTTGTTAACTGTTTAGTGATTTATTGCTTGATTAAACTGTGGCACCCCTGTTATAAGATCACTGGTTTGAAGGACTCTAGTCTAAAGTTGCCTAAGTGAGGATTTGGCACTCAAATTTCAGCTTCAATTGACCCCTGATCTTGTGTCAATCAGGAACAGAGTTTAAGTCTTGCAATATCAGTCTAAGTGTGGTAAAACTTTGTATTCACCATCAGCTTGCCATTGCATGAATATTCAGGAACTGCCCCTTTGTGTGGTTGGTTTGATAAACCTCCTCACAGCCTTGTGAATAAGGCATAGCAAGTTTGAATATTTGTGTTTTTTCGCAATGACTGTGTCTGAATCAAAGTTTTGTCTAAGTCTGTGGTATTTCCCCATATCTGCTGGGAATTTTCAGTGTGTATATCCTTGTGATTTACATCCTGGAATTCTGTCCCTCTACTGTGCTTATTTGCTGAATCTGCTTATCTGTGCTGCCCGTAAATCTATTGTGAAATCTGAACTTTCAATTGAACACCTTGTAATAGGTTTTTAATTTGAGTTTTTTTTTTTTTTACTTTGGCCACAGTTTGGACTTGCTGATCCTTTGTGATCGTCTACAATCGACCTTGACGGTCGGATCGAGCTATAACTCGATCCGACCCTCGTTCGATCGTCGAAACCGATTGATCGCCTAGTCTGGTCCCTTCTTGTTGTGCTCACTGAAACCTTTGTAAATCAAGTTGTATTTAAGTGCTGATAAACTTCAAAGTTATTTGTGTTTATCATCATTAAAGTACATCTGATATTTTTCAGTCTGAGCAGTGCCCTTGACTGATCTAAGAATTAATTTTCATCAGTTTTTGTATCCTATTGAACTCAGTTAGATCAGTCTCAACTGTAATTTATTTTCCATCACTGATTCAGTTTTGTAAATACTTCAAACCTGTTTAATAACTCAGTTTGATAATTTATATTTGAGATTTTATTTCTATTATCCTTGTTTCTGAGTTTGTTGAGTTGTGAAATAAATTTGCTAGACTTTTGAAATCTCAACCTGCCTAATTTCGAATTAGTGTATAAGTATTCATACAACATATTGATCACTTAGGTGTTATACACAATCGAATAATATTTAATTTAAGCTTCCAAAATTAAATATTAGTAATTGTGTGAATCTAATTGCTTCAACTTGTTTGCCACATTGATAATTCAAAAAGTGGTATAAAATTACCAACACTCTATTCAACCCCCCTTCTAGAGTGTTTTACTGCGCGTTGTCGATCCAATAGTGGACCTACGGAGTTATCCACCTTCAGGAAAGCACACACATCGGGATATTGACTGGTGCATATCCAAAAGTGACATGTTGTTTAATCTTTTACTAGGCAAGTACGTATTTATTAAAATGGCTAACTAACCACCTATGTGTTTTCAAATAATCTTCCTCACACATACTACTCTTTTCCTAGACCACTAGACATAACAAGTCCTAACAGTTACACACACATTTATGAATGCTAATTCATCAAAGCACAAGCCTTTCATGCTCTTCCAACGGGTCCAAACTTTGACTCCCTTTAAGAGTACATTCGGTGCCGAAATTAAACGAATCACAAGCTCAATTCAGGGTTGTTCATGTTTATACAATGTTATTATATCATAAAGCAAGTTTTACAACTCAACCCATAGCTCAAACATTTATTTTTCCCAAAACAGGGTCCAATGCGTGCGCATTGGTTGGAATGCGTATGCATTCACCGACCAAAAAAATTGCTGAAAGTTTCTGTCCAGGCAATGCGTACCCATTGCCTACAATGCGTGCGCATTGCACGAACAGTGGGCATCCTGAAGCAACCTGAACCAACAATGAGTGCGTATTCTGAGGAATGAGTACGCATTGCACCTGAACCAAAAAGACTCTACAACCTGAACCATGAATGCGTGCGCATTGCTCTGAATGCGTGCGCATTGCTCTGAATGCGTGCGCATTCTACGAACAGCAACCAAAACCAGAGCATCCTGTACAGGGAATGCGTGCGCATTCTGCCTGCGGCCCTAGATTCAATTTTTCAACAACTTAACGATTTCTAATCCGTTTTCCACACAATTAACATCGAATTAAACACATTAAAATATATAAAATCATATCTAATCATACCATAACATCTATGATCCTTGATCAACGAAAAGACAAAACTTTCTATCATTTAAACGTCTTAAAGCATGAGCTAAACCTTATAGACCATAATTAAAACCATAGGAAGAGCCTCTTACTTGATTGCAAGCGAAAATCCAAATTCCAAGATGAAGAAAAGTCTGCAGCCCTTCCAACAGCCTTGTATCCAACCGATGTCCTTCTCACGACGATTCCAAATCTCTAGTCTGATCTGAAAACGGTTCGGTAATGCCTTAGTTAATTGACGAACTCTCCTAGCCCTTTTCTCTTCTCAATGGCGCAGAGAAGAGAGCGTCAGATTCTGAATTGTATTTAGGTTATGGGGATAATTAGGTGAAATTTTCCTTAAATACAATTTCCTAAATAATCCCTTTTTTTCCTTAATTACCTCTTAAATTACCAAAACTCAGAATTTCCTTTATGGGCCAGAGTCCAGAAGGACAAAATAAGATACAAAATGGGAAAAAATGACAAGAAAAAAAATTGGTTGAGAAGGACAAAAACGCGCATGTTACTACATGTGTTACTACATGTGGTTTTTTTACTTGCTGGTATATTTTCCACTTTCTTTGCTGTGCTATTGATTTAATTTGCTCTGTATTTTTGAAGTTCTTTTTGTTAGAATCGGGAGATTGGGATTTTGGGATGATGGAGTTGTGAAAATTAGAATAGTTACACAATTACTTGGGTAGAATGTGAAATTGACTGTTCATAAATAAGATTTAAGTGATTTTCCAGCCTCTGTAAATCTATTTTTCAATGTCAATCGATCCTTCTCTCCATGAATGGATTCATCTTGTTCCTTCTCTATGACAAATAATGATATAAAGATTGATTTAATTGCTTGAAATTTTCAATCTTTATGAAGAGTTTGTATGAATCAATTTAAGTTCTCTGATTTTTCTTTTAATTTCTACAGTGTGCTCCTTCTAAGAGGGGCAAAATAGGATCTTTTTCTTCTTAGGTGTCGTATTAATACGCAAAATATATAAATAGTCGTTGGGCGTATTTACTATGACCTAATTATTATTTATCCTATTTATTTGATTAAAAGGGATTTAATTAAAAGGATTTAGCAATTAATTATAACGGGTTTAATTATTGGCTATAAATAGAGATAATCTCAATTATTCCCTCATTATTTTCACACGCATATTTTGACAAAAAATAAAAGAGGAACGGCGCATCAGAGAAGACAGACGCAGAGAGAAAGCGAAATTGTAGGCATCAACCGTGTGATCAATCCGTTCATCTGTTCAAGATGCCGCAGGAGAGAAAAGTGATCAGTGCGAGGAGACGCAACTTTCGAAAATAACATCTCTCAATTTCGTAAGTTTTCAGTTTAGCCTTAGTTTTTCGTATTCGTAGAGTTCGATTCTTGAAAAATTCGTATCTTTTAATCCGTAGCTCTGTTTCGCAGCCATGAGTAGTCGAAACGATCGTCTTGGAACGTAGATTGTTCTAAAAATAGTTTTGTGGCAGTTAATCCAGGTAATTTGCAGTTTATGGCACTTTTTCAGTTTCGTTTTTGAAAGGAAAAATAGGATTTTTAGGGTTCTTGTTGATTGCATAGGTTTTGGGGTTGAGGATCAACAGTTGTTGCACCTGCTTGGCGTTTTGCTGTTGGTTTTGCAGGCCTTTAAGGTAAGATACTCTTCCTATGATTCCAATTATTGTTTATAGGGTTTAGATTATGTTCTAAGACGTTTCAATGATTAGAATGATGCTTTTTCGTTGATCAAAGGATCATATATGCTATGGTATGGTTAGGCATGTTTATCTACGTTTTTTTACGTTGTGAGGGTTATAGTGAGGGCAAACTTGTTTGGGTTTGTGTAGAAAACGATAGAGTGCGAAAACCGATTTTTGTGCGGTCGGGACCTTTTTGGCGCGATCTATCCGTACGGATGTTTCACTTATCCGTACGGATAATTCACTGATTTGGGAATTGAGGGTTCGTGGAGAGTTGTCCGTACGGACAACCCCGTTTATCCGTCCGGATAGAGGCTAGCAAAGTGTTATATTCTTTTTATGTGATTTAAGCTACGAGATGAGTTCTTAATGTTACCCTTTGATCCAATAACACTAAATGAACATGAACAAAGCCCTGAATTAGCTTTTGATGCGTTTAGTTCCGGCACCACATGGATTCCCTAAAAAGATGAAGTGTGGGACCATCGAAAGCTTTGGATTTGCATTGTGCTTCGATAAGCTAGAGTTTATCGATGTCTGTGTAATTGCTAGGACTTGTCCGTGTCTTGTGGTCTAAGTACGAGAGTAGGAGATGTGAGGGAGCTTACTTGAAAACACTTAGGTGGCTAGTTAAACATCTAATCAAACGTATGTGTTAGTTTAAAATCTTAAACATCATGCAATGCTTGGTAAGGCATAGTACAATATCGCGATGTGTTCTCTGACTAGACAAAGTAGATTGTACCCACGCCGGTCAATCGATTGGCCAGATAAAGCGTCTCGGTGCACTCGCCGGTCATCACACTATCGGGACTCGATATTCCCGGGGCTACTAGAGCGTGTCTCTAAGTAGGTTGCACCCGTTGTCCTAGTACATCCTATTACTAGGCGTAGTGCCCTTGTTATTCATGATGTAACAAAGATAAGCTAAGTTAGAAACGTGTAGTCATGACGTGTCGATGGGCATGAAGTGAACCCTAGATTGAGTCGGTCACACATAAACAACTAATCGATTTAATATCTATCCTTTATAAATATTAATTGTTGTCATAGCTTCTCACTTTTACTAAGTACTTTGTACTTACCTCCTTTGCATTTTATTTTTGTGTGCATTGTGGGGTGAGAAGACGAACAGTAGACCAAGTGTAGACGACGGCTTTTGAAGACTTGAAGTCTTGACGGAGCTTCTAGTTCTTTTTCTTTGTAGAGGTTGTACTAGACTAGTTGTTTTTCTTTTCTTAGATTTGTTGTACTTCTACTTTTAAGACCTCGTATTGTATAAGTCTTTGGGTTATTCGTCGTTGTAATTTATCTATCCATCTTTAGTATGGTTACTTTCTATTCATAGTAGCTTTTATGTTTTTACCCGAGTCCTTTTAGCTTCCGTTTGCTTTATTTTGATACGACGACGTAGAGGCTTGCGTATAATATTAGATTTATTTAATGCTATACGCGCCGAACGTTTCTCTTCCGGATAAGGGCTCGGTATCCGGGAGCGGGGCGTTACAGTTGGTATCAGAGAAGCGTCCTTTCTATCCTAGGCTTCTTTTCCTCTAAGATAAGATTCCTTTAGACCTTTTAGAACTTGAGCTTGGTGGTAATCCTCGTATGACTAAGAATCCTTAAACCGTGGTTAGGTTGCATTAGAACCATGTGAAGAGTCTTCTTGGAAGAAAGTTGAGTTGAGTCTTTGGTTCACATCTTTTATGTGATCACCTCGGGTTTTGTTCCTCCTAGGATCTTTAGTAGAAACTCTCTCTTCTTTTGAAGTTTCCAAACCGTAACTGGTCACATAGGGTTAAGTGAAACCGCTTTAAGTAAAGCTTTGGGATCGGAGTTTTATGCCTACACCTTAAAGTCGAAGTCCTCTTGGTTGATTTCCTTTTTCCTTACTTTCCCTAATGGAATGCCTTCAACTTCTCTACACACGAATATCTAAGTTTACTTATATCTTGGCCTAACTTTGTAGAGAATGATACTTGATTCAACTCTACAAATCCTCCACTTTATCTTTTCACCATCACTTGGTTTGAGTTCATTAACATTCTTTGACCTTTGCTTTGCTTGAGATGGATTCTATATGAACTCAATGTGTAATTTTATTCCTTCCAAATACTCTTCAGTCCTTTCAACTAATAGTGTTAAAGGTCTCTTACTTTGGCACATACTTTTCATCATTCTTGTGTTTGGATTTATCCAACATGAGTGAATACTTTTGTTCCCGTGTTTCCCCTTTAACATAAGACAGTATTCCCCTACTCTAAAAATTCTGCAAATTTTCAGCAAAGTAGATTTCTGTCTTATCTACAATTTATTTTTTTACTTCAACTCGATAATAGTTATGGATTTTTCAGAAAGTTCGTGTTTATGCCGGACACTCTGTCCAGAAAATCTGCAGCAGCACCTTCACTTCTTTTTCTGTTTTGAACAAGTTAAACACCTTCAAATGATCTGAATTTTTGATATGTTTCAGATAAGACTTTTATCTACAGCTTTCCTTTTGGAATTAAGTTCAGATTCTTTTTCGTTTGATATCAATTTGCAATTCAACTCAGTGTTTATGAATCAGAAAATTCTGACAGCTTGCGCAATAGTCAGAAATAAATGTTTTTGACCAAGTTATTTCCATCCAAAAATTACAATATTTTTATATCATCTGGGAAACTCCAGTACCTAACTCTTTTCTCTTCGGATCATGCTTAAAATCCTTTTCGTTTGGGCTACAAAAGTCGATAATGACAGGGCTGGAGTAAATATCATACACAGCAACCTAAAAGGAATTCTCACCTCTTTGACTTAGGGTTTGGGCTAAGAGGGTAGTAAGTTATGATTTTCATGTTTTAGGAGTTCCTCGAAGCCCGATCTCCTTCTGAGTTAAACCTTTTAGTAGGATGTTTGTAAAGCTAACATTATAGTTCTTTTGCAGTTGTAAACAAGAACCAATATGCTATCCTCCAGCATGCCACGTTTGTTATTCAAACCTTCTCTTGCCCTTTTGTAATTATACCTTATATGGTATTTTTATTTCTCATGTAATCCTTCATCTGAGAACTTCAAATCTTTTTCACATGTTGTCTTGACTTACCTCATAAACATATCTCCGTAAGCCCTTCTTTTGAACAAATTCATTCTTTCTTACCTTTCAATTCAAGAAACAAACTCTCTTCAAAGTTGCTGAACCTTTTAATGTCAGAACATTCTTTTTACTTGTGTTTACTCTCAGCTCCCCTCTTAAGGATAGTGTCGATATTGTAACTATTTCACCTAATGCCGCCTCGTTCCTTTAAGGTATGCATATCTTCTTTTGCTTTGGTCAAATCTTTAAGCCTATCATGACATTCCTTTTCAGTTACTTACCTTTAATCTTCTAGCAATTTATGCTACACCAGCTTCAAGCAGAAAGTAGTCTTTGCAAAGGTGTCTTCTGAACCTATCTAGCCAACCAACTTTTGAGTTCCTAAACTTTTGATCTCCATTTCAGATTATTGTACCTTGTACCCTTCAGTTTTAACTCTCTTTCATGCCATTCAGAGCCATGAACCGCCATGTACACCTTTTGACTTCCCATCGTCTGTATTGGCGTTCCTACTACAATTTTGTCATACTGGTTGAAAGTCCATTTTATTCTAACTTTTGCATTCCCACACGAGGAATAACCTTGAGCATTTATTCTTTGGCAGTGTACTATTCCTCTCGAGTAGTGCAACCTTGAACCGTTGATTTGAATCGTCAAATATCGTTTATACTTCCTTTGAAAGTTTGAATTAATTCTTTGAAACCAAACCTTATCCGACAATTCTTAAGTGTCGTTTCGTCTTCATTCAAAATCTTGCTTGCCGCTTACTTATTCAAACTTTTGATACTCCCTTACAATTTCTTGAGGGAAATTTCTAATTCTTTTAAATCTTTAAATAACCCCTCTTTGACTACTGCAAACTTGGACACTTCTTGACAAGTGTTTATTTTATTCTGAGACCTTTTGGTGTACTCGTTTTCCCTCCATAGCTACTTCATGTTGAGATTCTTATTCTCTTTTGATTTCTAAATTCCTTTTTAGCCCTTTTAGTGCTCGACCTTGCACCTTTATTTTGTTTTCCTGTTGTGTGATGTTTCCTCTACGAAACTCATGTGAATCGAAGATTTTCCTAGTTCGCCAACATCCATTTTGTTAACCAAGTGTTTAACAATCAAGGTCACCGCCTAATGTCCTCAAGTTTAGCATTCTCTTTTCTTTGCGTTAATATTTCCAAGTCCATCGGTGATGTTTCTTTTAACGTCTCCGCTTTCTTAAAGCTTATATGAAAGCTCATTACCATCATTTTCTAGTTGCCTCTGAAGTCTTTGTAGACCACCGTATCTTGCGGAATTCCACTCCCTCAAAAGAATTTCATATGCAAGGTGTTCCTTTGTTTTCCTTCTGGTGGCTATCTTTTGTATTATGATACAGTGCCTCATCCTTTATTTTAGAACCAACTTCAATTTTCATCAACACGGAATCATTTTGTTCTGCTTGTAACCCAAGCAACCTTCCTTATTCCAAGTGCATTGTATCCTTCCTTGGCTTACCTAGTTGACATACCACCCTGGTACTCAACTTGTCACCTTTCAACTTCTTATATTTTCCAAGCTAACCCTAATAGGCACAAGGATTGGATCAGACCTCCAGAGAAAAAGTATGGCAAAACATGTTCTCCATCCCCAAGAAGTCTCAGAAGTCTTTCAGCCGGGATCCTTGCCCTTCTTCAGCAAGCTTGTGGTGCCATGATGGTAGTTGAGATCGAAGGAAGTCAAGTATACCAGGAAGCTGTGAGTCAGTTGGGAAGCTCAAGCACTCAGGACATAGGTCAGCAAGAGCAAGCAAAGAGTGGTAAAGATCCAGTTGTCTCCGGTTACAAGTCAGTGGCTGGAGCCAAACCAGCCAATGGACACGAGTTAGATGAAGATGACAACCTTTGGCATCGGAATCAGCTTTAGGTTCCAATTGCGGAAGATTGGGAAGGACAAAGAAGAATGAAAACCATGAGATGACAATTGCAGTTCATCTCGGAGCAACCAAGATGTATGGGAATTGGAACAGTACTGCTTTCATGAAGATAGAGATGGAAGAACGCGAGTTTCTGGGATGAAGTGGAGCGGCAGCAGATTACGAGACCGAAGTTGATACAGCAACCAACAAAAAAAAAGATTGAAGCAGATCATCGCCACCTCGAAATAGCTCAAAACAAGTGGAACAGATGGAAGAAGGAGAAGAAAGCGTAAGAGCTAGAAGACGAAACGCTTCGCAAAGACCAGAGTTCAAGTACCTCTCGGTTACATTTGAGTTTCGAGGGCGAAACTCCTCTTAAGGGGGAAGGAATGTAACATCCCGACTTTTCGTAAAAGGGTAAAATAGTCATTGGGCGTATTTACTATGACCTAATTATTATTTATCCTATTTATTTGATTAAAAGGGATTTAATTAAAAGGATTTAGCAATTAATTATAACGGGTTTAATTATTGGCTATAAATAGAGATAATCTCAATTATTCCCTCATTATTTTCACACGCATATTTTGACAAAAAATAAAAGAGGAACGGAGCATCAGAGAAGACAGACGCAGAGAGAAAGCGAAATTGTAGGCATCAACCGTGTGATCAATCCGTTCATCTGTTCAAGATGCCGCAGGAGAGAAAAGTGATCAGTGCGAGGAGACGCAACTTTCGAAAATAACATCTCTCAATTTCGTAAGTTTTCAGTTTAGCCTTAGTTTTTCGTATTCGTAGAGTTCGATTCTTGAAAAATTCGTATCTTTTAATCCGTAGCTCTGTTTCGCAGCCATGAGTAGTCGAAACGATCGTCTTGGAACGTAGATTGTTCTAAAAATAGTTTTGTGGCAGTTAATCCAGGTAATTTGCAGTTTATGGCACTTTTTCAGTTTCGTTTTTGAAAGGAAAAATAGGATTTTTAGGGTTCTTGTTGATTGCATAGGTTTTGGGGTTGAGGATCAACAGTTGTTGCACCTGCTTGGCGTTTTTTGTTGGTTTTGCAGGCCTTTAAGGTAAGATACTCTTCCTATGATTCCAATTATTGTTTATAGGGTTTAGATTATGTTCTAAGACGTTTCAATGATTAGAATGATGCTTTTTCGTTGATCAAAGGATCATATATGCTATGGTATGGTTAGGCATGTTTATCTACGTTTTTCTGCTGTTGTTAGGGTTATAGTGAGGGCAAACTTGTTTGGGTTTGTGTAGAAAACGATAGAGTGCGAGAAAACCGATTTTTGTGCAAATCGGGACCTTTTTGGCGCGATCTATCCGTACGGATGTTTCACTTATCCGTACGGATAATTCACGCTTTTGAATTGAGGGTTCGTGGAGAGTTGTCCGTACGGACAACCCCGTTTATCCGTCCGGATAGAGGCTAGCAAAGTGTTATATTCTTTTTATGTGATTTAAGCTACGAGATGAGTTCTTAATGTTACCCTTTGATCCAATAACACTAAATGAACATGAACAAAGCCCCGAATTAGCTTTTGATGCGTTTAGTTCCGGCACCACATGGATTCCCTAAAAAGATGAAGTGTGGGACCGTCGAAAGCTTTGGATTTGCCTTGTGCTTCGATAAGCTAGAGTTTATCGATGTACGTGTAATTGCTAGGACTTGTCCGTGTCTAGTGGTCTAAGTACGAGAGTAGGAGATGTGAGGGAGCTTACTTGAAAACACTTAGGTGGCTAGTTAAACATCTAATCAAACGTATGTGTTAGTTTAAAATCTTAAACATCATGCAATGCTTGGTAAGGCATAGTACAATATCGCGATGTGTTCTCTGACTAGACAAAGTAGATTGTACCCACGCCGGTCAATCGATTGGCCGATAAAGCGTCCGGTGCACTCGCCGGTTATCACACTATCGGGACTCGATATTCCCGGGGCTACTGTAGAGCGTGTCTCTAAGTAGGTTGCACCCGATTGTCCTAGTACATCCTATTACTAGGCGTAGTGCCCTTGTTATTCATGATGTAACAAAGATAAGCTAAGTTAGAAACGTGTAGTCATGACGTGTCGATGGGCATGAAGTGAACCCTAGATTGAGTCGGTCACACATAAACAACTAATCGATTTAATATCTATCCTTTATAAATATTAATTGTTGTCATAGCTTCTCACTTTTACTAAGTACTTTGTACTTACCTCCTTTGCATTTTATTTTTGTGTGCATTGTGGGGTGAGAAGACGTAGGTAGACCAAGTGTAGACGACGGCTTTTGAAGACTTGAAGTCTTGACGGAGCTTCTAGTTCTTTTTCTTTGGTATACGAGTTGAAAGTCCTGGATTTGCCATCATATATTGTGAGATTTTGGAATACTGAAATGGCTTTATTATCATATTGGTTAGGATACATTCACCTTTTATATGCACCTCAACCACATAAAGCTTACTTATTTGGGTCATATCTACTTTTCTCTAAGGTGAATGTGCTCTTTGCGGCTTCACTTTATTGACTGTGATCTGTGAAATCTCTAGTAAGTGAAAACTTGTTGAAATATGTAAGCCAAACTAACTCCAGTAATCTGATTTGCTTTAGATGTCTTTTGGTTTTTGAGTTTGTTTCTAGCCTTGAGATCACATTCAGTGTCACAGTATGTTATTGGCAATTGTCTTCACGTGGCTTATGTTTATTTAAGCATCGGCACATAGTCATCGATCTGAGGTGCAGTATATTAACGATTGGTGTTATGTGTATAGGTTCAATGGAGCCATTTCGGCCACCTTTCCAACCTAACTTGCCCCCGGTGCATCTCAATATAAATGATCCGCCGACACAAGAGTCAAGCACCTTCAACTGGCCATCCGGTTTCGTTTTCAACCCCTACAGCACTGCAACAAGCCCAAGCTGCTCAAGCATTGTTTTTTAAGGATCAAATGCAAGCAGTAAATCAGCAACGTACCCATCACCCCATAGTCTAGCACACCACCTCATACTACTTACTATCAACATCAATTTCCTTCATCCCCTTTCATGCCTAATCCTTTAAATGTTCCTATCCAAACCGAATCAAATTCCACTGAAGCTTCAATGTGCCACCCAAAGTAAGTAATAGAAAGAAAAAAAAAAAAAAACTAGAGGCACGATGAAGACATTGCACTTTGCGAGGCTTGGGTGCGACGCTCGGAGAATCCGATTATCGGTAATTGTCAGACCAGCGATAGTTTTTGGTCTCACACACTACAAGAAAACTGGTTTAAAGGGACAAACTTTAAAGGGACGACATGTCGTCTCATTAAATGTCTGTGTAGAAAAGTCAAGCACTTGGTAAATTTTTGGGAGGGGAAACTTTAAGAGGGACGACATTGTTGTCTCATTAAAGATTTGATTTTTCCCGGTTTGGCGGGTAAATTCTTTAAAGGGACGACATTCACGTTTTTTGGGACGACAAGGTGCCAGCGTGGAATCAATGTGGACCGTTTTGTTTAAAGGGATGACGACAGTGTCGTCCCATTAAAGAATTTTCTAGAAAAATCATATATTTCTTACCAGAATTTTTTTTAAAGTTAAGTTTGAAGGGACGACATTGTCGTCCCTTTAAATACAATTTTTTTTTTACATGTTATAATATTAAACATTGTGTTTATATATAAAATTAAACATTTTTATAAAATTACCATTTGAAGTCGTCCCTTTAAATAAAATTTTTTTGGTTGCATATTTTATTAATGAATTAACATATTAAATATGTATTAATTAATTAAAACAATTATATTCTTATTAATTAGTTAAAATAGTAAATATTTTTTAATTAAAAAATGGTAATAAAATTGTTTGTTATCGATAATTGTGAAAGTACTATCAACTATGGCTCGATCGATCGTTATCGAGCGAATGAGTTAGATCGTTATCGGTAAGGAGAGATCGATTTGAATCTCGGGGTTCGTTATCGAGCGAATGAGTTATATCGTTATCGATCATTGTGATAGTACTATCTACTATGTCTCGATGGATCGTTATCGAGCGAATGAGTTAAGGGTCGTGGATTGTTAATAAAAGATCGATTTGAATCTCGGGGTTCGTTATCGAGCGAATGAGTTAGATCGTTATTGATCATTATGATAGTGCTATCTACTATGGGTCGATCGATCGTTATCGAGCGAATGAGTTAGATCGTTATCGGTAAGGAGAGATCGATTTGAATCTCGGGGTTTGTTATCGAGTGAATGAGTTAGATCGTTATCGATCATTGTGATAGTACTATCTACTATGTCTCGGTGGATCGTTATCAAGCGAATGAGTTAAGAGTCGGGGATCGTTATTAAGAGATCGATTTGAATCTCGGGGTTCGTTATCGAACGAATTAGTTAGATCGTTATCGATCATTGTGATAGTACTATCTACTATGGCTCGATCGATCATTATCGAGCGAATGAGTTAAGAGTCGGGGATCGTTATTAAGAGATCGATTTGAATCTCGGGGTTCGTTATCGAGCGAATGAGTTACATCATTATCGATCATTGTGAAAGTACTTTCTACTATGTCTCGATGGATCGTTATCGAGCGAAGGAGTTAAGAGTCGGGGATCGTTATTAAGAGATTGATTTGAATCTCGGGGTTCGTTATCGAGCGAATGAGTTAGATCGTTATCGATCATTGTGATAGTACTATCTACTATGGCTCGATCGATCGTTATCGAGGGAATGAATTAAGAGTCGGGGATCGTTATTAAGAGATCGATTTGAATCTTCAGGTTCGTTATCGAGCGAATGAGTTAGATCGTTATCGATCATTGTGATAGTACTATCTACTATGGCTCGATCGATCGTTATCGAGCGAATGAGTTAAGATTTAGGGATCGTTATTAAGAGATCGATTTGAATCTCGGGGTTTGTTATCGAGCGAATGAGTTAGATCGTTATCGATCATTTTGATAGTACTATCTACCATGTATCGATGGATCGTTATCGAGCGAATGAGTTAGATCGTTATCGGTGATCGTTATTAAGAGATCGATTTGAATCTCGGGGTTCGTTATCGAGCGAATGAGTTAGATCGTTATCGATCATTGTGATAGTACTATCTACTATGGCTCGATCGATCTTTATCGAACGAATGGGTTATCGGTTAGGAGAGATCGATTTGAATCTCAGGGTTCGTTCTCGAGTGAATGAGTTAGATCGTTATCGATCTTTGTGATAGTATTGTCTACTATGGCTCGATCGATCATTTTCGAGAGAAGGAGTTAAGAGTCAGGGATCGTTATTAAGAGATCGATTTGAATCTCAGGGTTCTTATCGAGCAAATGAGTTAGATCGTTATCGATAATTGTGATTGTACTATCTATTATGGCTCGATCGATCGTTATCGAGCGAATGAGTTAGATCGTTATCGGTTAAGAGAGATCGATTTGAATCTCGGGGTTCGTTATCGAGCGAATGAGTTAGATCGTTATCGATCATTGTGATAGTACTATCTACTATCGCTCGATCGATCGTTATATCGAGCGAATGAGTTAGATCGTTATCCGTAAGGAGAGATTGATTTGAATCTCGGGGTTCGTTATCGAGCGAATGAGTTAGATCGTTATTGATCATTGTGATAGTACTATCTACTATGTCTCGATGGATCATTGTGATAGTACTGTCCCGTGCATGCTTTGTTTGGTTTCTGTTATCATGCTTTCAGGGAATCGGGATGAGCTTTTTGGGGACTATCACGGGATTTGATTGCGGCGCTTTTCCGGGCTACTAAGCTAAGTCTTTCCTTCTTTTTCGTTTACACACCGAGGACGGTGTTTCACTAAAGTGGGGGGTGGGACGACTTAGCTTAGCTTGTTTTCATTTGATTTATACTCGAGATATGCCGTTATGTGATTTAAACTTAGTTGTTACTCGTCTTCGAGCCGATTTCTAGGCGTTTTCAAATTTTTCCAAGGTTTTAACACCGCGATGTATGTATGTTTTTCACAATTGAGTTGGTAAACGGTTGTTAGCCTTATGAATGTCTTACAGTGAGTCCACTTTTTCACGATACGGAACACATTTAATACACGTTTGACGACGTTTGTACTTAGTACGATTGCTTTACACACCTGTACCCCTAGTTTTGAGGCGAAATAGAAATGTTTCACCTTGGTAGGTTCGGAATGACGGGAAAGGCGTTTCTTTGAAGCGACCAGAGCCAAAAGCCAACATCCCAACATTATCCCTCTAAACCCCTCTCAGCCTTGATAGGAGCGGTCTGACCACCGCCCGAAATATGAGCCTTTTTGGTTACTTAGCCCATAATTCCTAGCCCTGAGCCGATATTTTGGTCATGTTTCTTTTGACTACCCTACGAGTGGACTTAGTCGTTCCTTTAGACACACTTGTCAAGGCAAGTGTGGGGTGGGAGAGAGAAGTTTTGAATACTTACGAGGAGGGAAATTGTGAGCTAACTTTCAGAAGGGGGGGAGCTCGGTAAATATTTATAAGGCCTTCGGTTCAAGGAAAGTGAAGAATGAAAATGCAAAAAAAATATTAAAAAAATAAAAAAAATAAAAAAAAAAATTTTGAGTAAGAGTTTGAACCGAAGAAAGCCGGAAAAGGGGATGTGCTTACTAGCCTAGTATGATGTTGAGGTTGGACTATGAGTTTAAATGAAATTTGAAGGAGTTTAGTGGTGTTTATATGTTCGAGATTGTGGGAGTACACAAGCTGATTAGGTTCACTCATACTTTCTGTTCTCCAGTCCCAAATTATCCTTTGATAACCCCTGTCCGAGCTTAAACGTTATAACCTTTAAAGACCTACCAGACCGGATCTCTGGCCTTGGTGAACCTCGATTAGTGGAGAATCTAGGAAGGGCAGGATTGTGTGCTGTCGTTCGTCCGGTATTCCAAGCCGGTAACCGTATTGAGTATAAGTCGTCGTCATTCAATCACACACTCACTCCGTTTCGTGACATTGTGGAGTCAAGGTGATACATTCACTTGTCTAACTCTCTTTTACTTTGATATTTTGAAATGCATGCATGTACCGTAAAGTTGATTCTTTGTTTCTGTTTGATCGCCTGATTTACTCGAGGGCGAGTAAGGCTAAGTGTGGGGTGGTGATGGGAACCAACTTTACTGTACATTTATGTACGGTTTAACCCACGGTTATCACATTTCTAGCATATTTTTGGGTGGTTTAGGCCTTTTTGTAGAGCTTTGTCGTGAGAATAATGCACGGGGAGTGAAAACGACAAATAGTCGGAAAGCCCCTCTTTTTATCGATATTTGGCCCTATTCCGGACACTTTTACCCCCGGGATATCGTCTGGTATATTCTTTGCACAATATTTCAGGGTTTAGGTGATCCGGGGACCCGGAAGGTGATATTTGGTGATGAGAATGATCAAGGGGAGGAGAAAAGTGAAGAAAAGAGAAACTGGAGTTCGGGACTCAACCCCTCAATCCCCTTCAGATGCAGATTTAACCAGTATGAAGGCATTTTCAGGGTCTGACTTCTTTATGAAAGTTGTAGATAATTTCAAGATATTTCCAATGCAATTTGAATCACCCCAATCAGAGCTTGGACGAAGAAGTTATGAAGATTTTACTGCAGAGCTGTCGGAAACAGAGCGAGCTGAAGGCAGAAGTTGGAAAATGAATACAGAGAATTATCCGTACGGACCATGGCCCATCCGTACGGACAAGAACCTGAACTGTCCGTACGGACACATTTCCAATCCGTACGGATAGCCTAAATTCGCCCTAAAGTATAAATAGCAGCTCAAACGATTTCATACGAGAGTTTTTGACGATTTGGAACACCTTAGGCCGTTTTGGGGCGATCTCCCTCATACGGAAGCGTACGATTAAGTGCCATATACCGTTTCGATCGTCTTTCGATTTCCTACAACACTATCTACATCACAACATTAGATTTTTACAGTTTGATTGTCAGAAATTGATTCTTTGGCTACGGTTTTGTTTGGATCATTATTTCTTCAATAAGTTCGGTATGAATTCTTATTTCTTTATCGTTCTTGTAATGATTTCTCTTATTGTTCCTCTCTTTAATCATATTATGAGTAGCTAAGTTCCTTGTATGGCTGAATTATGTGAAAGCGGATGAAACGCCACTAGGGAGATGAACCGGGAGGTAGTGTAGCACGTAATGAAACGTTCTAATCGATAATTCATATCACGAAACCTGTTTTAATCGTAATCGATGTGTCACGGATTTTATCTAACAAAACAACAAGTAATAAAATTTATAAATCCGGTATTCCCCAAGTGCAGGGATCGTAGTACAGCGATTAATACCGGAGTCGATCACAGGGAATCGGGGTATCTAGTTCATTAATTTTCCTAAGGTTGTTACAATTATTCCTAAACCTAAACTAAAACGGAAAATAAACTGGACAGAGGATTGTCAGTCCAAAGCCAGGAAAATATCGTTGCGAACAAAAGCAAATAAAATAAAACTACAACTAAGAAAACAATAAAACTAACTCATGACTGAAGCAAATCAACATAGAACAAACATGATCCACCATCCCGCAACCCTTAATTCTTCCCTAGATTATCTTATGATGATTCAATCAAAGTTGTGGTTCACCTAATCAAAGGTATGAATTCCTACTTCCGCAAGTAATCCGTCTATCAATCTCATCATCTTCCGATCTATAGAGATTAACGCTCTCAAAACAAGATGCAAGATTTATTAGATCTAACAACCTAGAAATCTAACCTATCAACTTCCGTTATGTCAAGGTTAAAAGTCTAATCTTTCCTATGGTGATCTAAGGTTTACACCGATTCCCATCATACTGTAAACATCAAATAGCAATACATCTTCCGATATCGATTGCATAAACAAATAAACAAAGGAAAGAAACAAACTTTAAATAAAACTCACAAATTATCCAAAGGAAAGAAAATAAAAGCTGCTGGAAAAAGTTGCTCATGCCTGCTCCAAGTTCACAGCTTCCGGCCATCTTCATGCGAACAAGAAAAGAAAACGAAAATAAAAACCTAATTAATCCGCAACCCCAGCCTCCCCAAAGGGGGCTGGGGCCGCCTAGGGTTTTTCTCTAATGATTATGTATCAATAAGAGTCAATAATGTGTGAAAATCTGATGTGATTAGGGTTGGGGCGCACTCGCTATTTATAGAAAACTAGGTCGGCCGTCGCTATGTCGGTTTGGGACGCCCGTCCAAGGATTACGGACGCCGCCGATCGGTCTTGTTGGACGCCCGTCCACTTCAGCGTCCAAACTCTCTGTTCAACTTTTTCCTCCTGGACGCCAGTCCACCTCTTTGGACGGCAGTTCAGTCCCTTTTCCTTCCAAATTCATCTTGATCTTCATTCCAACTTCATCTCTATCTCTTTCCTTCCATGCAAATCATCACTTGAACATCTTTTAAGCTCCTTTCATCCCTCTCCATGACATGTAAATGTACCTTCAAAACCATAAGAACACGCAAAGTGTAAAACCATAGATAACTACCAATAAAATCACGAAATTAGCTCAAGTTTACACTTAAAGACTTTTAAAACCCATTTGCTCAATATTTCAATATAAAGCTCGATTTCTATGAGAAACATACGAATATGGGGGAAATTGATATAAAATATATCCTTATAAAACGTATAAAATCACCCTTAACAACTCCCCCACACTTAAACCTTGCTCGTCCCGAGCAAGACAAAACATAATCAAGACTCGAGACATATAAACATTTATGCAACCATAAAGCATATTCAATAGTTTAGAGGTTCACCCAAGTGTGTGTGCATAGCCATAATAAATTTCCACTAAATCCAAACTTGAAATTGATTCAAGCAAAACTAGCCAACATCCCATTTAAATCAGAAATATAAAAACGATTATAACATGCACCTCACAAAACATACATATTCCGAAAAGAATGATAGAGGATATTTAAGACCTTTCTGACATACTCAGAGGATAATCCCTACAACATATCTTTCAGTTTATACTGGGGATAGTCAGAAAATAACTAAGGTTTTTCACCCATCTTTTCACATTACCATTCACTAATTTTCTTTAAGATCAACTTAATTCCACATATATAGCATATGCCCTCATTCCCAGCAATAGGACGTTTCGTGATAACACCCTAGCTGGACTACTATCATCAGGCAGTCGGGAGCTATTAACCTCATAGTGGTATAGGACATTTCGTGATAATGCCCTACCGCACTCAAATCATTGGCAGCTACTTCCGACATATACATATTTTATTCATATTATTCATCTTAGAGTGGTATTCAAACCTTAAGATATATCCCTCCTATCACATTCAAACCTTCAGATATTCACAGTATGTCATACTTTAATTCTAAACACAAACTATTAAAATTTTCAAAATTCGTATGCAAGCAAAGAATCATGCGATAATCATCAAAAATCTCTAATCAAATGGGCATAGCTTTAAATTATAGCTCATCATTTACTATGGCACGTGAAAAATAATGTTGTGTGAAACATCTAAATTTACTAAATATGCAAAATAATGCACCAATGATATAAAAACTCAAATAAAGATATGCCTTTGTTCACTTGGGACAAAACAAGCAAAATTTTTAAAATTTAGAACTTTTCATAGAAATATAACGAATTAAGCAAACGATATGTAGATACACCAAACCATTCCCCTCCCCCACACTTAAATTACAACATGTCCTCATGTTGTGCAGAATTAAAGAAAAGATAAAAGAACTTAGCTGATTTGGTAATGATATGAAGATAGGCTGAAGAAGACAACAATGGTGATGTCATATGGAGTCTGTTCAGGCCATATTTATATGATTATTAATGGTGTATTTTATTATTATTTTTTCCCACATTTGCATAATTTACATGAGAATTAAGGGTTTAAGTGTAATTATTTAATAAAGATGATTTTAAGAGGGTTGTATGCAAAATTGATGATTTTAAGTGTTTAATTTAATGGAATTATTATTATTTGGATTTTATTACATTTTTGCGTTGTTTATTTATCATGTAGGAGTTAATTTTCGTGCATATAATGAGGATAAATGAAGCTTAAGTCGAATTATAAGAGATAGAGTTGGAATTGGCTTGAAGGAATTGGATAAGGATGAAGAAATCAAGTTCAAGTCGATCCAGACGGAGTCCAGACGAGCGTCCATCTTCCGTCCATTATGAACGGGCGTTTGGTGAAATGGAACGTGCGTTCGAAGTGCCAAAATCAGAACAGAGAGTCCAACCGCAACGAACGAGCGTTTGATTAGAGTCCAAGCCGAGTGAACGAACGTCCATTGAAGCAGACGAGCGTCCGTTGCCGACTTAGTCATAACCGACTTAAAACTCTATATATAGCAGCAGCCTCTTAACCCTAATTCAGACCACATAATTGAGATCACAATTTTACACCAAAAAGCTGCGGCCACAAGCCTTTTTACACAGAGATGAATTTCTCCAATCCAGCAATCTTGTTCACCATGATTGTTGGCTAGAAACCTTGCGGTGAGTCGACGGAGGAAGCTTATCAACAACAAAACCAACTAGAGAGTTCGATGCTTATGTGTAGTGAGTTTATTTCGTAGTTTTTCATTACTTTGGATCTGTTTTGTATTGTTTAAGTTTTATTGAATTAAGATTTGATGGAACGATCTATGTTTAATTTATGCTTGAATAAATTTATGAAAGTATGTTTATTTAAGTTCTCTTTTATTCAAAGTAATGCATCTAATTGTGTTTTAAGAGATTATGCATGATTAGTTGAGTAAGAGCTTGGAAACAATCTCGTGATCCTGTTTTGATTGCATGTTTAGTTTGTTTGAAAAGGCAACGAAACCTTAGGAATTTGATTAAAGATATTTGATTGAATTCGTGATAAATCACTACTAAAAACCATGTCTTTTTAATCACCGTCTAGTTGGATTGTTGGTTGATAAGTGGAGTCCAAATCGCCTCGTTGTGTTTTCCTTTACTTGTTTGAATCAAATCGTTTGCATAAGTTTAGTTTAAGTTTTAGTTTTTAAACCTTTAGATTTCCGCAACTTTTACGCAATTTTCTCGTTCGATCGTAGTTGGACGCTCGTCCTCAATAGCGAATGCCCGTCCGATAGATTTCGTTTCCGGACGCTTGTTCACTTTAGTGAACGCTCGTCCGTATTCTTTGTTTTCTTATTTTCTTTCTCGCTTGTTTTATTTCGTTTTAGTTTTAATTCTTAGGTTTAGGTTTTAGTTAGTTTCGGCTTTAGTTTAGATATATAATTGTGACATAATCGATATAGATTTATATTTGAATTCGATAAACGTTCCATTCCCTTAGGACGACCCGTTAACATCCTTTACTACGATCCTTATACTTGGGGTGTTTCGGTATTATAAATTGTAAAACTAGTTTTTACCGAACAAGTTTTTGGCGCCGTTGCCGGGGAATCGGTTTCGGTTGTCGGATTCTTTTAGGTATAAATTTTTATATCGATTCTAATTTTAATTCGTAGTTTTTAATTTTAGGATTACATTTATTCTTGTTTTATTTTATTTGATTTTCTTTCAATTATTTTCCTTACTTTTTATAGCTTAGATCTGTTTCCGTAATTATAGATTTGTTTTATTTTGTTTCCATAAGTTTTTTCGCTTTTTTTATTTTTTTTTTATCTCGTTTTTAATTTCTGGTAACCTTAGTTTTTAGGTTTTCGTATCTGAACGAGCGTTCAACAACTTGAACGCCCGTCCACCTCAATTCTGTCCTCTGAACGAACGTTCATTCAACTGAACGAGCGTTCAATTCTGAACGAACGTCCACTAACACTGGACGCCAGTTCAGTCTGTTCAATCATCACTTCTTTCCTTTCTTCTCTTTTCTTCTCTTTTCTTTTCTCCCTCTAAACCATCTAATCTTTTCTAAACCTGTTCTAATCAACCCCAAAGGGTTGATTTCTTCCTTTTCCTTTCTTCTGGTTTATGCAAACGAGAAGTAAGAAGGGACTTCGATCTTTGATCCCGAGCCGAACGATCTATCCTTAGAAGAAGGCTTTTCCCCGATTTGGACAAAATGGCGGATCAAGATCCACCAATTCCAAATCCCGATCCCCAAGCTCGTTAAATTTACTCCTTCAACAAATTCAAGCTGCGGCAACGAATGAATCGGCAAGCCGGCATAAATCAACAACTTCAACAAGCAGTTCCGCCAAAACCGGCTTAATCGGTTGAACCGGGACCCCTACACTCCATATCTTAATCAAGATTTTCTCGAGGGACATAGACCTATTCGTCCACGATATGGGGGAGTAAATTTCGACCTTAAAAATGGAGTAGTTGCACTAGTCCAAAATAGCTCTTTCCATGCCTTTCGCTCAAGAAGACCCGCACGACTTCTTGTCCACATTCGTACAAATCGTGAAGAAGGCCATTATCCCGGTGTTGATTACGAGATCGTAAAGTTGAAGCTATTTCCTTTTGCTCTAAAAGGTGAAGCAAGCGAGATGGTTTAAGTCGTTAGCACATCATTCCCTCCATACATGGAATGATGTCAAAAGAGCCTTCGCTCTTAAGTGGGTTTCACCAGGCAAGATTATGGAGATGAAACGGGAAATAGCTACGTTTGAGCGAAGGATGAGACCGTTGGCAAGGCTTGGGAGAGATTAAATCGGTTGATGAGGAAGTGCCCCAATCACGGATATGATAGACATGAGTTGTTGGAACTATTTTACGAGAGGATTCTCTCAACCTAATAGAGACTATCTTGACTCCACAAGCTCATGGATCCTTCTTGGGGGAGGTGATGAGGCGCCTACTGAGTGGCCGAGACCATCGCCAAGAACAATATGTGGTCGACTCCTAAGAAGACCAATATTGTTAAGAAAGAAGGTACGCAAGCAATCCCGATACACAACCGTTGGTTGCTCGGATGGAATTGATAAGCAATCGGTGGCCAATCTTCGGATGCAACCTTCTAATTCAAATTATCTTGAAACACAAAGTGTGGACCGAGATGACGGAGGAGGTAAACTTAATGGATAATCAAAACCAACCCTTCCGAAACTTCAACCGAGAACCGAACTATTCGGGATTTCAAAGACAAAACTTCAATCAAGCCAAGTTACCACTGGCCCTTCAAATTCGAATTCTTTCAACTCGAACTATCAAAGTCCAGTTCAGAACTCCCAAAGGCCTCAAGGTGGCTGGAATCAAACTCAGAACAACAATCATACCACCTCATATGTCCCTCAACACAAATTGAATGAGCTAGTAGACATGGTGAAGACTCTGTCTACTAGTGTTAAAGCAATTGAGAGACAAGTTGGTCAAATGGCAGACCAGCAAGCAAGCAGACCTCACGGTAAACTTCCAAGTTATACCGAGAGAAATCCGAAAGCTGATGTGAATGTTTGCACTGCCATTACACCTCAGTGGGAGTATGGGCAAGAAGAGGAGTTGAACGAAGTAACTCGAGAAGTGGTAAGAAATTTGGACCCGGCAAGATGTCGGGAAACGAGTAGCCCCTCCCCGACGCCATGAGTTCGGGGAGGGGGAAATCGAAATCACATGCCGAAGAAAGCAACGATGAGGAGGAGCTTAGTGACAATTCTTCGGAGGGCGACAATGATTCGATGAAGAGGAAAGGAAGGAGAGTCGGGGAGGCCGTACCCACGACTAAGAAAAAGGAAGAAAAGTTTGTGAGATGGAAGGATAAGGAGGATGAGGCGATAAAGAATCGGGCCACGAAGAATGATAAAGCCCTTCCTTATCCACCGAAGAGCAAGGAGAGAGCCCTCGCCAAAGACAAGCGGTATGATGGGGTGAGGAGGATACTTAGGGACACTAAAGTGAGTATGCCCTTAGGCGAGGTATTGTACGAAATGCCTAAATGTACTAAGTATCTTAAAGAATTCTGTGGGAGCAAGAGAAAGCTTCAGGGGATGGCTGAAGAAGTGTTTCGAGAAGATTGCGCAATGGTTTCACAAAAAGTCGCGGTTAAGCGAAGTGACCCTGGCAGACCTTCAATCTCCTGTGAGATTGAAGGCCATTTGTTCGAAAATGTTTTATGCGACTCAGGGGCCTCCATCAATGTGATGCCATTAAATGTATGCAAGAAGCTCGGGCTAGACACAAGAATGCGAGAACGCCCCATTTCTCTTCAGATGGTAGACAAGTCTAGTCGTCGCAGCCGGTTGTGTAGCTAATGTTCTCCTTCAAGTTGAACATTTGGTCTTCCCTACCGACCGGGTTATCCTAGATTATCCACCACGATAAGGAAATGCCTCTAATTCTAGGCCGAACCTTTTTGGACACTTCCAATGCTCTCATCGACTTCACGCAAAGGAAAGATTACTCTTAGAGTCGATGATACATCCGTCACCTTCACACGAGGGACAAGTCCGAAAGAGCCGTAATTGATGAAATATCGTTTGTCGAAGCCATATATGAGGACGGAGGAGATGCCTATTATGAAGATGCAATGGAGCTTACGAGAGATAGGTGTTTTCGACGTTATTAAGGATCAAGCTGACCGCGGACCATCTTCTGATTCATTGCAGGCCGTAGTCACTGACGAGTCATCTTCATTCACTCATACTGAGCCTGTTATTGAGTTAGAAGCATGGAGAGGCGCAGCAACAAACGATGATTTCAAAGAGCTGACTAAGGAAGACTTTACCCCGGGTGAAGAGGAAGCTTTGATGGGTAGTTGGGACGAAGTAGACTTTTGGAGAGAAGCTACCCATTGGGAAGTTGATGATTGGGAAGAGCTAGCAGAAGAGCTTAAAGACGAGGAGTTGAGAAAAATGATCAATCATGAAAGGAAGGGAGCAGGTGTTGACCGGAGGATTTCTATGGATGATTTGGTCCACTACCTTTCTGGGGTTGAGCCTCGGGAAGATGAGTTATTCTTCAGTCAACCACTCCAAGCTCACAAAGAAAAAGGTGGCCCATTAAAGTCTAGCATTGAGCAACCACCTGCGATTTAGAGCTTAAACCGCTTCCAAAACACCTTAAGTATATCTTTCTTAAGGATGGAGATAAATTGCCTTTGATCATTTCTTCGAAACTCGACCAAGAGCAAGAAGCACAGCTGATAGAAGTGCTTAAGCACAGGTGATATCCGAGGGATCAGCCCAGACATATGCATGCATAAAATCCGAACGGAGGAAGGAGCTAAAAAGGTAAGACAACCTCAGCGAAGGCTGAATCCGCATATGCAAGAGGTTGTCAAGAAGGAGGTTATAAAGTGGCTCGACATGGGAATCATCTACGCAATCGCCGATAGCGAGTGGGTCAGCCCTACTCAAGTTGTGCCAAAGAAAGGGCGGTATTACGGTTGAAAGGAATGAAAAAGGGGAGGAAGTTGCCCTACGTCTCGTGAGCGGCTACGAGTCCGTATCGACTATCGTAGGCGAATGAAGTCACCGCAAAAGATCACTTCCCCTTACCCTTCATTGACCAACTAATTGAAAGGCGAGTGGTCACAAGTATTATTGTTTTCTCGATGGATACTCGGTTACTTCCGGATAGCCATCGACCCCAATGACCAAGAGAAGACCACGTTTACGTGTCCATCTGGTACTTTTGCTTTTCGTAGAATGCCATTCGGTCTATGCAATGCACCCGCGACTTTTCAACGGTGTATGTTGGCCATTTTTGATGGACTTGTTGAGAAATGCATGGAAGTCTTCATGGACGACTTCTCGTCTACGGCGATAGTTTTGATGAAATTTTAGAGAACCTAGATATGGTACTCCAACGTTGCGTTGAGAAGAATGCGGTGCTTAAGCGGGAGAAATGCCATTTTCTAGTTGATGAAGGAATAGTTTTGGGACACAAGGTGTCCAATGCGGCATTCAAGTTGATAAGGCTAAGGTTGAAGCCATTGAAAAGATGACGTACCCAAAAACGAGTGAAAGAGGTACGAGGTTTTCTAGGACATGTTGGCTTCTACCGGCGTTTCATTAGAGACTTTTCTACGATTGCCAAGCCTTTATCAAATCTCTTGAAAGAAGATGTCGATTTCTTGTTCGATGCGAAGTGCAAGGAAGCTTTCAATTGTTTGAAAGATAAGCTTATCGGTGCCCCTATTTTAGTAGCTTTTTGTTGGACCAAGCCTTTCGAATTGATGTGTGATGCCTCTAATTATGCCGTAGGCGCAGTTTTAGGACAAAGAGTTGATAAAAGGTTCGGGCCCATCTATTATGCGAGTCGTACCTTGAACCCGGCTCAATGCAATTATACTACGGCGAGAAGGAATTCTTAGCCGTCGTCTTTGCCATTGACAAGTTTAGAAGCTATCTTCTAGGGTCTCAAGTGATTGTATGGACGGATCATGCGGCTTTAAGCTACCTTATGGATAAAGCGAGATGCCAAACCAAGGTTACTTAGATGGATTTTAATTCTACAAGAGTTTGACCTTGTGATTAAAGATAAGAAAGGTAGTGAGAATATTGTGGCCGATCATTTATCTCGCTTAGTAAATGAGGGTGCGAGAAAATCACAATGATATAGGCATTGATTTTCCGACCGAGCAATTGATGAAGCTTGAAACGGTTAGGCCATGGTATGCGATTACGTCAATTACCTAGCAAGTGGTCATCCGGAAGATATGACGTATCAGGAGAGGAAAAAGTTCTTTTCTGACCTTAAATATCTCGTATGGGAAGATCCTTATTTGTTCAAGGTCTGTAAGGATGGTTTGCTTCGAAGGTGTGTTCCTGAGCATGATCAGTGGGGTATCCTAGAACAATGCCACAGCGGTCCTACAGGAGGTCACTATGGAACACCGAAGACGGTTGCAAAGATTCTTCAAGCTGGATTCTACTGGACGACTCTGTTTAAAGACGCAGAAGCCTTTTGTAAAGGATGTGATAGGTGCCAGAGAACAGGAAGGCAGAGTAGTCGGATGGAAATGCCACTTAAGCCCATTCTTGAATGCGAAGTTTTCGATGTATGGGGCATAGATTTTATGGGACCCTTTCCATCCTCATGTGGTAATAAGTATATCCTCGTCTGTGTGGATTATGTTTCAAAGTGGGTCGAGGACATAGCTACTCAAACTAATGATCACAAGGTTGTAAAGAAATTCTTGCAAAAGAATATCTTTACTAGATTCGGCTGTCCGAGAGCACTCATTAGTGATGAAGGTACTCACTTTTGCAATGCGCCGCTTGACAAGATCCTTGAGAAGTATGGTGTCAAACATAAGATTGGTACATCATCCTCAAACTAGTGGCCAAGTCGAGGTATGCAACCGGAGCCTGAAAAGAATTTTGGAGAAGACCATGAACAATAATAGATCTAATTGGAGTCTTAAAATTTGGATGACGCATTGTGGGCCTATCGTCCGCATTCAAGACCCCGATGGGCACGTCACCCTTCCAAATGGTCTATGGCAAAGCTTGTCATTTACCTGTCGAACTTGAACACGAGCTTTACGGGCAATTAAATTCTTAAATTTTGATAGCCAACTCGTGGGGAGAAAAGGTTGTTACGGTTGAACGAGCTCGACGAATTCGGACTCGAGCATACGAGAATGCTAAACTCGGCAAGGAGAGAACTAAGATACTCCATGACGCTAAGATCAAGGACCGAGAATTCAAAGTTGGTGAAATGGCTTTACTCTATAATACCGGACTTCATTTGTTTCTGGTAAGCTAAAGTCTAGATGGTCCGGTCCATTTGAGATTCTCGAGGTAAATCCAAGTGGAGTAATTACTTTGAACGGGTATGGTAATCAAGCTTTTAAAGTGAATGGCCATCGACTTAAGAAATATTTTGGGCAACCAAAGGAAAAGCACGAGATTCTTTATTTCCAAAGAAGAGATGAGAGTACGAGATGTCCGATTTGTGAAGAGATTCCATCTTATTTCTTTGAGTCGGATGATGATGACGTTCCTATATCCACCCGTAAGGTACCTTCGCCGAGACTTCGATCATACCACTATGTCTATGCCTATCGTGCGCAAGAACAAGAAGAAGAGAGTCGTGTAGTTTGGAGAGAAAAGTTTAATGATCTTATTGCGCACTTGACTTGTTGTTGTGGTGAAAATCATTTCCGCCCTAGTAATTCTAATTCGATGCGAGGTGGCGGCAGTTAAACCAAAGTGGCCCGATCCGGGTTGATCTTTTGGAATCTGTGTCAAGCTATTGACATTAAAAGAGCGCTCCTAGGAGGCAACCTAGTTATTTGTTTTTTTTTTCTTTTTTTTTTCATTCTTAGGTTGTTTTATTGTTTTAGAAATAATACTTTAGTTGATTTTGTGTTGATGGTTATTCCTCTTACGTTCATTGTGAGTGTTTTATGTTATGTGTTGCTCATATACTCCGTGTACCCCGAGATTATATGGTATGTCGAGTGTTGCAGATACTTTTGAGCAGGTTTTCGAGTTACTACTGTCCAGTGTTGTCTATTCGAGTTGCAGCGGTACATCCATGCTCCGGACTGACCTCTGCCAACTTTCATCCGACAACCACCGTTGAAACCAGCTAAGTTTTCTTTTCTTTTATATTTGCACATTCTGAGGACATAATGTGATTTAAGTGTGGGGGGGTGTTTGGGTATGTTTTTATGCTATATCCTTTGAAATTTGAGTGAATGTTAAATTTCTGCGAAATTTAAAATTTTTGTGAGTCTCAAGCATATACTTGGAACTAGATGCTTGCTAGTTGTAGTTTTCTAACGATGATAGTATGTGACTTAGTGAGATAATTATAGCATGTTTTACTTTTATGGAGATAGTTTCGTTTTTCACTCACGAAAGCCTTTGATTTTGAAGCATGACTTTTGAATTATATCCTTTCATTATTTTTAATGATTTATCTTAGGAAGGTCAGTATAGTTACACCTAAGTTAGACCGTGTCGTGAATATCATAAAGTTCGAATGTGATAAGTGAGATGTAACTTATGACTTTGGGAAGTGAATAAATAAAGTGAGTGAGCAATTATTAATAAATACGTTTGTCGGAAGCTGGTTAATGATTTGAGTGCGATAGGGTATACCACGTATGTCCTATTCCACTATGATGACCAAAAGCTCACGACAGTCAGTTTATAGCTACCTTATGATTTGAGTAGGTAGGGGATTATCACGAAATGTCCTACACTACTATGATGGGTAAGAGCTTATTCTGATATGCGTCAAATTTGAAAATTTTGAAAAATGATGAATAAGAATAAAGTAAAGTCTTTGTTATCATGGATCTTATACCCAGTAGAACCGCATGATATGCTGTAGGGATTATCCTACTGAGTGTGTGGGAAGGCTTTGAGTGGAGCTATTCGTCGTACCTAGGATAGTCATTGGAATTTTTGAGAGGATATTTCTTTGAAAGGCTTGTTAGATTGAGAATGGCTTGTCACACTTACACCGAATCTATCTCTCGTGTTGGTATCATTTGCTATAGTTGTTGTATCTTTTGTTACGTGAGTTAGAGATCTATGTGGATTATTTATAAAGTTGAGCTATAGTTTTGATTGTTTTGTCCGAGGACGTACAAAAAGTTAAGTGTGGGGGATTTGTTCGGAGGCCATATTTATATGATTATTAATGGTGTATTTTATTATTATTTTTTCCCACATTTGCATAATTTACATGAGAATTAAGGGTTTAAGTGTAATTATTTAATAAAGATGATTTTAAGAGTGTTGTATGCAAAATTGATGATTTTAAGTGTTTAATTTAATGGAATTATTATTATTTGGATTTTATTACATTTTTGCGTTGTTTATTTATCATGTAGGAGTTAATTTTCGTGCATATAATGAGGATAAATGAAGCTTAAGTCGAATTATAAGAGATAGAGTTGGAATTGGCTTGAAGGAATTGGATAAGGATGAAGAAATCAAGTTCAAGTCGATCCAGACGGAGTCCGGACGAGCGTCCATCTTCCGTCCATTATGAACGGGCGTTTGGTGAAATGGAACGTGCGTTCGAAGTGCCAAAATCAGAACAGAGAGTCCAACCGCAGTCTGAACGAGCGTTTGATTAGAGTCCAAGCCGAGTGAACGAACGTCCATTGAAGCGGACGAGCGTCCGTTGCCGACTTAGTCATAACCGACTTAAAACTCTATATATAGCGACAGCCTCTTAACCCTAATTCGGACCACATAATTGAGATCACAATTTTACACCAAAAGCCGCGGCCACAAGCCTTTTTACACAGAGATGAATTTCTCCAATCCAAAGCAATCTTGTTCACCATGATTGTTGGCTAGAAACCTTGCGGTGAGTCGACGGAGGAAGCTTATCAACAACAAAACCAACTAGAGAGTTCGATGCTTATGTGTAGTGAGTTTATTTCGTAGTTTTTCATTACTTTGGATCTGTTTTGTATTGTTTAAGTTTTATTGAATTAAGATTTGATGGAACGATCTATGTTTAATTTATGCTTGAATAAATTTATGAAAGTATGTTTATTTAAGTTCTCTTTTATTCAAAGTAATGCATCTAATTGTGTTTTAAGAGATTATGCATGATTAGTTGAGTAAGAGCTTGGAAACAATCTCGTGATCCCTGTTTTGATTGCATGTTTAGTTTGTTTGAAAAGGCAACGAAACCTTAGGAATTTGATTAAAGATATTTGATTGAATTCGTGATAAATCACTACTAAAAACTATGTCTTTTTAATCACCGTCTAGTTGGATTGTTGGTTGATAAGTGGAGTCCGGTCGCCTCGCATTTGTGTTTTCCTTTACTTGTTTGAATCAAATTGTTTGCATAAGTTTAGTTTAAGTTTTAGTTTTTAAACCTTTAGATTTCCGCAACTTTTACGCAATTTTTACGTTCGATCGTAGTTGGACGCTCGTCCTCAATAGCGAACGCCCGTCCGATAGATTTCGTTTCCGGACGCTTGTTCACTTTAGTGAACACTCGTCCGTATTCTTTGTTTTCTTATTTTCTTTTCTCGCTTGTTTTATTTCTGTTTTAGTTTTAATTCTTAGGTTTAGGTTTTAGTTAGTTTCGGCTTTAGTTTAGATAGATAATTGTGACATAATCGATATAGATTTATATTTGAATTCGATAAACGTTCCATTCCCTTAGGACGACCCGTTAACATCCTTTACTACAGATCCTTATACTTGGGGTGTTTCGGTATTATAAATTGTAAAACTAGTTTTTACCGAACAGAGTCCTTCCCAGCTTCAACTCCCAAAGGTAGCTTCGACAAAAACAACTAAAAATGTAATGTGCCTGCACCACTTGAAAAACATGGCAGTATCTCGGGGACACGGGGGGGAAATATAACAAGCAACAATAATGATATAAGCACATGGTATAATTGCTCAGATGGAAAAATCACCACACAGTTAAAACACAGGACATCTAAGCGTCAAATAAGCCACAGAAGCTTGTAGAATAATATAGACCACATGTGCAAACAGAAACATCAACCTCCAACTAATAATGATAGAGGATTATACATGGAAAAGAAGTCATAGAGATTTTTCAAATTAAGCCCATATAAAGATGGAAATTATACATGGAACATTACAAAACAGTAGGGCTAGGTGCAACTACATGAAAAAAATAGTACAATGCAATCTACATGATAAAGTGGTAGCGTACGGCAAGCCGACAGTAACTACCCTCAAGAAAAAAAATAAAAGAAAAATAGAAAAACAATGCAACTAGATGACATGCAACTAAATGATATGCAAAAATAAAAGAAAGAAAACTAGCCCACTCATTTGCAACACGACATGTATATCATAAACGTCTACCAAATAATGATAGTTTACGATAAACGACAGTACTATTCATTACATGCAGTGTAGACGCGCTTTAAGACTCATCAAAGGTGATAGCATTATGGAAAACCAACAGTTAGCTATACTAAACAGATATAACTCATAAGCCAACGATGGTAGCAACGGAAAACCGACAGTAGCTACCCATATGAGTTACAAAAATAACAAGAAAGCACATAGGTCTCAAAGCTCACAGGATTCATCACAACGATATGTAGCATACGGAAACCGACATTAGCTACTAAATAACAATAAGAACAGTTATAGCATACGAGAACCGACATTAACTATAACATGCATAGATGAATCATGTATATAAAAGTTAATCAATTATTTAACATGGATCGGTAGATGGAAAGATGTAAACATGCAAGTTCAGAACATCTACGTAAAAATAACTAGCCACAGAAGCTCATATAGAAGTATCCACGTCACATAAAGCATTAAAAATCAAGTCAAGAAAAATTTTGAACCTGGACGTGCGTTCAACATACCAAACGGGCGGTTGCCTGGAAATTTTTCACTGGACGGGCGTTCAATGAGCCGAACGCCCGTTTGAAAGTTCGATACAGCACCCTGCAACTTAGTAAAGCACAGCCGAACACCCTAGACTAACATCTTAAACCCATGGCAACTCAGATCATCAAATCACACATACAACAGCCACGGATAAATTTAAGCACAGAGCACACTAGGTTACAGATTAGGTTACACTTCACGTTTCACAAATCGAGTAAAAAACTTTTTGCACATTCTTAACCCAACGGTCATCGAAACATGGCAAAAATAAAAACTCTCAATTTGTGTGACGCTACTTTTATTGAAAGAAAAGAAACAAAAAAAAAAAAAAAAAAAACGGAAACCTACCTACGAAAAATTTAAAACAGAAAAAACACTAAGACGGAGGGAAAAAAACGTATTGAAATCTTCTAGGGCCAAAATGGAAGGGAAAACAGTGGATTTTGACCTCGAAAACGGTGTGTATGTCGTCGGCGTCGGAACGAGCTTTCCGAATTGGGGTCCCGCGAACCAAACGGACACTCGAGCCGAAAGTTACGGCCAAAATACTACCATGTGCCCTAACGACCCCTTTTATCCCAAAAAAAATTAAATCGTAACAAAATAGAAGGATTAAATCAATTAGATTCGACAAAAACACCAATTCCCCGGCAATGGCGCCAATTTTGTTCGGATTATCTAACAAAACAACAAGTAATAAAATTTATAAATCCGGTATTCCCCAAGTGCAGGGATCGTAGTACAGCGATTAATACCGGAGTCGATCACAGGGAATCGGGGTATCTAGTTCATTAATTTTCCTAAGGTTGTTACAATTATTCCTAAACCTAAACTAAAACGGAAAATAAACTGGTTGATGAGAGGATTGTCGGTCCAAAGCCAGGAAAATATCGTTGCGAACAAAAGCAAATAAAATAAAACTACAACTAAGAAAACAATAAAACTAACTCATGACCGTAGAAGCAAATCAACATAGAACAAACATGATCCACCATCCCGCAACCCTTAATTCTTCCCTAGATTATCTTATGATGATTCAATCAAAGTTGTGGTTCACCTAATCAAAGGTATGAATTCCTACTTCCGCAAGTAATCCGTCTATCAATCTCATCATCTTCCGATCTATAGAGATTAACGCTCTCAAAACAAGGTGCAAGATTTATTAGATCTAACAACCTAGAAATCTAACCTATCAACTTCCGTTATGTCAAGGTTAAAAGTCTAATCTTTCCTATGGTGATCTAAGGTTTACACCGATTCCCATCATACGGTAAACATCAAATAGCAATACATCTTCCGATATCGATTGCATAAACAAATAAACAAAGGAAAGAAACAAACTTTAAATAAAACTCACAAATTATCCAAAGGAAAGAAAATAAAAGCTGCTGGAAAAAGTTGCTCATGCCTGCTCCAAGTTCACAGCTTCCGGCCATCTTCATGCGAACAAGAAAAGAAAACGAAAATAAAAACCTAATTAATCCGCAACCCCAGCCTCCCCAAAGGGGGCTGGGGCCGCCTAGGGTTTTTCTCTAATGATTATGTATCAATAAGAGTCAATAATGTGTGAAAATCTGATGTGATTAGGGTTGGGGCGCAGCTGCTATTTATAGAAAACTAGGTCGGCTGCTGCTATGTCGGTTTTGGACGCCCGTCCAAGGATTCTGGACGCCAGTCTGGTCTTGTTGGACGCCCGTCCACTTCAGCGTCCAAACTCTCTGTTCAACTTTTTCCTCCTAGACGCCAGTCCACCTCTTTGGACGCCAGTTCAGTCCCTTTTCCTTCCAAATTCATCTTGATCTTCATTCCAACTTCATCTCTATCTCTTTCCTTCCATGCAAATCATCACTTGAACATCTTTTAAGCTCCTTTCATCCCTCTCCATGACATGTAAATGTACCTTCAAAACCATAAGAACACGCAAAGTGTAAAACCATAGATAACTACCAATAAAATGACGAAATTAGCTCAAGTTTACACTTAAAGACTTTTAAAACACATTTGCTCAATATTTCAATATAAAGCTCGATTTCTATGAGAAACATACGAATATGGGGGAAATTGATATAAAATATATCCTTATAAAACGTGTAAAATCAGCTAGCTTGATCACCTAGTCATTCATCATCACACACACCTAGCTTATAAATATATGTTGCGGCAAAGTGTGGGAACCGGGGTTTCGGGACCGTAGACGTTTTTAATCAAAAAAAATGTATTAGAGTTTGTAAAATTATTTTTTTATAAAAGTTTATGTATTGTCGTCCCTTTAAACAAAAATTCAAAAAAATTATGAAATTTTGGAGGGGAAAATATGCCAAAACTTTTTTGGGTTTAAAGGGACGCCTTTGGGTTTAAAGGGATGCCTTTGGGTTTAAAGGGACGACATTGCCGTCCCTTTAAACAAAAAATCAAAAAATTTATGAAATTTTGGAGGGGAATATTTGGCCGCCAAAATTTTTTTTTTGGGTTTAAAGGGACAACTTTGTTGTCCCTTCAAAAAATATGTCGTCCCAAAAAACAAGACCCTGGTAAAAAATATAATCAGGCAGACTCTTTTTTTCCCTCTTTCTTCTTCTCCGTTTTTCTTCCAATCTTCCCGGCGATTTCACCCAATTTCCGGCGATTGCTTACGATTTTCAACAACCAATCACCTCTAATCTCATTCATAAACTTGGGTAAACCAATTTTCATCTTATATTCATCAAATATTTCCAAATTTTTCCTCTCATTCTATCTTTTTCTTCTTCCTTGGCATAGCTCCGGCGATTTGGGCGAATTTGGGGTGATTTCCGGTGCTCGGTTTTTCATTCTTTCTTTCGTATATCATCGAATAACTGAGGTTCTTTTGAAATGTTAATTCTGTTTTACTCTTTTATTTTTTTTTTCAATTTTCATACTATTTTTGTGCAGTAAAAATGCTTGTTTTGGTAATAATTCAAGAAAGCAATGTGTTGTTGTTTTCGTGTTTGATATGATTTTTAACTGTGATTGTTTGATTTGCTGCTGGCAGTAATTTCAGTTGTCAAGAATGTTGTAAGAAACGATCCAGGTTGAAACAATGATCGATAACAGTAATTTACTGCTGGAACTAAAATTCGTATCTTGTAATCCGTAGCTCTGTTTTTCAACCATGAGTAGTCGAAACGATCGTCTTGGAGCGTAGATTATTCTAAAAATAGTTTCACTGCAGTTAATCCAGGTAATCTACAGTTTTATACACTTTTTCAGTTTCAGTTTTTGCCAAGAAAATAGGATTTTAGGATTTCTTGTTGATCAAATAGGTTTTGGGGTTGAGGATCAACAGTTGTTGCAGTTGCAGGTTGCTTAGCGTTTTGCTTTCGGTTTTGCTGGAAATTAAGGTAAGAGGCTCTTCTTATCTATGGTTTTACAATGTTTAGATTGAGTGTTAGTTGTAGCAAGGAATCATGTTTTATGTTGTAGTTAAAATGATGGATGCTACTTGATGGTTAGTTATGTTCAAATCAGGTTTTTACTGTTGTTTCTTTGTGATAGCTGATGTTAAACATGTTTGATTTGGGTTAGAAATCGTTAAGGTGCAGAAAATCATGTTTAGGGCTTTTCAGGAGCAATGTGCACGCATTCAACCCAGTTTTGGGTAAATGTTGTTTTAAGCTACGAGTCCAGTTTGAATGTTATTTCTTGATCTAATAATACTAAATGAAAATAAAGAAGCCTCGATTGAGTTTCTAATGCGTTTGGTTCCGGCACCGGACGTACTCTTAAAGGGAGTTGAAGTCCGGGACCGTAGGCAAGGCATGAAAGGGCTTGTGCTTCGATGAATTAGTATTCATCAATGTCTGTGTAATTGCTAGGCCTCGTGTATGTCTAGTGGTCTAGGAAGAGAGTAGTATGTGTGAGGGAGATTATTTGAAAACACTTAGGCGGCTAGTTAACTATTTAATAAATACGTACTTGCTTAGTAAAAGGTTAAACATCATGAGAGCTTGGATAGGCACAGTACAATATCGGCAATGTGAGGTTTGGCCAGATAAAGTGGTGATGATCACTGCCGGATTCTAGACCCGCCAGATAAAGTAGTGATCATTCCGCCGGACAAACTCACGAACGAGATAGACATTCACCGGTCGGCTCTCTACAGGGTTGGCCGGACAAAGTGGAATGATTGTCTCGGGACCGCGTAGAGATTTATCTCTATAGGGTTGCGTCTCTTGTCTTAGTGCATATCTCACTAAGTGTAGTGCCCTCGCAAACATCGTAACAAAGATAAGTTAAGTTAGAAACGTTTAGTCATGACATGTTGATGGACATGAAGTGAACCCTAGATTGAGTCGGTCTCATAATGGTAATTTAATAATCATAATAATAACCTTTCGTTGTATAACTTAGTTATTCATTAGCTTCTCACTTTTACTAAGTACTTTGTACTTACCTCATTTGCATTTTCTTTTGTATGCAGCGTGGGGTGAGAAGACGAACAGGTTTGAAGACATTGAAGTCTTGGCGAAACTTTTAGTTTATTTCTTTGTAAATGTTGTACTAGACTAGTTATATTTCTTTCCTTAGACTTGTTGTACTATACTTTTAAGACCTCGTAAAGTATAAGTCTTTGGGTTTTTCGTCGTTGTAATTTAACTATCCATCTTTAGTATGCTTACTTTCTATTCATAGTAGCATTTTGTTTTTACCCGAGTCTTTTTAGCTTCCGTTTGCTTTATTTTGATACGACGACGTAGAGGCTTGCGTACAATATTAGATTTATTTAATGCTATACGCGCCGAACGTTTTAATAGATTGAGAGAAATAATGTTTTTCTATTCACACTTGTAATAATAGGTGTACAAATATATAGTTACAATCGGATACTTCTAGAACAATATATTTGTAATAAATACAGAATATTTACTTTAATTACAATATATGCTATTACCACCCCTCAAGTTGGGCGAGGATGGAGGCCTAACTTGCGGCGTTGATGGTCAAACACAAGACGAGGAAGCGATTTCATAAGACAATCTGCCAGTTGATCTTGAGCATGGACATGAGCAATACGTAGCGCACCACTTTGAACCTGCTCACGAATGTAGTGATAATCAATGGCAACGTGTTTCATGCGAGTGTGTAAGACCGGGTTAGAGCAAAATTGGGTTGTGCTAAGATTGTCACAATAAATAACCGGTGTTTGACGAATAGGCCAGCCTAAGTCACGTAGGAGAAAAGTGACCCAAGTAAGTTCAGCAGCTGCGTCAGCGACAGATCGATACTCGGCCTCAGTAGAAGAGCGTGCAACTGTAGTTTGCTTTTTAGAGCGCCAGGAGACAATATTACGACCAAGGCAAACAACATAAGCACTAGTGGACGAAAAATCATCCTTATTACCACCCCAGTCAGCATCAGAATAGGCGTGAAGAGTCATGGGTGATGAGCGATATATATGAAGACCAAAATGAACCGTGCCTGCAAGATACCGTAATAACCGTTTAGCATGGGACCAGTGAACATCAGTGGGTGCATGCATAAAGCCGAGAGAGGCGATTCACAGCAAATGCGAGATCGGGCCGAGTGAAGCACAGATACTGCAAACTGCCCAAAACCATGCGATAGTGCGAGGGGTTCGCCAAGGGGACACCATTAGTGGCCGTAAGAGCTGAGAGGTCGGTAGGCAAGGGAGTAGGTACAGAATTTGCCTCTAACATATTTAGTTTGCCCAGAAGTTCAAGGGCATAATGTTGCTGAGATAGTAAGCAACCCTGAGAATTTGGAACGACCTCAATACCCAAAAAATATGATAAATTGCCAAGATCCTTAAGCGCAAACCGGGAACCGAGTAGCTGAATAAATTCTTCAAGTGAAGAGGCCTGATTACCGGTGACTATGAGATCATCAACATAAACTAGAACATAAAGCAGGGCCGAGCCTCGGGAATAAATAAACAATGATGTATCCGCATGAGAATTACGAAACCCCATGTGTAATAAAAAACCTTTCAATTCTTCATACCATGCACGAGGAGCCTGTTTAAGGCCATAGATAGCTTTGCGAAGACGACAAACATAGTCTGGGTGATCAGTATCTGCAAAACCAGGAGGCTGGGAAAGATAGACATTTTCATGTAGAGTGCCCTGCAAAAACGCATTATTAACATCAAGTTGCCGCAGCGACCACCCCTGCGAAAGAGCCAAGGTGAGAACCAAACGAACCACTGGACTGAACGTTTCATAATAATCAATACCGGGCCGCTGTGTAAAACCTTTGGCTACAAGGCGAGCTTTATGACGATCTATGGTCCCATCTGCATGATACTTAATTCGAAAAATCCACTTGGACCCAATGATGTTATAGGACGAGTCCGGGGGAACAAGATCCCAAGTATGGTTACGAATCAAGGCATCATATTCCTCCTGCATAGCCGTTCGCCATTTGGGATTTTTAAGGGCTTGGGTAATGGAGGAAGGTTCGATATCAGGAGAGGCAGAAAGGCGGGCAGCTAGGTTTAGTTTTTGAATGGGTTTGTGAATGTTGATTTGGGCATGAGTGCGCATGGGATGAGTAGGAAGGGGAGGGGATGGGGAGGAGGAGGAGGTGTCAGACATAGAGGAAGGTGGCGAGTCGAGGGAAGAGGCGGGGGAGGTGGTGGGTTGTGGGGAGGGCGGAGGAGGAATGGGAGGCGAGGTTGTGGTGGTGATAGGCGGAGGGGAGGGTGTGACAGCTGGAGGTGGGAAAGGGATCCAGTCAGTGAGAGGAGGGATAGCAGGTTGGGAGGTGGACGAGGTGGATCGAGACGGAAAGATAGTTTCAACAAACTTCACGTGACGGGAGACGTAGAGACGGGAGTCAGTAAGATCATAACAATAATAGCCATGCTGATCCTGTGCATAACCAAGGAAGACACATGGTTTGGACCGGGGTTGAAGTTTGTGATCCATGTAGGGGCGAAGCCAGGGATAGCAGAGACAACCAAAAACACGTAGGGTGTCATAATGTGGTGGGGAGTGAAAAATACATTCATAAGGGGATTGCATACTAAGAACACGTGTAGGCATACGATTAATTAAGTAGACAGCCGTGGCAAAAGCATAAGGCCAGAATGTAGGAGGAAGGGAAGCATGAGCAAGCAAGGTGAGGCCGGTTTCAACTATGTGAAGATGACGACGTTCAGATAGACCATTGTGTTCAGGAGTGTGTGGTGGTGTGGTAAGAAAAGAGATGCCAGATTGAGAAAGGTAATCACGGAGAGCAATATATTCACCACCATTATCAGAGTATAGGATTTTAATTTCAGACTCAAAGAATTTTTCCACTAATGCGCGGAACCGAATAAAAGTATGGAAAACATCATATTTTTTAGCAATGGGGAAAAACCAAACGTAACGAGTAAAATGATCGACAAAAATCACATAATACTTGAAGCCATTAAAGGATAAAACATGGGAGGTCCATACATCCGAAAACAAAATTTCAAGTGGGCGGGAAGACGATAAAGTAGACTGTCCAAACGGCAGCTTATGACTCTTGTTTTCAAGACAAGCAGAATAATGAGAAATAAAACTATTATTATGCGGAATGTGAAATTTGTTCAAAACAGAATGTAAATAGAATCAGCTGGGTGACCCAGTCTATGATGCCACACATCTGACGAAGCTTTATTGGTTGCAAAAGAAATTAAAGGTTGAGACGGCCATTCATAGAGACCGTTCTTGACTGGACCACGGAGGAGTATTTGATTCGTCTGGAGATCCTTCACAGAAAAATGGTCAGGTAAGAATTCAACAGAAATATTATTAGATTGACATAATTTAGATATAGATACTAAATTACGGGACATAGTAGGAACGCATAAAACATCATTTAAATGAAAAGATTTAGTAAGAGAGCAAGGAATAGACGAATAACCAGTGTGAGTAATGTTCAACGGAGAGCCATCACCAACAAGCATTTGGTCCGAGCCAAAGTACGGCGAGTGTAAGGACAGATTTTGGAGATCATCAGTGACATGGTGCGTAGCACCACTATCCAAGAGCCAGGGAGACGCAGGGCTGGCCGGTGTATCAGCAATTGTGTGTTGAGTGAGGACATGGGCTTGGGGTCGAGGCCCGTAAGGATTTTGAGGGCGGGGGGTGAGGGATTTTGCTGTTGTACACGAAAACTAGGACAAAAACGGGCAGAATGACCTTGAATAGAGCAAAGTTGACACTTACCTTGATAGGGGCGACGTGGACGAGAGTTGGCAGAGCTGGCAGATTGATGTGGAGAAGGGTAATAATTCGACGGCGGCTGATGTTGAGACGATGGACGCCAACTAGAGTAATTAGGCAAGGGAAGAAGAGCAGAGGAGGGAGGGCGAGCTGTGGCTGTGTGCACTGAGGTAGGGAAGAACGAGCCCGAGGAGGAAGATGAGCCATGATTAACCTGAAACTTCAACAACTTATCGTGTAATTCATCAAAATTGATAGGTTGATCACGAACCTGAAGAGCTCTGGCCAAATCATTGTATTCTGAGCCAAGTTTTTCCATGATTAGATCAATAATGTCTTCATGATTCATAGGTGAGCCTAAAAGATCCAGTTCATCAGTCTTGGATTTAATTGCATAAAGGAATTTAGAAACGGGCTGGGAGCCTCTCTGCAACTGTTTCAGAGCTTGACGAATTTGAAGGATGCGGCCTCTGCTCGGTTTAGCAAACATGTCATACAGAGAAGCCCACGTCGCTTGTGCCGATGCAGTTTTGGCTGGTGTAAGGGAGGCCAAGATGAGATTGAAGATGAGTCTATCTTGGCGTTTCCAGAGAGCATGATCAGGATTGGGAGCAGGTTTGCCGTCAACGGTGATGGTAGCGGGCGGTGGTGGTGTATCTCCGGTGATATAGCCCAGTCGGGCATACCCTTCTAAAAGGGATTCAATTTGGGGTTTCCAAACAGAGTAGTTTGTGTGGTCAAGCTTAACTGTGATTTGAGACGCTGGATTGAAGGCAATGACAGAGGAGTTGTTGGTAGAAGCCGCCATGGCTGAAGCAGGAAGAATAGAGCTGCTACAGAGGGAGGAGAAGGGAGCCGACAGAAAAGAGAAAAAAAAATGGAAGAATTAGGTTAAAAAATTTGGTGGCTCTGATACCATAATAGATTGAGAGAAATAATGTTTTTCTATTCACACTTGTAATAATAGGTGTACAAATATATAGTTACAATCGGATACTTCTAGAACAATATATTTGTAATAAATACAGAATATTTACTTTAATTACAATATATGCTATTACGTTTCTCTTCCGGATAAAGGCTCGGTATCCGGGAGCGGGGCGTTACAGAAAACGACATCACTGATTCTTGAAACCATCATGTATTAACATAACTCAGAAAAGTATTGCAAAAATGGAGGAACTAGGCATTCTGACATTGGGGAAAAAGGTAAAAGCATGAATTTCAGAGACACTTGAAAATCAAATAAGACACTTGTAGTATGTATTAAAATTGTGTTTAGTTATATAAAACTATGTGTACAAACCTGTTTGAGTGACATGCTTTTTGTGAACAACATTTGAGTGACATACTTGATTAGTTGAACTTGGTATTTTGATCAGATAATATGATTGTGATTCCTTCCCTTTTTGAGAGGGGCAAAGTCAAAAGATTATACTTTGTTGAAAACATAAATCTAGCATATTATTTTTCCATATGGTTAGGGAAAAGGTGAACCTGGTAATATAGATCACAAAACATGAAGTGTTTTAGATCACTTGAGTGTTTTAGATCACAAAACATTCTTCCATAAACTCCTAATTTGAATATGTTTTAGATCACTTAAGTGTTTGGTTGAATACATGAAATCAGTACTTATATAAATAAATTTTGTGTCTAATGTTCTTGTAGTGGGGAGCATGTTATGAAGAATTCAAGAATAAGCATGGAAACGATTTCAAGTTCTACCGTTGTTGGGAAATACTTCAACACTCACCCAAGTGGCACATTTCTGTTGATGAAAAAAGAAAAGGGCACTCTTCTCAAAGAAATCATCATGTGAATGCTACTCCTCCAACTCAATCCCCTTTGCATGACTTCCATGATATCGGTCTTGATGGTTTGAATGACACCGGCGTTTATCACGTCTCCGGCATTCATGTAGACGATAACTCTCCCTTGCCTGCCATGCCTACCGCCCCTGGTCCAAGTTGTGTTTGCTCTAAGCCGTTGAAAAGACCTCCAGGAAGGGATACATCAAAAGCGAAAAAAAATTGCACCGACACACACAAGCGGTAAAGGAAGCGAAGTGCGCAACAGCAAATTGTGTGAAGAAGTGTCTAAATGGAGGACCTCCCAAGATAATCAATTTTGAATAGAGAAAGAAACTAAGAAGGCTCAGTTTGAGTGCATGAAAGCAGCAAATGAAGTTCAGGGATTCGAATTGATGAGGAAGACAAAGCTTGACCAATTGCAATCCAGCATTGCAATCCTTCAATCACTAGGGGAGGCTGAGGAGAAAATGATCCAGCGATTTCCGAATTTTCTGACACCTGAAGTTGTTGCTAGTCAGGCTGCAAGGTTTATGAAACTGCAAAATTATGCACGACAACATGATGGTACGTATCCTATCTATAATGCACATGTACTATTTTTTAGAAAAAAAAAAAAATTCTTTTACCTTGTTTGTTCTACTTAAATAGCTAATGTAGAAGAGTAAATTTGTTTGTTTCAAACCCATGAGAGAGACAATTAATGTCTGAAATGAAGTTTTGCATAAACTTCACATGTTTTGTATTATGATACACCGTTTTGACAGTTTTTTTTTTTTTTTTTTTTTTTTTTAATATTATCTTCTAGATCTTTTCCCAAAAAAACTGGGCCTTGGACTGCAAACAGGAAACCCTGTTGATGGGGTTGCATTTATCAAGTGAGTTTAAACCAAATTTCTTGTTGTGACAACAAACTGATAATCGATATTTTCACGGTCGATTCTATTGCTGATCACGTTCACATTTTGACAGATAGAGCTTGCGGAGAAAATGGTAGGCTATAATGTGTAAAATTAAATAACAAGACTTGATTGAGAATGCTATTTTCCAATTTACAAGAAGTAATTAACTGAGTTTATGAATGAAATGAAAGCTGCAGTTTATCTTCATCTTTGTTTTGTTTCTTTTTAAACTGATTCTTCTGCTTGCTTTTCTTTATGGTTTCAAGTCTAAGATGCAGTACCGAGTGGCTGTTGGAATTGTGAGATACATATCGGAGATCGAGAGAAACACCTTGTATTTTCTTCTTTTCTTTAAAAACAAAGATACGTAAAAGTTGGTTTTTTAATGTAGAAATTGAAAGGTTAAAGTATTCTCCGGGAGGCAGTGCAAACGAACGGTTGAATAATAATGTGAGTAACATGGATCCATGCAATCTTGAAACTCGGTTCAATGTTTCGTCTGATTCCAATGAACAAGATTGACGATGTTACATTGTAAGCTTTAACATTTTTTTCACCTTCTTTTTATATTTTTTCAGTAGATTTCCCATTTTCGTTTTCTCTTTTGCAGAGAATGACTATGAAGCTGTAGTTTCTTTTTGTCTAGCTTTTTTTGTTGCTGTTGTAGGGTGTTGTTTTTTGGTGATGCAGTTTTAGAGACGCAATCTGTTTTACTTAGTTGGTTGCGTTGGTTAACTGATATGATATGGAAGCTTGTCAAAGATTGGAATCAATGGAGTGTCGTCGACCCATTGAAATTTTTGGTTTTGGTCTTTATTTTGGAAGGTTTAAGAATCGCTGCTATTGTTTGCTAAGCCTTTTGTATATATATAATTTTGTACAACTTTGTGGCTTATCTATCAGCCTGTTTGATAAGCCTTTGCTATACTCAAAGGTGTTTTGCTATCATGCTATGTTGTGGAATATATGTTTAGTTGTTAGTGTTGTGCAAATGTTTGCATTAGTCTAAAGCTGTTGTGTATGTATCGTTTAAAGTTGTTGTTTATTTGTTGTATTCTAGCTATTTATGTGGGTGTTTGTTGTGTTCCGGCTTCTGCTTTGTTTAAGACTAATAATTCTTGCTAAGTGTCAGGGGCGGACCCACCCTATACCCGGGGTTGTCTCAAGCCCCCCCCAAATGGTCACAAGCCCCCCACATATGGTCCCCCCCCCCCCCCCCCCCCCCCCCCAAATTTTTATTATTGTAGTAGTAGTGTTAATATTAGTATGTTATGTGTCTTTTTTTTGAATAAAAGACCTTATATCCTAGTGGTTTAAGAACAAACCTTTTTAAGTCTCCATAATTCTAGGTTATAAGTTCAAATCCCACTACCAACATTTATTATTTTTTTTCCCGGATTTTTTTTAGTTTTGCAGTTTATATACCAAGACCACCCCGAAAATTTTTCCTGGTTCCGCCACTGATAAGTGTACAGAATTTCAAAATATACAACAAAAAAAAAAAAAAAAAAAAAAAAATAAATTCATTTCGAAAAAACGTACGGCATTCTCTTTGTAAGCGTATACGACAATTTTTTTACAAGGATACGACACGTTAAAATCTTACTTTGTAATAAAATGCTTCATTCAATTTTAAAATAAAATAATAAATAAGAAAAGGAAGGAAAATGTGTTGGTAGTTAAATTAGTTAGTAGAGATCTGAGAGAAAAATAATTTTAAGGAATTTTAAAGGGAGTATTATTGGAGTTGATTATTTTATAGGATGTTAAAAAAGTGAATCTGGAACGGAAACTAAGATAAATGGGGAGTGTTATAGGGTAAACCATTGTGGGAGAATTTGGTAAATCAGGCCACTGTAATGTGTGACATTTTTTTTCAGGTCAAATATTTTTTGACATTTTTTTTTTCAGTTTCCCCATCCAAATTTGGATGATTTCGTCCAAATACAGTCAAAACCGTCCAAATACAGTCAAAACCGTCCAAATTTGGATTTTTTTTTTTGTCCCAATCCATTTACTGACCTAATTTGGGTGATTCCTTCCAAATTTGGACGGATTCATTCCAAATTTGGACGGTTTCACCTAAATTTGGAATCGCCTAAATTTGGAAGGAATCGTCCAAATTCCATCCAAACCTTCTCATATTTCACTTTTCTTCCTTCTTCTTCCTAGTCTTTCTCCCTCACAGGCCTTTTCCCAATCATCCTTTTTTTCTAGGAAGACAACAAATGTCAAGGATATTCATAGACTAAAAAGATCATTCTGGTTTTACAAAGAATGCATATATCGACTTAAAAGAAAATTATTGAAGACACAGGTCATGCATTTCATACTCGGATTTAACTGGTTGACCATAGATCATCAAGATTAATTAACAGAAATATTTCAGCATAAAATTAGATCTAAAATTCGATTAATCCTTACACAGACCCAAATACAAAGCATGCACCATGATAAAATTAGGTCTAAGAATAGATTTGACTCAGATTAGAGGATGGGAGAGTCCCATTTGATATGAATTCATTAAAAACGCAAACATGTCTAGGAAGAAGAAGGAAGAAAAGTGAAATGTGAGAAGGTTTGGATGGAATTTGGACGATTCCTTCCGAATTTGGGCGATTCCTTCCAAATATGAGTGAAACCGTCCAAATTTGGAAGAAATCCGTCCAAATTTGGAAGGAATCGCCCAAATTGGTCGGTGAATGGATTGAGACAAAAAAAAATTTAAATTTGGACGGTTTTGATTGTATTTAGACGAAATCCTTCAAATTAGGACGGGAAACGTGAAAAAAATGTCAGAAAATATTTGACCTGAATAAAAATATCAGATATTACAATGACATGATTACCAATTACTCCCATTGTGGTTACCCATATACCTTAAGTCGATAGCTACACTTTAAGAGTGTCGGTCCTGACACTTAGTCCACTTTAAGAGTGTCGGTCCTGACACTTTTAGTTAACAGTTGCGCATGGAATGTGCCCAAGTTCATTGCGTCAACGATTACAAGAGATAATAGGATTAAAAATAAAAATAAAAATAAAAATAAAAAAAACAAAAACAAAATAAGAGAGATAAGATAATCGGATAAAGTTAGCCGACAAGATGCCGATCTGCTAACTTCCTGCTATTATTTATTCATCTTTTTGAGAACGTACCTGCAATTATTTTTTCACTAGCTGTACTTAATGATAATGAAAAAAAAAAAAGGTTAAAGACAATTTATATATTTATTTATTTATTTCAATGTTTCATTCTAGTTTTCTTATCCACCATCTATGCATTGATTTACATTTTCAGTATAGAGTATAGTAAAACCGTAGACAGTATAATTTGTGTAATATTCCGATTTTCGGAAAAAGGCTTACGAAAACGAAATATTATTATTTCTTTTCTTTTATGGGAGTTAAAAGATAAGTTGTAATTATATATATATATATATATATATATATATATATATATATATATATATATATGTTTTCGAAATTATGTGTATGATTAACTAAAGGATTATTCTGATTTTTGATAACTAAGGGTGTTTATGGAAAAAAAGATTTATTGGGAATATGTATTTAAGGAAAAATTACACTAAGTAATCCGATAACCTAAACGCTAATCAGAAATCAGTTTCCACGCTCTTTTCTGCGCATTCAAGAGGAAGAAATAGGGCGTGGATATTTTTCACAATATCTGAAGCGTTGCTTAACCGTTTTCAGATCAGACGAGAGAATTGGAACCGTTGTGAAGAGTACGTTGTTTGGACATCAGTTTTGTGGGAAGGGCTGCAGATCGTCAAGGCTGTTTGAATCTAGTTTTTGGCTGCAAATAGGTAAGAGACTCTTCCTATGATCTCAATTATCGTTTATAAGGTTTAGATCGAGTTTTAAGACGTTATAATGCTAGAAAGATGAGTATTTCGTTGATTAATGATCATGGATGTTATGGTATGATTAGACACGTTTTTCTATGTTTTACTGTGCTTAATTTGATGTTGATTGGGTTAGAAACGGATTAGAAACCGTTTAAGATCGAAATCAGAATTTAGGGCAGCAGGCAGAATGCGTACGCATTGGCTAGCAATGCGCATGCACTCCCGTTACAGGTTTGCAGGTTTGGTTTCTGGACGCTGCACATTTAAAAGAATGTGCACGCATCCCTTGAACAGAGAGTTCTGGCTTTGTTTCGGTTGCTGAATGTGTACGCATTCATAAGGATGCGCACGCATTGATCAAACAGAGAGTTATAGGTTGAGTTCTGGTCAGGTAATGCGTACGCATTGTAGGCAATGCGCACGCATTGTTTCGACAGAAAGTTCCCAGCAGGTTCAGCAGCAGGGAATGCGTACGCATTCCAGCTAATGCGCATGCATTGCCTCTGTTTGCACATAAGTGATGTTTAAGTTAACATTGTATAAACATGAACAAGCCTGAATTGAGTTTCTGATTCGTTCAGTTAAAACACCGAATGTACTCTTAAAGGGAGTTGAAGTTCGGATCCGTCAGAAGAGCATGATAGGCTTGTGCTTTGATGAATTAGCATTCATCAATGTCTGTGTAATTGCTAGGCCTTGTTAATGTCTAGTGGTCTAGGAAGAGAGTAGTATTTGTGAGGGAGATTAATTGAAAACACTTAGGTGGTTAGTTAATCATTTTAATAAATACGTACTTGACTAGTAAAAGATTAAACAACATGTCTCTCTTGGATAGGCACCAGTCTATATCGCGATGTGTGTGCTACCTCTGAAGGTGGAAGAACTCCGTAGGTCAAAAAAATCCTAAGTACGTGGGGACTCCACTGAGATGTGCGTACTATCGGAGTCTACATATTCTAGACTTCGTGGATATTGATGTGATCCACTAATATGTTGCCAAGAATATCCCCAGTTTGGATATGCATAGTGCCCTTGAGTGCGGTTGTAACATAGATAAGTTAAGTAGCAATGTTTAGTCAATTCATGTTGATGGACATGAAATGAGCCCCAGATTGAGTCGGTCTCACATAAACAACTAAACGATTAAATATCTTTTCCTTTTAAATCTTAATTGTTGTCATAGCTTCTCTTTCTTATTAAGTACGTTGTACTTACCTCAAATGCATGTTTTCTATGTGTTTGGGGGTGAGAAGACGAACATGTTGAGCATGTTTACGAGGAGGAGTTCGATGACGACGTTTGACGACGCCTCATTGAAGACTTTTCAATTATTTATTTTGTTATTCATTATTAGACTATGTTAGTACTTTTGGGTTAGACCTTTGGTCTTTCGAGATTTGTCGTACATTTCTTTTGGATTTCGTATTTTCCTTTGAATGTAATAAAGTTACATTTCCCCCTTTAGATTGTATTCTATTCTTGGATTTCTATTGGAAATTTTATACCCGAGTCTCTTGCTTCCGTTTGCTTGTTTTTGATACTGTTGGTCCCAGAGAAGGGTGAAACTATAGTCAGAGGGGGGGGTGAATGACTATAGTGGAGTTTCAAAAACTTTTCTTGTGTTTTAAAAGCTTTTGAGCAGCGGATAAGTCCCTTCTTACTATGTTGTTTTCAAATCGGTTTAGACAATCACAGATATGTGTTATGATGTAGGCAAATTAAATAAGTCTTCGTAAAGTAAATTGCAGAAATTAAATTGACACAAGGCTTATAGTGGTTCAAGGTGGTCTAATCCCTTAATCCACTCTTCTCCTGTGATGATCGGAGGAATTCACTATTGTTTCCACAGATACAACAGTATGATTGTCCTTGGCTTCCCAAGCTTCACAATCTACAAGACTATCACTCCTTGACTGCAACAGCTTCAGTGATTCAGTCTTCCTTTTGCTGCTCCTTGAGATCAAAATCCTTCAACAGCTATCACAGTTTCAACTCCTTCTCAGATTGTCTCTGATTCAGTTGCTTCAGTTTGATGTGAATGTGATTCACGCACTTGCTTGATCAATCTCAATTCTGAATATGACTTTGTAGTTCTGATATTTGAGTTGATCACTAGATGTATCCTTGTAAGTTCAGAGAGAAGGCTTTTCTAATTGACAGAGTTTCTGCTTTCTTTCTTTTCTTGATCATTTTTTTTTCTGTCGATGCCTTCTATTTATAGCCTTGAATAGTCTTGATTTTGAAATTCCGTCCGTTGGCTATATTAATGAGGGAATAGTCCTTGATTTTATTCTTGATTCCCCCTTAATTGTATTCTCCTTGATTTCAGTGATCGGATTCTTCTTTCAAATGTATAACACAAAATCCGTCCTTGATTGATCCTTTAATGATTGTGCATTTAATGCATGATCTGCTGAATCTTCAATGTATATTAAGTCGATCTTGTAAGTGTCTCTTCACCGTCCGTAGAACGGTGGAGTGAGCCTCGACTTAGCCGTTAGTTCTTTCTTCGCCGTTTTGTTTTCTCTTTGCCGACGGTCGGTGTACTCACCGATTCACTCGTTTTCTTCTTTGTTTTAGTTTCAGGAGAATCTTTATACTTCACTGATCCTTGATTTGGGTGAGATCAGTGTACACCATATTGGAATATTTAGTTTCATCACTTGAAACATAACTTAGACTTATCCAAGGTCATCACAGACTTCCTTGGTTATAAGTCGATCATAATCCCTTCTCTCGTATCTCTGTGGTGCTTGTCGGCTTCACTCGCCGAATGTCCGTTTTCACTTTGCCGTCCTACCAACTAGTACAATACTTGTCTGACTCAACTTATACAACTTGTCAGACTCTAAGTAAAGACTTATACAGAGAATTCTAACTTATTTCAGGCTTGCTATAACAGCTAGTATGGCCATCATCAAAACATAATAAAATGTTCCTAACAATTTCCCCCTTTTTGATGATGCCAAAACCCTCATAAGCCTGAACATAAGTAATCAAAAAATTTCATAATTGTCAACAGATTAAAAACTCAACACTTTTATTCTTCCATCATAGGGCAATAAGATATTGCATCTTTTAAATGAACAAAGACAAAAGATAAGATAAATTGAATTGAATTAAGCAACAGGCAATTGGTTTACTTCTTCTCTTCAAACCTGATGCCCTTGCCTTTGCTGTCCTTGCCTTTGCTGCCCTGTCTCTTTCCACTGGAGCTTTCAGGCTTTGAGTTATCTTCCCCCTTTGTGGCAGCATCAAAATGTGCCTCAAGGTCTGCAAGTGCTGCATCAGACTCAGGGAGAGGGCCAAATCTTTTCTCCAGTAATTTGTTGTTGGCCTCACCAACTTTGATGAGAAAGTCCAGTTGCTTGCCAGAATGCTCCATGATCTCATCCGATGCTGAATTTTGGATGTGTGAGCATTGAGGGTGTCCACCAAGGGCTTGAGATTGTTGTCAACCTTGTCTCGGCATGGAATTCAAGATTGGTTTGGACATGGTGAGGGATGAGGTGTTGTAAGTTGCAAATTAAGTTCCCTTGTCTCTCCATGACTTCATCTTGGATTTTGATGTGGGCGATGAGAGCCTCAATCTTGTGATTGAAGGAGGTTGCTTCACTCCTTAAGGCATGCTTCGGGTTTTGCCTTTGTAATATTGCCTTTCCATGTCCACAATAAGGGGTTGAATGTCCAGATTGAAGACTCTCTCGGATCAATTTCTTCGGGTGCCACATGGACCTCCTCTTCATCCTCATCATTTTCACTCTCAAAGCATCTTCACCTTGTTGCTCCTCGTTTCCACTTCAACTTCTTTTTCTTTCTTTTCCTTCTCTCGCCTCCTCATTTTGAACCTCTTCTTTTTCTTTCAACTTTTCTTGTTCTGCCTCAGTAGGACCGGGTTCATCTAGAGGAGGTTGTTGGTATTGAACTTCTTCATCTGCTTATTTTCCCCCTTGTGCAATTGTGGGGGCATTGGCAACTTCAGCTGAGTGAGCTTTATCAGCTGGCTCACTGAGCTGTTTGTCAACCGTACCAATGCTTTTGAAAAGCACTTCTGGAGGGTTTCATCGTCGGATATGCCCATATCTTCCCGATTTCTTTGCATGGGCTTTACCTTCTAGGTGTTCATCTTCTGACTCATCTTTTGCCTCGTCTATCTCTTCCTCTTCAGATGAGGTGATTCTATATTCTTCCTCACCCTCCTCCAGATAAACAATTTCCTCCTGTTGCTTTTCTTCTTCTATTTCTGTGTCATCACTTAATATCATAGGCTCATTTAAGTTGCTGGTGTTGGGCATAGTGGTATCTACTTGTGCCTTTTGAGACCCGGTTCTTCGTCCCACTCCCCGATCCGTTTGGATTCGGGTTGTTTCCTCTTTTGACCAGCAATGGGTTTCGGCTTCAGGGAAGCCTTGATGTAGGTGAACATTGTTTTGGACTTGTGTGGGGACTGCAAATTTGTGGGTTGTACTTTCATGGCGTTGAACAGATGTTGAAGAGGGAACCCGTATGATTTCTTTTCCCAGAAATCGCCCTTTTTCTGCAAACCCTTGTTTGGTCCGGTGATTGATAAGTCAATCTCCTTTTGAATCTGATCCTTCAATCGATTGAATACGAAGGTTGCCCAATCAAACTTTATTCGTTCGTAGATTATGGCCATCAGTTTGATCCTGACCTCAGTTAGGTTTTCCAATGACCCCTTTCTCCCTTCAATATTTTTGGTGATGACCGGTGCAAATTCAGCAAACGGAAGTTTGAGCGTTGATCTAGGTAGATTGTACGTTTCTTTCGTTTGGCTTGGGGCGTTTGGCTATTTCGGCCCGGAATTTTGGAATGTCTGTCGTCACAAGCTTGACATTTGCAGGACCAATTTGGGGGAGGTTCAGAAACCTGTTGAGTGTATCGGGCGTGATGACTATGTGCTTTCCAAAGATGGAGCTTGTGATGCGATCAACTTCAGTCTTCTTCGTGTTGGGCATAAACTTTGCGTTTTTCCAAAATGCTATCAGATTCTCATAGCGAGATACCGGTTATTGGGGGTTTAGAAAGGTCATCGGCCCTAAATTTGTACAAAGCAATCGACCGGGCGTCGTGCTTGTGCATCGTTGTCACAATAAGAGAGATAGTACTCAGGCTTGAAAAACGAGCCGGTTATGATTGATTTTTCGTAGTATTTTTCAGTAGCAGTGATTTGGGAGGATGAAGCCATCGATAGGTAGAGGAAGATTAGAGGAGTATATTTTGAGAAAAAGTAGGGTTTGTAATTTGCGAAGTATGTAAAGATTTACGAACATCTCTAAGTATTGTTTATATAGTGTGATTTGGGTAGTGTGAACGTGGTTTGAATATGGAAGGATTTAGTGACATAATGGCATGATTTTGTGTATGAAAAACGCGATATTCGAGCGTAGAGGGGGAGTGGTTTGAGGGGAAGTAATGATAGAGCCCGGGAATCGAGGAGTTTATAATTCAAAAAATAATATAATTACCTCCATGATCATAAAGTGATCGCCACGTGTGTACTGAATAATCCTCCATAATTTCCTTATTCTCCACGTGTATTCAGAATTGATTTTGTTCACACTTTGAATTTGTCCAAGTCTTTATTTCGGTGAAGTGCCTTCGTTGGTCACTTAACCGGTCCAATGAGTTCTTCACTGAGATGCTTCATTGCCTAACAATCAGTTAAGTTACCTCTGCTTTGGATACCGGTGCCTTACCTGCTACATCTCTCCCGTAACGGCAAAGGTTGTACCAGTTGATGAAGTCACTTAGCCGATTACTCCGTTAGCCGCTCGTTGATACTTAGTCAATTTCAATCATCCCTAACTCGTTCTCAACATACTAAATCTTTCATAACCGAGTGGTTTAGTGAAGATGTCAGCCAGTTGGTCTTCAGTGGATATGTATTTTAGGATGACATCTCCCTTTTCAACATGGTCTCTGATAAAATGATGTCTTACATCAATGTGCTTTGTTCTTGAATGCAATACTGGATTTTCTGTAATAGATATTGCACTTGTGTTGTCACACATGATTGGGATTGTTTTCTCTTCGATTCCATAGTCCCTTAGCTGTTGTCTTATCCACAGTACTTGTGCACAACAGCTACCTGCTGCTATATATTCTGCTTCAGCTGTTGATGTAGATATAGAGTTTTGCTTTTTGCTGAACCATGAGACTAGTATGGTTCCTAGCATTTGGCATGTTCCAGAGGTGCTTTTTCTATCTATTTTGCATCCAGCATAGTCAGAGTCTGAATATGATATCAGTGTAAATCCTCCATCTTTTGGGTACCAAATGCCAACATTGATGGTGTGTTTCAAGTATTTGATTATCCTTTTAATTTTTGCTAGAAGATGTGATTCTTTTGGTTGAGCTTGAAATCTAGCACACACTCCTACCGCAAATGCAATATCGGGTCCGCTTGCGATTAAGTATAATAATGATCCAATAATTCCTCTATACATTTTTTCGATCAACATCTTTTCCTCCTTCATCTTTTCCAAGTATGACTACGGCACACATTGGTGTGTCCGTCGTGCCACTTGTATCCATCCCATACTTGTGTATCAAATCTCTTGTATATTTTGCTTGACTAATGAAAATGCCATCCTTCATTTGCTTTACTTGAAGGCCAAGGAAGTAGTTTAATTCTCCCATCATGCTCATCCGAAATTTGCTCTTCATTAGGTTTGCAAATTTCTCACACAACTTTTCATCTTTCGATCCAAAGATTATGTCATCAACATAGATTTGTACTAGCAATGTGCTTGCCCCTTCCTCTAGTTTAAATAGAGTTTTGTCTATAGTTCCTTTGTTGAATCCATTCTTGATCGAAATTGTGACAAGTGTTTCATACCAGGCTCTAGGTGCTGTTTGAGGCCATAGAGGGCCTTCTTGAGTTTGTATACTTTGTCTTCTTTTCCTTTGATTTGAAATCCAGGAGGTTGTTCTACATAAACTTCTTCTTCCAAAAGTCCGTTTAGAAATGCACTTTTGACATCCATTTGATAGACTTTGAAGTCTTTGTGCAAAAGCAAATGCTAGAAAAGTCTTATTGCTTCCAATCTTGCTACCGGAGCAAAGGTTTCATCATAATCTATTCCTTCACTTGGGAATATCCTTTTGCAACTAGCCTTGCTTTGTTTTCGACAACAGTTCCTTGCTCATCCATCTTGTTCCCGAATACCCATTTTGCACCAATGATGTTGGCCATTTCGTGTCCGTCAACAAGTTCCCGACTTCATTTCTTTCAAATTCATTTAGTTCTTCTTGCATGGTCGTGATCCAATCGCATCTTGGATTGCATCATCTATGGTCTTGGGTTCCACTTGTGATAGAAAGCAAGTTAGCATGTGCTCCAGGTTGTCTTCTTGTTCGACTCCGGTGTGAATATCTCCAATGACTTGTTCTTCGGGATGGTCTCTAAGCCAATTTAGGTCCTGGTTGAAGTTGATCTTCACTTGGTGCTTCCATACCTTCATGTTGAGCATGAACTTCAATTTCAGTGCTTCTCTGTTGTATTGATATGTGGCTCCTCTTGATTTTCAAAAAGATGATTCGGGATGGTAGCCGGTATGGTTGCATTTGTATAGATTTGCCTCTCGTGCGGCTTTCTCTTCTTGGTCTTGAAGATCTTCACCATTTGTATATGGTTCATCAAAAACCACATGTATTGATTCTTCAATCACCAATGTTTTTTTATTTAGTACTCGAATGCTTTCTTTGGTGTCCGAGTATCCCATGAAGATTGCTTCATCGGACCTTCTCATCAAAGGTATGCAGATGATTCGTTCAAGACAAAACATTTTGATCCAAACATATGAAAATATGAGATATTGGGTTTTCTACCATTCCATAACTCATATGGAGTTTTTCCATGATGTTTGTTGATGATTGATCTGTTTTGTGTATGGCATCTTGTGTTTTGTTCTTGACCCAAAATCTCTTTGGCAAGCATGCTTCAAAGCAATCATTGTTCGATCGCTTCTTTGAGAGTTTCGTTTCTTCTTTCTCGCTACACCATTTTGTTATGGAGTTCCCTGCGAGATAGTTGATGTAGTACTCCATTTTCTTCACAATAGGTTACGATAATTTCATTTAGAAATTCAAAGTGCCTCTATCCGATCCGATTTTGATAATTTTTAGCTCTTTTTCATTTTGGAGTCTTCTCGTAAGTCCGGTAGCTTCTTGAGTGTTTCTTTCTTCTTGTTCATGAAGATGGTCCAAGTGTATTTTGAGAAGTCATCCACCACTACAAGAGTATATTTCTTACCACTCACACTTATGGAGTGGATTGGTCCAAACAGTCCATGTGCGGTAGATGTAGAACTCTTGTTGTAGATTGATGAGGCTTTGATTTGAATGAGCTTTTTATTTGTTTTCCTTTCGACAAGCATCACATAGACTCTCTTTCTTGAATGTGATCTCTGGCAGTGCCTTCAACTAACTTGTTTTTTGATAGTTTGTTGATGGTCTTGAAATTCGAGTGATTTAATCTTCGTGCCAAATCCAAACTTGTTGATTGTTTATTCTTGACAAGTAGACATATTTCTCGCCTTGGTCGTTCTCCGATCCACCACATACATGTTGTCTTGTCTTCTACCTGCAAGAACTACTGTGTTTGTTTGACTGTGAATCACTTTGCATCCTTCTTTGTTGAAGTGCACATTGTAGCCTTTGTCACAGAATTGATCGATGCTCATCGATTGAAGTTAAGTCCCTTGACATATGCCACATTTTGAATCTTTAGATTGTTTTTTGAGTATTGTGCCTTCCCCTTAATCTTGCCAGGGTTTTCTTTTCCTCCAAATGTGACTTTGGGTCCATCAAAAGCTTTAAAATCGGTGATCCATTTCTTGTTTCTCGTCATGTGTCCGGAACATCCACCGTCTATGTACCGGACATCCTACAAAATAGATTAATTAAGTTTGGGTACCCAACACCGTTTGGGTCCATATCTTATTAAAGCTTGATCATGCCTCCCATACCAAGTATGTATCCAAAAGGTCTTCTCTTTGGATAATTGAAGTCATCAACTTCATATGTATAAGGCATGGCATAATAGCTTCTAATATTTTTACAGAAGGTATTCTGATACTTTTTTCCACCTTTTGGTGCATTCATATCCTTCTTCACTTTCCAATATGCAATAGGAAACCTTTCTTGCTTCATGTGTCTAGGAACATAGCTAGATTGATTTTTCTTAATCACATGATGCATTTTGTGGAATGGTTTCCTCTTGTATTTTGGAGGTGTGATATTCCAATCATCCTCTCGAGGGAAAAAGTCCGCCTTTACCTTTCGGATGATTTCGTTGTTTTTGTATGATTGGAATGAGGATTTAGTCCGTTGTTTCACTACGGTGGGTTTTGACTTCACCGGAACGGGATGATCCGTTGGAGATATGGTTCGTCCCTTTCTAAATTTTGGTCCATTAGTGGTCCTCAATTTAGAATTGTGTTGACTATTATCCCTACGTTCATCCCGATCGTTATAGCCAAGACCGGATCCGGATCCAAACCTTTTTGAGGGTTTGTAAGCCGGTGCTTTTAGTGGTGCGGTGATTACCTTTTTCGGTGAGGAGTTCTTCTTAATCGATTCGATGGTAACGGATGTATGGTCATCTCGCTTTTTGTTGATCATTTAAGTAGGTCTCCTTACTAGTTAATTCAAACTCTTGTTTTATCCAGTTCTTTCTTTAACCTCTTATTCTCTTTTCTTAGATCCTTGCATTCCTTTTCCGAATTTCATGATTCTTTTCAATTTCATCAAATTTAGTCATGAGATTTTGGACTAGGTCTTCTGTATCTAATGGAAGACTAGAGGATTGTGCAGTGTTAGATGTGAATGCATTAGATGAAGAACAGGAACTAGATGTTACCTCAGTTTCATCTGATTCTTTAGCCATTAAACATAGGCTTGTTTCCTCAGTGTCTGAACTATCACTTTTGTCTTCATCCAATTCTTTGGTCATGAGACATAGGCATGCCTTTTCATTTTCTGAGTTGTCTTCTTCATCACTATCATCTGAGTCATTGTCAGATGATTCTTCATGATTTTCACTGCTGGATTCTGCCTTGAGTGCCTTCTTGCCCTTTCTCTTTTCGATGCTTTGAATTTCTTCTTTTCATCATCTTTGTCATTTTCTTCGGGACAATCACCTTGAAGTGACCTCTCTTATTGCGGTTGAAGCATCCGTATTCATCATCTTTCTTCTTCATGTCTCTGTTTGAGCTTGACTTTTTGTTTGATGTTGAATTTCCCTTGAATGGCTTCTTTTTAAACTGTCAAAACGTTTAACTAATAAAGCTACCGTTCTTTTAGTTCTTGTGTCTCTTTGTTGATGCATTCGGCAAAGTTACTTTCTTGGGGTGCACTAATGCGGTAATTTTGTGTGTCTCTCGCCGGACCACTATCTTCACCGTTCAATTCGAATTCATGAGCTTTCAATTGGGACATCGTGTCGAGTGTCGGTGCTTGCAAGATTTGTTGTTCCTCTGATTACTGATGTTATGATCTTCCATCTTTCAGGTAGTCCTCTCAAGATCTTCAAGCATACTTCTTTTTGTGGATATGTGTGTCCAAGCTGTTGCAGTTCACTGATGATGCTTGAGAATCTGTTGTCCATTTGATCAATGGATTCACCAGTCTTCATTTTAAAGTTCTCAAATTTCTATTTTGCAACAGATAATTTGTTTTCTTTGACTGCTTCAGCTCCTTCATTTATCAATGATAGTTTGTCCCACATCTCCTTTGCTGTTTTGCAGTCTTTGATTCTCATGAACATGTTGTCGTCGTAGAGTCTTTAAGATCATATCTTTTGCTACAAAGTCTAGGTTTGCTCTTCTCCGTCATCTTTGGTCCAATCTTTCTTGGGTTTGTCTATCTCCTTTCCTTGATCTCGCTCCAGGTGCCTACCACAAGTAGTGATCATGATTGGGCCGTCATTGATTACATCCAAGCATCTCCTCATGAGTTGCCGCAAGATGAGATAACATTCTTATTTTATATTCATCAAAATTATTAACATTGAAAACAGTACTTTTGACAAGAATTTTGAGGAATCCATCGGTGCAATTGAAGATAAAAATGGCGTTGAATGAAAAACTTCGATTTGAAAACTACTTTGAAAATATGTGATCTCCTTGTTACCGTAAATTAGATCCGAACAAAGGTTCGATACTAGGAACACCGCTCCGATACCAATTGTTGGTCCCGAGAGAAGGGTGAAACTTTAGTCGAGGGGGGGGGGGGGTGAATGACTATAGTGGAGTTTCAAAAACTTTTCTTGTGTTTTAAAAGCTTTTGAGCAAACGGATAAGTCCCTTCTTACTATGTTGTTTTCAAATCGGTTTAGACAATCACGGATATGTGTTATGATGTAGGCAAATTAAATAAGTGCTTTGTAAAGTAAATTGCGAAATTAAATTGACACAAGGCTTATAGTGGTTCGGGGTGGTGTAATCCCTTAATCCACTCTTCTCCCGTGATGATCGGAGGAATTCACTATTGTTTCCACAGATACAACAAGATGATTGTCCTTGGCTTCCCAAGCTTCACAATCTACAAGACTATCACTCCTTGACTACAACGGCTTCGGTGATTCGGCCTTCCTTTTGTCGCTCCTTGAGATCAAAATCCTTCAACAGCCTATCACAGTTTCAACTCCTTCTCGCATTGCCTCCGATTCGGTTGCTTCGAGTTTGATGTGAATGTGATTCACGCACTTGCTTGATCAATCTCAATTCGAATATGACTTTGTAGTTCGATATTTGAGTTGATCACTAGATGTATCCTTGTAAGTTCGTAGAGAAGGCTTTTCTAATTGACAGAGTTTCTGCTTTCTTTCTTTTCTTGATCTTTTTTTTTTCTGTCGATGCCTTCTATTTATAGCCTTGAATAGCCTTGATTTTGAAATTCCGTCCGTTGGCTATATTAATGAGGGAATAATCCTTGATTTTATTCTTGATTCCCCCTTAATTGTATTCTCCTTGATTTCAGTGATCGGATTCTTCTTTCAAATGTATAACACAAAATCCGTCCTTGATTGATCCTTTAATGATTGTGCATTTAATGCATGATCTCGTCGAATCTTCAATGTATATTAAGTCTCGATCTTGTAAGTGTCTCTTCACCGTCCGTAGAACGGTGGAGTGAGCCTTCGACTTAGCCGTTAGTTCTTTCTTCGCCGTTTTGTTTTCTCTTTGCCGACGGTCGGTGTACTCACCGATTCACCTTGTTTTCTTCTTTGTTTTAGTTTCGGAGAATCTTTATACTTCACTGATCCTTGATTTGGGTGAGATCAGTGTACACCATATTGGAATATTGAGTTTCATCACTTGAAACATAACTTAGACTTATCCAAGGTCATCACAGACTTCCTTGGTTATAAGTCGATCATAATCCCTTCTCTCGTATCTCTCGTCGGTGCTTGGTCGGCTTCACTCGCCGAATGTCCGTTTTCACTTTGCCGTCCTACCAACTAGTACAATACTTGTCCGACTCAACTTATACAACTTGTCAGACTCTAAGTAAAGACTTATACATAGAATTCTAACTTATTTCAGGCTTGCTATAACAGCTAGTATGGCCATCATCAAAACATAATAAAATGTTCCTAACAGATACGACGTAGTAGAAGCTTACGTATGAGATGAATTTATTTTTATTTTATACGTGCCGAACGTTCCTTTTTCCGGATAACGACTCGGTGTCCGGGAACGGGGCGTTACAATTTTTCAAACGACCAATGTTGAATACAATACTATCTAAATGAAAATTACTTCACATGGACAAAAATACAATTAAATTGTATATATATATATATATATATATATATATATATATATATATATATATATATATATATATATATATATATATATGTCTTATTATATTTTCAATGAAAAAACCGCCAATTGACCCAATTAGATCTATTGATCTGGAAATTGACCCGTTTTCCACCCCTCTGCACCCGTGAATGGACATAACATTTCCTTTTCCGTTTTCCCACGATCTGCACTCACACACGGGCAAAAAGAAACAGGAAGGCAAAAAAAACTTCCCAGTCTCTTCGTGTCCTAAAACTCCCCACGCCTCATTATCCCCAACTTCCACTCTCCACTCTATTCTAAATTCTTCCTCATAATCTCAGATCTCCAATCGGTTTTAGCATTTACATCATCCATGTTTTAGTTTGAGGTATCCCTTTTTACATAACTGGTTTTAGTATTTACATCATCCATGTTTTAGTTTGAAACCTTGCATTTTTTTTTGTTGTAGATGCTTTATGGAGCGGACATAGAGACGGGAATATTTGGTAGCGGGTTTCCCAAGTTCTCAAATCAAGTTGTCACGGGTTCTGATTCGAAGTATGCAAGTTCTAGATGGAACTTGAATAATTTCCCAAGCCATCCAGGTTCCGTTCTTTCACATGAAAACAGTGATATATCTGGTGTGCTGTGCCTTGGCTCTATATCGGGATGTGCTTTTCATCATTCTATTGGGTAAGAACTTCGTCTTTTTTCCTTCGAACAAGAAAATATATGGGTGAAGTATTTTTTTCTTCATCCTTCGAACAAGAAAATATCCGGGTGAAAATATCGAACAAGAATATAACATCCTCATCCAATGAAGTATTTTTTTCTTCATCAAGATAGTGCATTTTGGGTTTGGATTGCGGAAGTTAATGTTTTTGTTTATTAGGGATTATTTGTTACTTTAAAATGTTGAATTTATCAAGTTTTCTATGGTTTACCGGGTGAAAAAACGCGTTGTCTGTGCTGCGTCTTCTGCTGCTGGAAGCTCAATCTCTTTTGATGATTTCAATCCATATGAGGTACTGGTATAATAAATTTAAAATGGAAGATGTTATGGATATTGGGATTTTACTTGAACCTGTTGTGCAGGTTCTGGGTGTGAGCCCATTTTTAGGATTTGACAAGATTATAGCTGCATATCAAAGGAAAAAGAAGGAGGCTGGGAGAATCGGTGATGAAGTAACTGTTATCAAAGTACGAAACCCCCCTTTCCCATTCGCACATGTTATGGATGGTTTTAGCTAGCATATTTGGATCTTTGACATTTATGATACTATAATTTTCAGGTGGAGAAGATAAGATGATGATGGCACAATTGACAAAGCAGAGAATGGGTGAAACATGTGGTTCATTCAAAGTATTTTTTTTTTTTTTTTTTTGCGTTTTGAAGGTTTTTTTGTGTTAGTTACATGTCTTTTTAGGTCAGAACTAGCTCTGTATTGTATTTGCTTAAGCGATTTTGGATTTTGAGCTGCAGTTCTGAGAATTTTCGTTTGTTGAGGTGAGAATTGTTTTGAGAGAGCAGACATGGGGGAATTACGGCATCAGACTGTTGATTTATCGATGTTGCTTGCTAGGGCGCGGAGGAATCTTATGAGGCTTTAAAGGAGTTGGTGAAGAACTCGAGAGGTTCTGAAATGCCGGATTCTGAGAAGAAGATAGGGATTTAGAAGTATATAGTTAAGACTCAGCAGCGTGTGCTTCGGCTCAATGTGCTCTCCAAGTGGTGTCAGCAGGTTGGCTAAGGTTTCTGGTCATGCTTTACATTTTAGTTTGCATTACATCTTAGTTTGCTTAATGTTTGACACTTAGGTACACACAACACAGAATCATTTGTATGAAATCTCACATGTAATTACTTTATTTTCTCTCTGAATTTGCAAAGGTGGACGGCCTTATGCGATTGATGGAAGGAGAACATGTGGACCCCTTCAATCTTGGGAACCCCAATGAATTCAACATGCTTGAACTTGCTCAGGTATATGGTGGTTTCGACTAAAATGACGATTCTTGATTTTGGGCGATTCAGTTTACTTTATAGCAAGAAAAAAAGTTCATTTCTTTATGATGATGACATTGTTTGTTTGTACTAGGTTGTCCAAGAAACGATTGATCCAAATGCTAATATCGAATTCAAGCCAAAGACCGAAGATGGTCCTTACAAGAGGAAGCTAGACATAACAAAGGCAAAAGAGTTGCTCGGATGGGAGCCAAAGATCCCTCTACGAAAGGGTCTCCCCATAATGGTCTCGGATTTCAGGCAACGTGTCTTCGGTGACCACAAAGACTATGGAGGTTCTTCCACCACCTCTGCATAATAAAGACACACATAATACCTGGTGTCTTCGGTTGCTGTTTTTTCTTGCTGCTTTGATGTCTGGTACTAATCATCCACCATCCTATGTCCTTGACAATGTAAGTACTACTTTTAGAGGAACATTTTCCAGGTGGTAATACGTATGTTATGCTACAACGATTGACACAACATATTTGTGACTTTTTGTGAACTTGAAAAAGTATTTCAACCACATTCCAGAAGGGCATATGATGGACACTGTATTCTGGCCATCTGGTAGCCAAGAAGAGGGTGCAACTTCAATTAACTTTGGGCAGAACTATCTATCCACTAAAGTCTCTCATAAAAGCAGTAAAGAGGAATGCCCTCTCCTCCCCCCCGAATTTTTGTAGGTCAACCTATGCACCATTGGAGAACCGACTTTGTGAAAGTCGGTTCTAGAGCCTAGAACCAGCTTTTCGTAGGTAGATCGGTTCACGAGTAGATTGGATGTAGTGAAAATAATATACACAACATTTCTTGATTTTGGGGTATTCAGTTTACTTTATAGAAAGAAAAAAAAGTTCATTTCTTTATGATGATGACATTGTTTGTTTGTACTAGGTTGTCCAAGAAACGATTGATCCGAATACTAAAATCTAATTCAAGCCAAAGACCGAAGATGACCTTCACAAGAGGAAGCCAGACATAACAAAGGCAAAAGAGTTTCTCGGATGGGAGCCAAAGATCCCTCTACGAAAGTTTCTCCCGTGACCACAAAGACGATGGAGGTGCTTCCACCACCTCTGCATAATAAAGACACACAAAATACCTGGTATGTATTCTGTTTAGCTTGGGGTTGGGCGAGGAGGAAGATGAGCCGTTTGATCATAACTTGATGATGATGATTACGTGTTGTTTCGTGGGTAGTAGGTTATAGGCGGCTGAAGGAATCGTAGACTATAGATTTCATATTCTCCCAGCAGTTTTGTTGTTGTTTTTTTCCGCAAAACCTAAAATAGTTGTTTACTTAAATGGCTCTCAGTGTGTTCTTTTTGCAGTATTATTAATAGATTATATATTCATTTCAGTTATAGATCGGGGATATGTAATACTAATACTACATTTGAGTAATATTGGATTTCTAAAGTAAAACAAATCATTCAAGACCTTTTCAGCCGCAACATTTTGTATTTATATACCGGGTCAACGTAATGAGATGCTATTGATTCTTCTTCTCAGGGCATGTCTCACATTTGCAGAGGCATATAGTTCTTATCGGTTCGATCGTCCACTATCATATATTGGCATTTGGCAAAGCTGAATCAAAGAGTGCACATGATGTTAGCAACAGTGGAATGGCGTTCACAAAATTGTGGATATTTCTACACTGAATGTGTGATGAAAGCACGATTCAAGCATACAAAAATAAAGAGTTTGACGACTTGGACACTATGACCGAAATATCTGATTCACTGCTTTGAATTAATTGAACGATCATTTGTACATACAATGTACCATCTCTCTTTTTAAATGTAAGTGACTATGATTTCAACTTGAAATAATGTATCGTTGTTTAACATGTGTAGTCATTTTTTATTTGGTACTCATTTTAAATTACTACAGTATCTACAAATTTCTACATACATAGATCGACTTTTCAAATATAACGTTTTCCGTGCATCGCACGGGTTTCCTACTAGTATATATATATCAAAGCAGTAATTATTGAGAGGGATTTTTGCCAATTTTATTTTTTAAATTCTATTTTTACTTCTCACACAAATCTTCTCAGGTGATTCACGTGGTATGAATTTAAAAAAAAGGATAATCTATATTTATATTTTAGAGTGAAAAACCTCTAATTTAACCCGTTTGGCCATAATTACCCGCCCCTAACCCGTAAATTACTTAACCAAATGCGCATCTTCTAACCCACGTCTGGATTAAAGTAAAAAAAAAAAAAATTATTTCCATATTCACACGTCTGGATTAAAGTAAAAAAAAAATTTTATTTCCATATTCACACGTCTGGGATTTTTAATTATATATAAATAAATACATAAACAGAATTTATAACTCCCACATTCACACCCACGTTTGGGAGTTTATTAACTAATAAAAAACAAAACAATTTCACACACTTTGTGACCCATGTTTGGGCTTAAATTAAAAAATAAAACCAACAAATTAACCACACACTCTCACTATCCCACGTCTGGGAATTTAATTCAAAAACTGAATATAACTCCCTTGCATATATAACTCCCTCGCATGTTTCAGGTCTCCACCTCCTCCAGGAATCCTCATATATATTCCCAATTAATTCTCAGCACTCATCAGCATCAGTGATCAGCATCCCTTTCTTCTCATCACTACTATAAAAAAGCATAAAGATCACAGTTTTTAAGTGTGATATATTCACATTTGTCACGGCTTTCAATTAAAGTGTGGCAGATTGAGATGTGACAAAAAGTACTTTAATCCAATCACAGTTAAAAGATGTGATCTATTATAATAGTTATCACACTTGAAAACCGTGATCTATTATAGTTGTTATTACACCTAAAAACTGTAATTTATTATAATTCCATCACATTTAAACAGTGTGATCTATTATAGTTGTCATCATACTTAAAAACCGCAATCTATTATAGTTGCTATCACACTTAAAAACTGAGATCTATTACAATGTCAACACATTTAATAACTGTGATCTATATTAGTTGTTATCACACTTAAAAAGTGTGATCAATTATAATTTAAATCACACCTATAATTTTTTTTTTCGAAAACAATATATAAGCACACATATTTTTCTTTCCTAGTGGGATTTGAACCCTTATACTCTGGATTAACGAGTCACACTAATTACCACTAGGCCAATGCCTTCTTTCTTCTAATTTTCTACCACACTAAACTAAGATCTCGTTATAAAATATCAAATTATTTTAATCACAGTTAAAAAGTGTGATTGATTGATATTTTATCATATTATTTTAATCACAGTTAAAAAATGTGATTGATTGATGTTTTTGCCTCAGGTTTTCTAGAAACCGTGATAATAAAAATTATGATCTATTTTAGTTGTTATCACACTTAAAAACCGAGATCTACTATAGTTTCAACACATTTAAAAACTATGATCTATTTTAGTTGTTATCACACTTAAATACCGTGAACTATTATAGTTGTTATGACATTTAAAAACCGAGATCTATTATAATTTCAACACATATAAAAACTGTCATCTATTATAGTAGTTGTTATCACACTTAAAAACCGAGATCTATTATAATTTCAATCACACCTAAAAAAGTGTGATCATTCTTTTTTTCGAAAATGAAATATACGCACACATTTTTTCTTCCCAGTGGGACTCGAACCTGGATACTCCGGATTAAGGAACCACTCCAATTACCGTTGGGCCGATGCCTACTTTCTTATCGTTTTCGACCACACTAAACTTAAATCTCATTATAAAATATCATACTTTTTTAATAACGGTTAAAAACTGTGATTGATTGATTTTCTTGTCTCAGTTTTCCTAAAAACCGTGATAATAAAAATTGTGATCTATTTTAGTTGCTATCACACTTAAAAACCGAGATCTATTATAATTCAACACATTTAAAAACTGTGATATATTTTAGTTGTTATCACACTTACAAATCGTGATCTATTATAGTTGTTATCACACTTAAAAACCGAGATCTATTATAATTTCAACACATATAAAAACTGTCATCTATTATAGTAGTTGTTATCACACTTAAAAACCGAGATCTATTATAATTTCAATCACACCTAAAAAAGTGTGATCATTCTTTTTTTCGAAAATGAAATATACGCACACATTTTTTGTTCCCAGTGGGACTCGAACCTGGATACTCCGGATTAAGGAACCACTCCAATTACCGCTGGGCCGATGCCTACTTTCTTATCGTTTTCGACCACACTAAACTTAAATCTCATTATAAAATATCATACTTTTTTAATCACGGTTAAAAACTGTGATTGATTGATTTTCTTGTCTCAGTTTTCCTAAAAACCGTGATAATAAAAATTGTGATCTATTTTAGTTGCTATCACACTTAAAAACCGAGATCTATTATAATTCAACACATTTAAAAACTGTGATATATTTTAGTTGTTATCACACTTACAAATCGTGATCTATTATAGTTGTTATCACACTTAAAAACCGAGATCTATTATAATTTCAGCAAGCACATTTAAAAACTGTGATCTATTTTAGTAGTTGTTATCACACTTAAAAACCTAGATCTATTATAATTTCAATCACACCTAAAAAAGTGTGATCATTCTTTTTTTCACACCTAATAACTGTGATAAAAAATTTAAGTGTGATATATACATTTTCCTTGTCTCGGTTCTTTTAAAAGTGTGATCCTTATCTTTCTATAAGTGTTATCTATGCCTCTTTTGTATTAGTGCATATAATTTGTCTCACTTTTCTATAATTGTGACAAAAATATTATATGAATTCAGTCACTGTTTAAAAATGAGATTAATTGATATACTTTATCTCGCTTTTTCGATCACTGTGACAAAAATATCATACCAATTTAGTCACCGTTTAAAAGTGTGATTGATTGGTATAATTTATGTCGCATTTTCAGTAAATGTAACAAAAATATCATATCAATTCAGTCATTGTTTTAGATGTGAGATTGATTGATATAATTTATCTCACTTTTTTAATAACTGTGACAGAAATATCATATCAATTCAGTCACAGTTTAAAAATGAGATTGATTGATATAATTTATCTTGGTTTTTCAATAACTGTGACAGAAAAATCACATCAATTAAGTCACACTTTAAAAATGAGATTGATTAATATAACTTATCTCAGTTTATCAATAAGCGTGATAGAAAGTTGTAAGTGTGATATATATCTTTTCGTTGTCTTGGTTTTTGACGATGTCAAATTATGTCACCTTAAAGATCCGGGCTTTTCCTTATGTTGATGATGGATACTCAAGAACCCTAATGCCAAGAACAAGGAAGGGGTTTTGTATATTTGCGACTGAGTCTAAGTGGAATTCTTAGAGTGCCTACGTATCCTATTATTATTCCAGGAATCAAGCCTTACGTAGTTCCTGGAACATTGTATTTATAGAGACAATGCATGACCTAACCCTAATATGAGTCGGTTTGTAGCTATTGTCTTATTTACCCTTAATTGGGCTTTACCCCTTGCCCAAGTTATCCTGCGGATATTGGGCTAACGTAGCTGGTGTGGACTCTGTTCTCGATATCGATCTGCCCGACCTGGGGTGATCGACTCCTGGAACTCACGTCCTGCACTGCCCGTAAGTCGATAGTCGTGACCTCGAGTTCCTAGCCATACTTCAGGCTCGAGGATCGACATGTATGTCATTGCTCCCAAGTCAGTAGTCCGACTTGTATGTCTTATCTGGCTCATATGCCTTAGTAAATATTTGATCCATGGGGTCCACTCGATGACGATATATCGAGGTGCGTAACCTGGTATCGTCATAAGCCCCCCAGACCTGAGAGAGGCGACTTCCGTTGTCCGAGGTCAGGTCTGCCAATTTGAAATCATCTTCGAGCTGGACCAAATCTTGGCCGGGAAATGGTGTAACTGCTTCGTATGCCACCTGTCTCCCTGACCAATCGTGGCCGTTCGCTATGACATCAGAGCGCACTATCTTTTCATCTTCTGTCATAAATGATGTTATCCTTGATTGTCGCGATTTATGGGGAGTTATAACTACTAGTAACCCCCCTAATCACGTCTTTTCACTGTCATTCGGCATTAGCAACGCATAAAGAGGGGGAGAAGAACCAGACGGTGAAAATCATTTCTGCCTATCCATTTCTCCATTTTCTTCTCAGAAACTACAAGTAAGCCTCTTTTCTCGCTCGTCGTATTTTTCTTTGTTCCTACCGTTCTTGCTTGAGTCTGTCCATGTCTAGTAGTACTACAATTTCTGATAGGATTGAGGAGTCTCGTTCCGGTGATCAAACACCAATATCTGCTCCCTCCGATCAACCTCTACAACCAAATCTGACGGAACCCTTAGGCACTATCCGGGAGCCCAAGAAACTATCCACCAGAATGGATGGAAAGGGGCCTAAGGGGTGTATCTCCTGCCTTACCATGGATGATCTCAACCAACTGCGGCGGAGGTATGGGCTTTCGACCCTCAACCGGTGGTTCGCCTTCCTTCCGGCCACCATCGGCTTGCCGATGAGCCCCGAAGGGTTCGTACGGTCTATGAGGCCCAATTGTCGAGTGGGTTAAGGTTCCCTCTCTGTCCGGCGGTCCTAGCTGTTCTTCACCATTACGAGATCGGTGTATCTCAACTGGGCCCAAATCCGATCCGGACTCTGATGGGCTTTTTGATTGCCTGCCGGGTGGCAGGTATCGGTTTTACCGTTCCTTTATTCCGGTGGTGGTACAAGATCGCTGCGCTGGCGGATAAAATGTGGTACACGTTTCAGAGGCGTACCAATCGTCATGAGTTCGTGTCTCGGGGACCTTCATCTCACGGGAATTGGAAGCCCAGGTTTTTCTTTCTCCGACATGGATCGGATAATCCTTATATCGTCTTATGGAGGTCGAGAGAGGGAAGGGATGACAAACTGGGTCGTGAGGCCGCGCCCGATGAGGCTCTTTCTCTCGAGAGATTCAAGTTCGAGGTGACTACGTCAGACCTGAGTCTTCTTTACGAGCTTGCTCGTCTCGGGGAGGCGGGACCCGTACCATATATAAGCCTTCCTGCTGTCGATCAGGAAAATTGTAGGAAACTTTATTATTTTGTTGCCAAGTCTTATTGCTCTTTGAAGTTGTATTCTTACTATTTCTGATACTGACTTCTTTTTTACTTGTGTAGTGGGCAGATTCTCGAAGGTCGCTGTCCCAAAGGCTTCCGCAAGTAGCTGCTGCTGTCAATGCGTCTAAGTCGAGGGCCACTCCCCTAGTGTCGGAGGAGAGATCTGCTCATATTGAAGACTCGACTGAGGGTGTCGAGACTGCTACCCTTGTCGCACAACCAACTCCGCCTTCTACCTCGGGGGGACTCACCCATGAGCACCGGTCGATACGTGAAGAAGAGGATGCTATCGATTTTACGGTCGGAGGGGGTGAAGAAGCTTCCGGCTCTGAGGCAGCGCGGTTGCAAAAGAAGAGGTCGGCACTCGAAGAGATGGTGAGGGATCAGCAAAAACAGGCCAAAAAGGCCAAACTTATCAAGCCTTCTCTCGATCTTGCTGCCTCGGGTGAGATGTCGGCCGACGATGTCAAGAAGCTGGACGACCAGGTCCTGGCCTCTTCCCTCCGAGAACTGGGTCGCGTGGTAAACACTAACTCTTGTCGATTTCATTTCTTCTTTTTTGCCCCTCTCGAAGCTTATGCCTTAACTTTTCCTTTTTTGGCAGCACTACTTTATGAGTCGAGAGGCTTCTCGACGTATGAACATGCCGTCCGAGACTGAGGAAGGGCTGAAGACACAGATTCGGAGGTTGAACGACGCGCTCGCTATAAAGTCGGCCGGGGTCGCTGGTCTGGAATCGCAGCTCAATGTTTTCAAGAAAGAAGCTGCTGCTGAGATACAGAAGGTAAAGGTGGAGCAAGAAGCTGTCATTGCCGAGCTGAGGAGAGATCTGGCTGCGGCCGAGGGGAGAGAGGCCACTCTGAAAGAGACTCTCGAGCAGGAATTGGCACGGGGAGCGGCCACTGCCGAAGAGAGAGATCAGTTGAAGGCCGAACTGGATCAGATCCCTAGACAGCTTGAGGAAGTGAGGACTGCCGCAGGACTCGAGTATCGGAAGTCTAACGAGTTGGGCAGGGATCTCGATGTAATCATGCAGACGGCCATACTTGGAGGATTCACCAAGGCGGTGGACCAAGTGAAGAAGGCCTACCCGGAAGTCGAGATCGACCAGCTTGAAGAGCCTGGCTGTTATGACCCTGACTCAGAGGCGCTGTATGACCTGTACTTCGATGAATTTCAACAGGGTATATCACTTGCCCAGAAGTATGGTGGTCCCACAGCAAGCCCGACTCCTGATAATACGACTTCCGCTGCCTCTATTTAGTTACCTTGTTTCTTTCAAACTTTGATGTTCTGAACTTTAACTTGGCAATTATTTATAAATTTTATTAACTTTGAGTCGACTTGGGTGAATGTTCACTTTATAATGGCTGGTCTTTTCGACCTGGCCTTAATTTGTCTTGAAATTTCTGCCCTTTTGTCTCTATTTGTTGTTATTTACTTTCTCATTTGTTACTGTCTTTGGCTTTCTTGCTTTTCGAGCCTTTGGCTCTGTTTGCTTCTGCCTTATCGATGTCGATGTAATATTGCCCCCCCCAAGTGTTTTATCAACTTCGGTTCATAATGCACTTGGGCTCTATATGGCTTTTAGATCGATCTAGTTGCCTTGGCTTTTTAGCCTTATAGGCTTGCTAGATCTTCGAGTTAGTCCGACATTGCGAACTGTCCTTGTCCCGGTCTAGCTGCCCCCTGGGCTAGTTAGACTTCCGACTTGGACGTATGGCCCGACCCTGCGAACCGTCCTTTGTCTGCCTTATTCGACCCTTAGGTACGTTAGACTTTTGACTTGGACATTTGACCCGACCTTGCGAGTCTTCTTTTTGCCTTCTGAATTGTATGCTTATGGCGTTGTCGGGAGTTCCGACTTTCGGATTGCTCCAAACTTTGTCGAATGTAACTTCGTGTCCCTTTGGACTTAGAATATTACAAAAATAACTTAATAGAACTGCAGAAAAAGGAATCATCATTTATTATAACGAAGATAGAACTGCCTCATGGACTGATTACAAATCTTAGAAAACAAGTAGAAACAAGCTGATCGACTAAGGCTTAGACGTAAAATTTCCTCAAATTATTCGCGTGCCATTGTCGAGGAACTGTAGTTCCGTCTGCTCGACCTAGTTGATATGAACCTTTAGGGTGGACTTTTAGAATCTGATACGGGCCTTCCCCTCGGGGAGAGTGTCCCGATCTCCTTCGTCGACTTGCTTCATTCTTCCTCAGGACTAGATCTCCGACCTTGAAATATCTGTATTTCACTCTGGCATTGTAATATTGAGAGATCTTCTGCTTGTACCTTGCCATTCTGGCTGAGGCCATTTCTCTCCGCTCCTCAAGATTATCCTTCTCCTGTCGGATGTCGGGGTCGTTCGTCTCAATATTATACGCTAAAACTCGAGGGGAAGGGACGCCGATCTCCGCAGGGATAACTGCCTCGCACCCATAGGTTAGGGAGAAAGGTGTTTCACCCGTTGATGAGTTTGGAGCTGTCCTGTATGACCACAGGATGCTCGGGAGTTGTAACGCCCAGTCTCGTCCTTCAGCTTCTAGCCTTTTCTTCAATCCGAGTTTAATCTCGTCGATTTGTCCGTTCGACTTGACCATTTGCTTGGGGATGAGCCACCGAAGTGAAATGCTGGTCGATATGATACTCAGCTAACCACTCTCTAACTCTTCGGTCTTCGAACTGAGTGCCGTTATCCGAGATTAAAGCCTTTGGAATACCATACCTGCATAAAATGTCAACCCATAGGAATTTCTTGATCGTTGCAGCTTTGATGTCGGGTAAAGCTTTGGCTTCCACCCACTTAGTGAAATAATCCACCGCAACTACTAAAAACTTATTGTTCCCTGGAGCTCGAGGTAGGGGCCCCACAATGTCGACTCCCCACACGTCGAAAGGCCATGCTGACGAGATGACATTCATTTCTTGTGCCTGTTGATGAGAGATGTTATCGTGGATTTGACAGGAATTGCATCTCTGCACTAAATTGTTCGCATCTCGTTGCATTGACGGCCAGAAGTATCCTGCGAGCTTGCATTTCCGGGCTAACATCCTAGCCCCACAATGATTTCCACAAGCTCCTCTATGGATTTCCTCGAGAAGATACTCTCCCTCTGTCTCATATGCGCATCTCAACCATGGACTTGTGAACGACTTCCGATAAAGTATGTCATTGAAGAATGCATATCGAGCCGACTGTAGTCGGACCTTTCTTGACTGTACTTTATCACTGGGTAGTATTTTGTCCTTTAAGTAAAGGACGATCGGATCCATCCATGTGGCCTGCTGAGATATCGGCTGGGCCTCTATCTCTTCATAGCTTCTCTCTGTTAGCAACTCTACTAACACCTTTTTACTAGAGACGAAATTCGATGCTAGCTTGGACAGAGCGTCGGCCCTCTTGTTCTGAGTTCGAGGTACCTGTTCAAATTGAATCGAGTTGAATTTCATCTTGAGGCCTTGAACTACTGCCAAATACTTCTTCATAGTCTCTTCCTTAGCCTCATATTCCCCTTTAATATGATTAACGACTAATTGCGAGTCACTGTAAACGTTGAGATTTTCGACCCCCAGCTTCAGAGCGAGCTTCATACCAGTGATAATTGCTTCATATTCTGCCTCATTATTAGTTGCCTTAAAATCGAATCGGAGAGCGTATGGAAACTCTTCCCCCTTCGGGCTGACTAATAGGAGGCCTGCACCTGCTCCTTCTTTGCTCGAGGCTCCGTCAGCATGGAGCATCCATCGTTCTTCTTGACTTTGCTTTTCTTGCTCAAGTTGCACTGATATGCCTTCGGCTAAGAAGTCTGCTTTAGCCTGAGCCTTGATCGCGGTACACGGCACGAACTCGATATCGTATTGAGCCATCTCGATTACCCATTTCGCGAGTCGACCAGATATGTCGGGCTTCGCCAGAATTTGCTTGAGTGGTTGGTCTGTAACTACCACTATAGGATGGGCATCTTCATCATTGAAACTGTGATTGTTATCATATCTTAAGTGTGACCTAAATCATATTTTGTAGTAGTGCATCTTCATCATTTTTCGCACCACTCATCAGCATTCATTGACCCTGCTGCACCCCTCAGCAGAGTAAACTTCAACGCATACACTCCTACAACACTACCAAAGTAAAATCAAAGTAAGTAAAATTCATACATGCATGCTTTATATTTGCTTTCGAAGATTCTTATTTACAGAGTATAAGAGTTTTGGTTTTTGTTATTCTACCTGATATCCTAATATGTCTTTGTTTCCACCTATTTTGCAGATTTTTTGTGCGTGATCCTATTTGGCAGATTGAAAAAATTCATTTCTGACTCAGTCAATTGCAGTAAATAGTCTAGGTACACACAAGAATTCCTACCTCTAGAGTCTAATGTCATATATTTATATGTTTATTCTATTATCAATAATCATATAATAATCACCTAACCGTCTAAAACATTTTCTCAGAAACTTAATATATATAACATTCATATACTCATTCTTATTACAGTCTAATTGCAGCAAGCAAATTAAGCTAACAACATGACATTAAAACTCAAGCAGTATGTTATATCAATTAAAACGTTTATTTTTCTTAGACAAAGGATCACACAAAATACTCATTTACACACACAGATTTGCAGGTCCAATAAACAATTCAGGCACACGTATAATACCTAAGATATGGGATCTTACCAAAAAGTATATTATTCATTATATAAATTTTCACAGAACATTAAGGACTAAAAAATGCATACACCACAAATTTATAGACATCTTATATATTCAGGCTTCATTTGGACTAAGGCTCATAAGCAAGTAAACTCATAGATTTACCACAACAGCAGGCAAGACTTGGTTAATAAAATTATTCATATGTATACAATCGGACCTAAAAGTACAGGTTTGAGACAAAACATACGTTTAAACACAGATGTGTAAAACATCAGATTTCGATTAACAAGTACAAACGAGATAGGCTCAGAATGTGTTAAAAAAATATCAAGACTTGGTTCAGGTCGCTATAACTATTTACACATATTGATTTGAGCCAAGTCTTAACCATTTCAATCAATTAAAGATCACATCTTTAACATCGATTTTTTTAGGATTTAGTAAGTACACATTTTGGTAGTAAAATTTTGATTTTAATAGATCTATAAATAGGCAAGGACTCAGCTATTTATCAATCAACAAAAGCCGAGCCTTTACATGAACCGAGAGGATCTAATTCAATTAATTCTTATATTCATGCATAATATACAGAACCAGATTGTGTTAAATAAAATCTTACAAAAAGGACTCGGCCTCTATCAATTAACAACATCAGGACTTTAAACGAACTGAGAAGAAAGACTTTGATTTATCATATTTTAATCATTTTTTTTTCATATAAAACATGCAATAGAGATTTATTAGGCACTTTCAGATCTAAAACTAGATTTAGGCATTTTAAGCCATACTGATTTAGATATAATCAATTTGGAGAGCAAGAACAAAGAAACTTCCCTTATTTCAGAGCTGGAGCATCACGGGTTGAGGTTTGATGATGAATGGTCAGATGGCCTGGTACACTACCTTCACATAGAGCTATTAAACGAACAGAGTCGTTCGTGAGTAGTGTTCGTGATCGTTTGTTCATTTTTAACGTAGCCGAAATTTCGAACAAGATCAGAGGCTCGTTTATTAACGAGCAGAAGCTGAGCCGAGTTGGTTCGCGAATGTTCGATTATGTTCGCAAACGCTTTATATAATGTTCTCGAACATGTTTTCGAACACATCTTATATATAATGTTCGCGAACACGTGGTTATATATATACATCAATTTACAAGATTATCGACTAAAAGAGGATAATTCATTCATCTAATAGATATTATAGATTTGATTTATATAATATTTAGATATTTTTACAGTAATTTTAGTTGTGTAATACATATAATTTTAATGTCAAACATATTATTTTTCCATTTGCACTTTATGTTTTATATTTTAACAAACCGAACTCGAGCCGAATTCGAGCCAAAGTCGAGCCAAAAGAAAAAAAATATGTCTAATGAGCCGAGCTCGAACGAGCTCGAACATTTCATCTTTTAAATAAGCCGGGCTCGAACAGATTTTTTTGTTCGTTTATCAAACGAACAATTTCGAACGTTCGTGAAGCCTAACCGATTTCGAGTTGAACCACCAATACTCAAATTTCATTCGGCTCGTTAACGTTAATTTCTACACAACAATAGACAAGAAAGGGGTCAACTTTATCTAGAGCACGGCATGGTCTGAAGTAAGTGTTGCAGAGATTCAGACCGACTTGGTAAAGCAATCGGCTTTCTTCAAATGGAATAAAAGAGACCAACGGATTTTGAAGAAGAACGGAAGATATGAGCTTTTCCTAATTTAGCAGATGAAGATTACGTTTGAACATTTACAGATCAAAAGAACAGGCTTTGCATATTATTGAATTCTTTTGGAAGTGATAATGACGGTTTTTGGAGAAAGTGGGGAGGTGTGGAGGAAATTTCCTAGAAATTTCTTTGCAATCAATGAGGTGGTGGGGTAGTTATCTACAAACTATTAGTAGATTACAAAATAAGAAGGGGGGCTGCATTTATACAACTTACATAATTAAATAATAATAAATTTTACCAATTACATAATTATAATTACTTACTAATTTACTACTTACCTACTCACCAAAAATTAAATATTTACTTAATAATTAACCGTTAATAATAATTTAATAAAATAACTTAAATGAATATTTAAATAGGTTACATAATTAAATAAAAAAATCTTATATAAATATACAAACTTGATTAATTACACAATAAAGTAACTTATATAATTTCGTAATTAGCTACTTACAAATTATTAATTACATGTCCTACAATAAATACCTACTCCTTATTTGTTTCTATACAGATACAAAATTGCAATTTAATTATCATCTTATTCAAAATAAATTAACTTATTCTGAACCACATAAGTAATTTAAAAAAAAAACATTTTTTCATAACATTAACTCATTGAATCGGATAATTAAATAAAGAACTTACATTATACTTTAGGGGGAATGAGGGAGAAAGACAGAAATATTTCATCAATTGAGTAGAAGGACAGTTTTTAAAAACTTTTGCATAAAGGACAAAACTATTTATTCACTCGTCGAAATTCACTTGTGTTCGAAATTCACTCGTTTAAATTAAATCGACGAAATTCACTCGTCGAAATCCACTAATTTTCAAAATTCATCGTCGAAATTCACTAATTTTCGAGATTCAATTGTCGAAATTCACCGTCGAAATTCACCGATTTCGGGATTCGGGGAGATTCACCGATTTTCGGGATTCACTGTTTGTCCTTCTCGCTATAAAAATTATGCGGTTGTCCTTCTCCCTATAAAAAATATGTAGCTGTCCTGTTACTTAAAAATATTTCAGATTGTGTCCTTATTCCTAATTTCCCATATACTTTAAGTTACAAAAAAACTTATAAATGATTACTAAAAAAATATCTCAAATAATTTAAAATACCAAATAATAAATACGTAAATCTTTTTTTACTAATTAGAGAACTTACATAAACATTTACTAAATAAACTTAAATAATTCGACAATAAAATACACATTAGACAACAGTACAAACTGCGGCCTTTAGGAAAAATTAACTATTGCAAATACTTTAAATAATAAGTATCCATAGTATATCATATTTAAACACACTACTAGTGGCGGCAACGTGCCCCGCACGTTTTGGGCCCTCGTTGCCGCCGTTATTGTTTGCTGAGTTCGAATCATCGGTTAGACGAGCGTTTTCTATGTTAGTTCAGTGATATACATGTTTAAATTATTTGATTTTTGTTTAGTGTCATTCATCCATATTTAAGATAGACAGAGGAGTGGAGTTCAACTTCAAAATGTGCAAGGCATATCACAATGCAGCTTGCCTTCACAACCTTATTTACATTAATTTACAAAACCATGGTTACCACAAGTGGTAAACCAAGTGCTACAGTTTCGTAGGTGGAGCGTAACCCAAAAAAATAGTGTGGTACATTTTACGTTTTATCCACACTTGGTGACGCTTAGGGGGTGGGCACAGTGTTAGTACAAGTCCACGGAGTTTAGTTCAAAATAGTTACAACTAATGCCGTTACTATGCTTTGGCTATGCAGTTTCTAGTTTATGTCCCAAAATGCATTTTCATAAAATTGTTCAGTTGTTGGTTGGTTCAGTTGCTGCTGCATTTTTCTCAGTTGTTTCCTTCTTCAGCTTCTTTGTTGGGGCTGAGTTCTCGGCTAGGATGGAGACCTTGGTTGTGATTTAGGTAGAGGTTGTTGTGTCCACTATGTTGCTGCTGCTAGCTCCTTCGATTGTGAGGGGTATGTCTTTGTTTTGGGTGTCCTCAACCCACTCTTGGACTGTGTACCGATGGAGCTTGTCCTTGAAGTTTTTCTGGGTACCTCTTATCTGCGCAATAAAGTTCTTATCTTTCAGCCTGTCGTTGATTTGTTTCAGGTGCACTGTTATCATCTGCAATCGTAAGTTGTTGTCAGTGGTTTGTGGTAATGTGGATGGTTCAAATATGTAGAAGAAGTTTGGTAAGTTGTGTCTTGTTACCTAGCTGTCCATGTTGTGGACTTCTTTTGGTGCAGATTGCAGTAACCTGTCGGTGCTTGTATCAAACAAAGTGGCGGAGATAGTCTTGGAATCATCGCTTACTTCCACAGTTACACGGCAGCTGTTAGGAGGCATTGTTGGTGGAAAACATGATCTCGTTAGGGAAGTACTTTTAAGGTGTATATTTATGATTTGAGGGGAATGTAGCATACCGTGGATTTGCAAAGTGTGTTCTTCGGAGCACGTGTTACACTCGAATTTTTTTTTCACCGCATTGCCTTTTGTGTCGGTTACATTTGGGACATGTTGTGTATGTGACAACCTGGCGAATATTTGTGATATGCATTGTAACAAGTGATTTCGAGGCTGCGTAATAAACAAACCATAATGAAGTTGTTTCGAATAACAAATTATAATTTGCAAACTTTTAGGCCATGATTGCAAAACAGATAAAACATACTACATGAAATAACTAAACAGGAGTAAAAATGGTCCTGCATAAAAGAGAGTTACAGATGTAGTGTTATAATATACTAACAGATAACCTGAGCACACAATAAAAACACTCAAACATTATTCCATTAACTGGTTCCAGCTATACGGATCACATGTCTCTATTGTGCTTTATCATAAACTATAACATCCCAAATACACCAAAAAAAAAGAACACTGTTTTTTGTGCGTCTTTAGTGGCACCACATAGGAAAGTCGATATTCGGCTCTAGAATCGATTGGTAGAAATTCAATGGAGGTTCATGGAAACTATGGTGCCACTATGCTAGAATTGGTTTGGTGCTGCTAAATATGGCCTATTTTTTTAATAGTCATCATATTAGTTTTTTCATAGATACATTTATTGGCACCATAGCGTGGCACTACGCCTGAAACAATCAACAAGAGGAAACTGAATTTCACTTGGCCGGCTGTAATAATCGACCACCGTATAGTCGATTCTCAGTTTTAAAATCGACAAAGGAAAAACCGATTATACTGTGGTGCCGAGAAACGGAAGATTTGATGAAAACAGATAAAACATGCTATTTTACCCCTTAACCTACATTATTATATTACTTTATTTAGACACACTACTGTGTGCATGTTGGTCACCTCCTTTCAATATGAAGGAATAAACTAAGGATAGTGGCATTTTAAAGACAGTGGTATTTGTAATAAATTTAGGACAATAAATGGTGTCCAACTGTAGTGAATCGGTTTTCTTTCTTTTATATGAGACAGTTATTTAAGTGAGAGGTACATTGTCATTTGGAGCCGTATGAATTAATTGCAAAGTGTTAAATAAAGTTGGGACTGGTGAGAATTTATTGTTCCAGAAGAAATAAATGTACATTGGAAGACAAAATAAGTAGATGGAATTTTTGCTAAGGTTATCTAAACTGAGCCTTAAATATATAGAAAGGGTAAACACCAAATACATAACCTGAAACGTACTGAATGGTGTTGATGTGTAGTTAATGAGTGCAGTCAATTTCACAGACTTCGGTATTAGAAAAGTGAACACCACAGCACTAATTGAATTCAGCAGGAATTAAATGCATAAGGCTGGTTGTTTCTTGGGGTGGGGAAAATGTATGGTAGAAATATTAAATGTAGGAAGACAGAGAAATAGGGTAGATAAACTATTGGCATGGATTATCCAAAAGTAGGAAAAAGAATATAAATAGGTACGGTTACAGACTTTCAAATTTACACCAAATGAAAACTACTACTTTTTAAGTTACATAGCAGACCAGTTAGTTTTTTGGGTTCCAAATATGGAATTTCAGAATGTGTATCCAACATTGCTCTACGAGGTTGCGGAGGACGAATATGAAGCATATGTGCCCCCGATACCGGCCAAGGACGATGATTCCTCAATTACGCCAGAAGAAGTTCCCAAAGTTGGTTTATATCCAGACCTTGTAGTCAAAATTATTGCTAGGGAACGGGATAGGGTTGGGAAAAACTTGCGCAAATCAAGGGAAGAGGTTAAACAGCAGAGAATCTATGGCAAGGAGCAAGAGAGGCTTGCACATATGTGGGAGAAGAAGTATGTGCTAGCAGATGTGTCTCGAGTGATACCACAGGGAGCTACAGTGAGTGAAGGGAACACGGAGACTGAGAGTATTGATTCAGGGGACAATCTGAGAAATGGGGCAATGGAATAAATAAAAGAAGAAGGTTAAAGTCTACTATGGCAATGGAGAGTCAATGGTACGTTATTTAGTTCAGATGTATCTGGAGTGTAATGTAATATTTACCCAGTTTAGGGGAGTATGACTGTAGTTGAAAGTTTAGCTTGTAATAAAGGGTCTGTGAGTCTAAATAAAAGTTTAATTTCGTGTAAGTGTTTGGAGTAAGAACATCAACATTGTCATAGAAAAGAAGAAAACAAAACAGAACCAAGCAATAAACAAACAAAAGCACACATGAGCAACAATTGAATATTCGATCTTTAAGAATTTTTAAAAAAAAATTAACGTGAGCTTGAGTAATCTTGATCAAAAGAAAAGTTAATTAAAAATGTTGTAACACCCTACGTGAGCTGGCTTCGTACCTAAGTTTAATGTTTTTTGGGGTTGAGAAATTGAAGTGTAAGAGGTTATAATCTTACCGGTGTGTCTGGAATTATGTCGGCTAGCTTTGTGAAGCGAATCGGTTCGGACCTGTTAACTGCCATTTCGAGATGGTTGCGTGCGCGCACAGTCATGATTTGTTACACTTCATAAAAGTGTTCCTCTTTCCTGCAAGTGTAAGGGAGGGGGTTATGTTTGTGTATTTTCTGTGTGTTTGTGTGTATGTGTTTTTTTTTCGGGGGGTGGGGGGTGGGGTGGGGTGATGTTTAGACAAGGCATAGTTGCACGAAGTGAATATGTGTTTTTTTGACACTTATTTTGTGGAATGATTTACAATCATATAAACATTACCAGGCTCGTAAGGCTGCTGCCTCGGGGATGTTGGGGTCCAAATTTACGAAGGAGAAGATGATAGTTGAGAGTGAAATGTCTGCATAGGTACATCAGAAGATTGGTTAGGTATCATAGGAGGTGAAGAAGAAGGTTGGATTGTATTAAGAGTTAGGGTTATACCTGAGAAGGATGTGGCTCTTAGTCCTTTGCACAAAACAACGGGCAGTTCATTTTTTAGGGCGAAAAGCTCCGAACCTTGTTGGTCCGTGAAATCTCCCGACAGTGTAAGCATCAGGGGGTGCAACCTAACTTTTTGGGGGATTTGGGGTTTTGGGGGATACGGATATATGCTTATTAGACTCGGACCAACATACAATGTGATGTCTAAAGTATGTGTGGATTTCTTACTCTTGTGTGACCACTGTGCACTCTCTCGATTGGAATCAGTTTGCCGCTTCCTTCCACCAGCCTTGGTTCTTTGACATGTATGACCACAGCGAGTATATCTGCCAGATCGTAAAAGTGAGAACGTGTGCGGATGGTTATATTTAGGCCTTGTGAAGCAGATGCAAACAGAATCAAATATAAATGGGCTCACTGGTTGTCAGGTATACCTATTGGTTCTCCTGTATCTGCAAGCGACCGGATATCTCTGAAAGGGAGTGATTGAATTGATGGGTATGGTATTTCTTCGGATTCTTCTTTCACCAGCCGTATGAAGGTTGAGCGAGAGAGTACCCACTGAGTTGTTTTTCCCGGAGTTGCGTTCTTGAAACCTTGTTTAGCAGCCTGCACCTTGGCTCCGCCAACTATATATGTCAAGAAGGGCTTGAGAGTCCCCTGTAGCACATTAATGTTGCCTCCCCATATCACACCTTCAACTCTATCACCCTGTATCCCAAACATGTACAGTTCATGAGAGTTTATGGGAAGCTAATATGGCGTTTGATGGAAATAATGCAGGAATTGGTTAATCTGGCAGAATACCTTCTCATCAATAAACAACAGTTTCTGTAGTCTTGTTTGTTTCTCATTAGTGTACACATTGCTTTTTTGTGACACTAAAACTTTGATCCTCCAAGTATCTAGCTTGTCTGTCACATTGAAGATGTACATTTGTTTTGCCATTACCCTGACATTTAACATTCATCGTTAGTGCTGTAAAGTAATAAACAATACTGAAATAGATATGAAGTATACAGATGACAGGAGAAGTAAAGGAAGCTGACTAATTTTATACCAATACCTGCTGATAATGAGAGCCCTTAATGTGTACGAATGCTGATATTCATTAATGTGTTGACTATGGTGCCTCTAATGTACAAACAAAATTGGTTTCTAGGTTCTGTATGTAAAGTAGCCTTACTCTTGTACTCTGTTGTGTATCTCACGATACACAACATTTTTCGTTCTTGTTGACTGATTCGTTTCCGCGAATGTCGGTGGCGCAATGAGCAACCTAACGGAGGTAGATTTCTGGGCCCTCGACAAGGCAACGTATAACTGTCCATAGGAGAAAACAGGTTCTCGTAAATAGATGCCCACTCGTTCGAGGGTTTGTCCTTGGGCCTTGTTAATGGTCATTGCAAAACACAAACGCACTGGGAACTGGTAACGTTTGAAGGGTATTGTACATCTGTCCTCTTTTGAGGATTCAAGAGGAATCCTATGTAGCAAGGTGATGTTGCCGGTGCATGGACCAGTTGCAATTTCAGCTAGAATGGTGTGCTATTGAAGTTCTTTACAGATCAACCTTGTGCCATTACATAGTCCTTGAACATGGCATATGTTCCTTAGAAGCATAACGGGGCAGTTGTGTTTTAGTATCAACTCATGTGGGGGTAAACTACTCGGGTGTAGAGAATTGAGGAAATCGTCGTAATCTCCTCTATGTTGAGGGTCGATGGCGATATCGTTACTTAGATATGTTGAACTTTCCCTCGACATGTGGCGCAGCATAGCCTCATTTATGTCATCTACACAATCATTCGTAGGTGCCAGCAAAGCACGAGACATAGCCAATGTATGTTGGGTGGCAAACATGTTTAGGGTACACAAAGTGAATGAGTTGCTGCAATGATGCATCTTTGTCACGGTATGGTATGGCCAGATTAACCGGTAGAGTGGTATTTCCATCCTCATCCTCGACTTCTTCACCATTACCAATTCGCATCAGAAATTCTGCAAAATAAGGATCTGCCCTAGCTCTCATATTTTCGGTCAACCTCAATTTCGTAAGTAACGGCCACAATGGTGAGCTAAATATCGGCGTCAAGTTGCTCCTGCCTGCTCGCATTGGTGACAACGGGTAAAACCTGTCTGAAATCACCACCGAATACTACTATTTTGTTCCCAAATGGCCTATCAGTGTCAGTAATGTCCTTTAACATTTCTGAAAAGGCTTCAATGGACTCCCGGTGTGCCATCGGAGCTTCATCCCAATTTATTACTCTGGCTTGTCTAAGCAACGTGGCTGTTGCGGATTGTTTAGTAACATTTGCGACCTTTTGCTCGTCAGTATGGAGAGGCAATTTGAAGCATGAATGTGCTGTCCTTCCACCCGGCAAAACACACGCTGCCACACCCGAGCTGGCGGTAGCCAGTGCAATATAACGCCGAGACCTTAGAGTGGCCAATATAGCTTTGTAAAGGTAGGTCTTACCAGTCCCTCCGGGACCGTCGATAAAGAATGCGCACGGCTCATTGTTCATCACCTTTTCCATGATAAGGTCATATGCACGGCGTTGCTGCTCATTAAACCTGGTAACATTGAGTAGATCATCATCGTCCACGCGAATATTTATCTCATATTCTATTTCCTTAGAACCTGTGTTGTGTCTTGCAACTAAGGTTGCCTCAGGTCCTAGATTATAGTCGGACAGTTGTTTCCCTAGGTCGTCCAGCAAAAGAGATAGGTTGTGGAGAGCTTTCATGCGTATTTCAGAGGCTCGCAAGTTTAATGCCGAGTGTGTCCTTGCATAATCCTCAGAAAGTGAGTCGGCATATTTTTCCCACAGCCTGCGCGGGTCGGATGGAGCGCAAAAGACCAGAACAGTTGCAAATAGCTGGCGTAGTTGTTGTGGCATTTGGTGCATTACGGCCTCATCAAGACACATGTCAAGGTCATTATCCGAGGCGAGCAAATTTCTGGCTAAAGCAGCTTCTCTAAATGTGGAATGTAAGTAACCATTGACTGTGTAAAGATCTTGATATGATTTAGGCCCTGTGACGTGATTCAATAGTAACCGTAGGTAGTATCTTTCACCTTCGCTTGGGCTGGCTGAAACGATGCGACCTATGACTTTCCCTCTCTTACGATCACACCAGATGCGTTTGCCCGCATCCCACACAAAGTACTTTGGAAAATCTTTATATAGAAGACTAAGACGGGCAGCACGTTCGTTAGTATGGTTCATATGGAGAAATTACATGAGCATTGTTCGGGCGTAGAATTCTTTATTAACCACACCTGTCAAGTCCTCGTTAGGTGAAAAGGACAAGAGGTAGTTACCGGGAAGGTGCAATTGTAGGGCGACAACAGCAGGTTGCATTTCAAACAGATCAAAACCATAAATCCTCCAGGCAGCCTTAGGAGGACCAACCCATCTCCCTTGTTGGTACTCTTTTATTTCATCTTCTGATGTTGTGCCTGCCATCTGGAACGCAACTTTGTCCGGTCCTTTATATATATACTTGTATATGTATTTCACGAGTTTAATGGTAGATCAAATTTCCAAATTGATATGGCAATCATATTTTTGCAACAAATAAGGATTATAGGGTACAATCCATTGGTTGCCAATCTCATGCCCTCTTACCCTTGCAGAAATCCCTGTGTCACGCCGCCTATAGTGTGGGTAACTGTTGGAACCGTGCGTAGTATACTGCATGAATTCCTTGGGATATTTGTTCTTGCACATGTTATCTCGCATACATGGACATTTAGGATTCAGAACGCCACTTGGGCCATGGACCATGTGTTTCAGAACCAAAGCATGCAATCGTGGACTAACCAAAGGATCCGGAAATTCAGCACTAATGAAACGGTCATAAGCTTCCGGATTCAATGGCTTAGAATCTTTATCCATGATCAGCAGCAAATGCGCATGTGGAAGCCCTCGTTTCTGGAATTCAATGGAGTAAACGAACGCAACAGGCAAACCAAGGACGTGATCCTTCAGAATTTCTTTCTTAAGCATTTCAAGTTTAGCCTTGAAGACACGGGCTAGTAGATCAGGACGATTTTGGGCTAACTCATGCGGCAATAAGTGCTTAGTAATTTCTGGCCAAGCAGGGTTGCAGGTCATTGTGAGGAAGAAGTCTGGTTTCCCAAAATTTTGTAACAAACACATAGCATCCATGTAACGTTTTTTCATGTCGCGTGGGCCGCCAACAAACGATGGGGTAAAACGACTTTCCGACCAACGCGCGTACTCGAAGTGTTCCCAGAAGCAATACTATCTAACAACCCCTACAGACAATCCGTGCGTATCTCCCGTTGTTGCTTGTAAATATAATCCAGTCTTGAGGTTTCAATTTTTACAAACATGTCCACAATAAACTGCTGTAATAATCTTCCTGTATGTAGCAGCATAGAACCATCTGTGTCGCGTATCTGCAGCTTATAACAATAATATTGGCGGCATGAAACGGTATTGCAGAGTATAAGAGTTTTGGTTTTTGTTATTCTACCTGATATCCTAATATGTCTTTGTTTCCACCTATTTTGCAGATTGTTTGTGCGTGATCCTATTTGGCCGATTGACCAAATTCATTTCTGACTCTGTCAATTGCAATAAATAGTCTAGGTACACACAAGAATTCCTACTTCTAGAGTCTAATGTCATATATTTATATGTTTATTCTTTTATCAATAATCATATAATAATCACCTAACTCTTCAATTACTACAATATCTACAAATTTCTACATAAACGTATATCATTGTAAATATTTCAAGAATGCCATTTTTTTGGTTTCAGTAAAATACCTTGTAAATTACTACAGTATCTACAAATTTCTATACACATATCGATTTTTCAAGACTAACGTTCTCTGTGCATCGCACGGGTTTCATACTAGTCTATATTATATTTATGAGAAAAAAACTGTATATGACCCATTTTACACTAATTACCCGGTATATGACCTATTTTACCCACTTCAACCCGAACTCCTCTGCATCCTGCAAAACACCCCCACATCTTGCTCCATAACTTCCTCATCCATCAATCTCCCCCACTCCCCTCAATCTTTCATATCTCAAAAATCAAATTCCATTTCCACCCACGTCTCTCCCAACCCACTCAATAATATAACTCCCAAGACATATCCCATGATTCTACTTCCCCATGTCATATGCAAAAGTTTGAAAAGAAGAAGCTAACAAATACAAATCTCCATGGAAGGAGATGAAGATATGATTGCAGTGAAAGTTTTTGTGTATTTCTCAATGATCCATTCAACCACAGTACACACATACATATATCCTTACACACACAAACCTAGGAAATAGAATTTAGGAGAACCAATAACAAAGTGACAGGTGTACCCCTAATCTTTTTACACTAGCTTGTTAGCTCCAATTATCCTTTATTATTTTTAGCCCCTCTCAGACGAAGATGTGAATCAACCACATTGAGTTTGTCCTTGAACTTGTTGAACACATAAATGGACAAAGGTTTAGTAAATATGTCTGCAACCTGTTCACCTGAAGGAATGTAGCAAACTTTGATCTTCTTTTCAAGAACCATATTTCTTATGAAGTGAACATCAACTTCAATATGTTTTGTTCTAGCATGGTACACTATATTTTGAGCCAAACTTGTTGCCCCTGTATTATCACACCACATAATTGGTACAGCAGGGATCCTGAACTTCATTTCTTGCAGCAACTGAACAATCCACTGGATTTCTGCTCCTAGGTTTGACAGGGCTCTATACTCAGATTCACAACTTGACCTTGCCACCACAGACTGCTTTTTAGAACTCCAAGTGATTAATGAGTTCCCAAGATAAACACAATACCCTCCTGTAGACTTCCTATCAGTGGAACAAGCAGCCTAATTTGCATCAGTGATAGTAGACGGTGGTTACCTTGGTTGATCGAAAAGATCGATACTTTGACCGTCTAAGGAGAGTAGTTCTGCATAGAGCCGCCCAAGTGTTCGGACTCTACCGCTAGTCCACACGAACAGCCCACCGGAATCCCATCATGGATTGCTATTGGAAAACTCGGGTTGCTAGACCGGCCCTTTTCCCCTCTCTCCAACTCTCTATAGGATGCTCTCTATTTTACACAAGAACTATTAGTTTTTGCAATTGTGATGTACAAAAGAGTTTGACACCCACTTCCTATTTATAGGGAAAGTGGTGCCACATACTAGAGTGGAGGAGAAGAAAACATTTTTCCCAATAAAATAAGGAAAATATAATAGATTGATTTATCTCATTTATTATAATATCTTATATTAAATAAATCTAGGATATTGTCAATATCTTATATTGAATATTTCCAAGATATTGTCAATATCTAATATTGACTATATTTATCTTGTTACCATAAATCTATTTTTTCAAATCAATTAATATCCAATATTAATATTAGGGTAATCTTATTAATTAAATTGTACAAACCAAATGTATCCTATACAAAAGATAAATGGCGCCACACTACTTGCAATTCACGTGGCCATATATACCTATATATATATATATATATATATATATATATATATATATATATATATATATATATATATATATATATATATATATATATAAAATTAATCAACATAAATAATATCTTGTATTATATTTATTCATAATAAATAAATTCAACAATATTAATTTACCACTATAACCTTTATAGTACGAGATAAACTTTCCTTATTTGGTTATCATCTATAACCACATTTTAATCCGACTAGATGTTCATATGTGTGTGACCCGATAGGCTTCCGAATATGTTGGCCGTAGACACAAAGTGCAAATTACAAAAATGCCCTTCATGCCTAACGATCACGGGATAGCGTCTAGCAACACACCGTGACCTCCAATCATCGGAAGAGTCAAATGCAATGACTACTACCTTTCATGTGAAACGATTCATCGTGTAACTTACAATCCTATCGCTGTAATAATATCCATACGGTCGTACGTCGAGTGTCAAACATTAACGACCATATCTTATAATCTGGATATCATGCTCTCTCGAAGTAACTCATTTACTCCCACTTTGCAAAGATTCATGAGAGTAAGGCATTCTTATAAGAAGGCCATTTCGGATATTCACCCCTACTGATAGGGTACGCGATTCCCAGACGACCAAACATGTATACTCCGTATGCTTCAGTATCATACCCAATCACTACCGCATGATCGCCCCATGGCTAGGGGAAACCTTAATAGTGTCAAAGCACGACAATCCACACCGTGATGCCATGAAGACTCCGGTCTAAAGGATAATTACACAACCGCCACATAGTGTGACACTTATCCGTGTAAGTGGGTCAGTCTAACGTACACATTCTCTAATACACGTTCACGTACATTCCAAGTGTCTCTACACTTCGATAGATGAGATCTATCCCTGCCCTAAAGATAGAAGACATCTAATACGTGATAGCCTGTTCATACTATCAATGCCCTGTTTAATAGTACATCAGCCTAGAGATATTTAAGTATCAAACTTATTAAAGTGATTAGAGATCTCATCAACCATAATCGCCTATCATGGTTTCTCTATCACAGTTTAATACAAAGGACGTTATCATATAACAATTCGTAATCGGTTCTTTAAAAGAACAAATATATATGACAACAGAATAGCCATTTAATATATGTATAAACATAAAGAAATAGTAGAAATGATCCGACCCGGTCGGATCCGGTCCAACCCGATTGGGTTTAGGACACTATTTCAACAGATTCTAGAACTGAGAATCAACCATGAAAAATTTGACTGTCACACTCTGGTGCCATAATGATAGATTTGGTTTAATGTCATTAACAAAGTCCTTCTTTATAGGGGATCATTAAAGGCACCACAATGAATGAATTTACCATGGCAACATACCAAGATCTTACATTCAACTTTCTAAAGATTGAAGCTCATTGTAACTCATTTACTCCCACTTTTATCGATCACCGTCTTTTTGTTCTCAGGAATTGTATCAACTCTGCTGCGAAGAGAGCTCTAGAAAGGCTTATCCGATGACGGACCCAATATGTAGATTTCTAATAAATGTTCATATCAAATTCATAATAAATAAGCTCCATTGTAAGTACACATAATAAATACCATCTTCAAAAACCTACCTAACAAAGGAATCAGAGAAAATCAGCACTGAATCAACAAAGGAAGTAGAGAAAATAGCCAGTGAATCACATCATCTAATATCAAATTGAGGATGAAGAACGAATTGAACTTAAGAAATTAAGAGTTACGATCAATTTCATTAGGAACATTGAAATTTAACTCATAAAACTCGGATTTATGATCTTTGCTCTGGCTGAACAATAAGAAAAAAACTCAGATTTCTGATTTGAACAATAAGCAGAATGTTTTTTTTTTGGAAAATACACCTGATGAGAAAGAATCTTTCGAATAAGATGATCAATCAGCCGAATCTGAAAACGAAACATTGGATGATTCTCGATTGAAGTTCGACGTCACTGCAATTTTCTGACTTCGACGTTGAGTTTCTTCGAAAGCAACACAGGTAAGCCGACATTGAGTTTCTTCAAAAGGTGAAGGATAAGAATGGTTTAAGAAAGGGCGATTTAGTCATATAATTTTAGTTATGTTCTTCAGCCTATAAAAATGTTAACTATGACTGTTAATTAAAAAATGTATAAAGTGTCTTAATCCCTAATTTTCCATAGTTTTTTTTACTATACAAGACATTAATCACTATAGAACTATACATTATTTCTCAAATATTTCTTATAATTATTGCTTGATTATGCTTTTTTTGACTGAGTTGTGAACTAACCCTTACTTCAACATTTCAGAGGAAAGATGTTGCAGAGCATGAGGACAATGATCGATGAACCTGTATGAGATGATTAAACTGCCTCTTATACTATCATAACGGGGTCCACGGACCCTGCTGAACAGAAGACAAATAGCGAATATTACACTAAGAAAAAATTTGTGCAGCCGCTGAAAAAACAAAATAATTTGAAAATCCATTTATGCAGCCACTGAATTTTCTGGATTCGTCACTGCTCTTATATATTATGATTTTGGATCTTTCACTTATTATTCAGTACTTTATTTTTTTTTGTTAGAAACAGGACCGTCTGGGATCCAAAACGAACATTGGAGGATGAAGAAAAAATTGAACTTAAGAAATTAAGAGATACGATCAATTTCATTAAGAACATTGAAATTTAAATCATAAAACTCGGATTTATGATCTTTGCTCTAGCTGAACAATAAGAAAAAAACTCAGTTTTCCGATTTGAACAATAAGCAAAATGTTTTTTTTGGCAAATACACCTGATGTGAAAGAATCTTTCGAATAAGACGATCAATCAGTCGAATCTGGAAACGAAACATTGGCAGATTCACGATTGAAGTTCGACGTCCCTGCAATTTTCTGACTTCGACGTTGAGTTTCTTCGAAAGCAACACAAGGTAAGCCGACTTTGAGTTTCTTCAAAAGCCGAAGGATAAGAATGGCTTAAGAAAGAGCAATTTAGTCATATAATTTTAATTATGTCATTCACCCTATAAAAATGTTAACTATGACTGTTAATTAAAAAAATGTATAAAGTTCCTAATTTTCCATAGTTTTTTTTATTATGCAAGACATTAATCACTATAGAACTATACATTATTTCTCAGATATTTCTTATAATTATTACATGATTATGCTTTTTTCACTGAGTTGTGAACTAACCCTTACTTCAACATTTCTGAGGAAAGATGTTGCGGAGCATGAGGACAATGATCGATGAGCCTGTATGAGATGATTGAACCGCCTCTTATACTATCATAATGGGGTCCACGGACCCCGCTGAACCGAAGACAAATAGCGAATATTACACTAAGAAAAAATGTGTGCAGCCGCTGACAAAAGAAATTACTTAGAAAAATACATTTACGCAGCCACTGAATTTTCTGGTCCCGTCACTGCTCTTATATATTATGATTTTGGATCTTTCACTTATTATTCAGTACTTTATTTTTATTTGTTAGAAACAGGACCGTCAGGGATCCAAAATGGATTGCAATATCAAAAATAATAAAGCGTAAATCACACAAGAACAATAACACAAGATTTAACGTGGTTTCTGGCAATATGCCGACTACTCCACGGGCAGAAAGAGGAGATTATATTATCAATGGAGATTTTACAGACTCTGCAATTGCCTTAATTGCCTAAGGCATTTGCTCAAAGCTACTGTTGCTTCTACTGTGAATGTTCTAGGTTACAATAGACGTGAATTTATAGCCACAAAAAACTAGACCTAGCCGCCATAAAGACAAACTAGCATAATGACTAAAATACCGCAGATGTGAACTCAGCTCAACTTACTCCACCAGACGTAACCATGCCGACATTTGTTCAAAGCGGACATTTGCCCAAGCGACATATTTGTTTATAAGACTAGTTTAGTTTCTTAATTAGGCATTACACTTAGACACACTTAAATCTTATTTGGTTATAAGGACAAAATAACACTTATTAGACAAAATTAGCCCCATCACTCTTTAAACAAATTTTTTTATTTTCGGATCCAGCAAATAAAAAATATAGAAAGAAAAGACGTACCATTCACATCGTCCATGGCCTGGTAGCTTCAATGGCCGATTCTGGCCGCCGGACTGTGACGACTACCGCCGATCTTAGCCCCAGTCCCTCCCTCTTCCCCAAAATGGTGACCGGAATCCACCTTAAATAGGCTGTCATCGGCCTATCCTCCATGGCAGATTTGGCCAGACCTCATTCAGATCCGATTATTCTTCCCCGGAGCCTTTAGTTACGACAGATAAAATAGAAGAATGCAAGGAAATTTATGTATTTAAAAGCAATATAAATGCACTTGATGGAATTGGCCTTGAGTCATCTCCAGCTCCGATGACTTACTGGAGCTGCTGGTGATATATTGCTTTTGAATGACCTCTATTGTTTTATTTTTTTCCTGTCTAATTTGGAATTATAATTTCTAGTGAATATTAGTTACGTATGCACCATTACATTTGCTTTGAGATGAATGCCAATTATAACTTTTTTTTTACAAATGCTACTTGCGAGAACCTGCATTTTCTTGATTTGGGGAATGACGTGTTTTTCGGGGAATTCTCGGAGTCTTTAACTAGGTTTGTTGTTGGGTTTGAGTTTGATTTGGGAGAACATAAGTGTAGTGACATGAATTTGCTCGCGGGTTTGAGTGTGATTTGGAATAAAATTTGGGTGTCAGTGGGTGTCACTGCATAGGGTGTCACGTCATAAAATATTGTTGTCATTGGGTGTTACTTAATAATATATTGGTGTCATTGAGTGCCACTGTATAAGGTGTCACTTCATAAAATAAGATATCAAAATAAAGAAGTCGAAAAAAATATGAATTATGGTGAAAGAATTATGTTGATCGTAGTTTTATATCAAAAGATATAGCCATTTGAAATCGATTTTATAAAGCAAAGAAATCGATAATATAAAATTAAGTCGAAAAATATCAAATGTCATCGCGGTGTCACATCATCAAATATCACAGCATCGCGATGGTCACTGCATCGCGTTGGTCACTGCATCGCGATGGCCACTGTATCGGGGAGGTCAATGCATCACGTTAGTCAATGCATCACGGTGGTCACTGCATCGGGGTGGTCACTATAAGGTCTCACTTCATAAAATATTGTTGTTATTGAGTATCACTTCATAAAATGTTTGTGTTATTGAGTGTCACTGTATAAAATGTCACTTCATAAAATGAGATAAAAATGAAGAGGATGAAAAAAATATAAATTATGGTGAAAGAATTATGTTGATCGTAGTTTTATATCAAAAGATATAGCCGTTTGAAGTCGATTTTATAAAGAAAAAAAATCGATTTCCTGAAATTAAGTGGGAAAAATATAGCGGTGTCTCTACATCACGGTGTCTGCATCGCGGTGTCTCTGCATTGGAGGTGATCACTGCAGCGTGGTGTCACTTCATCGCGGTGTCTTTGTGTCACGGTGTCACTTCATCGCGGTGTCTCTGCATCGCAGTGTCACTTCATCGCGGTATCTCTGCATCGCGGTGTCTCTGCATTGCGGTGTCTTTGGAATGCGGTGTCACTTGATTGTGATGTCTCTGCCTCGCGGTGTCTCTGCTTCGTATAACATCACGATGTCTCTGCATCGTGCTATCACTTCATCGCTGTGTTTCCGCATCGGGGATGGTCACTACATCGCGGTGTCTCTGCATCTGTGGTGGTCACTACATCGTGGTGTCTCTGCATCGGAGGTGGCCACTGTATCAAGGTGGTCAATGGATTTGGGATGGTCAATGCATCGCGGTGTCATTTCCAGGTGCATATACTTGTCATTCTTTAACAATGTGATTTTTTGGCATTGCATCGCGTCGATTTTGCGAAGAAAATTTTGATTTTCAGAAATAATGTTGTATGAGCAAAAATCAAATGTCACTGCATAAATCATTTCAAATGTCACTGCATACTACCGCGATATAGGCATAAAGTGGAATTTTCCAATCAATTATTTTCATTGATCTTCCACAAAAAATTCAGAAATTGCTCGATCTTCCACTACAATTCGGTGCTTTTTTAGGGTCAATTTGGTGTTTTTGAGAAGTTGTAGAATACAAAGTTACAGCTTTGTTGTGTATGGATTTTATCTTGTAATGAAAATTCACCCACCGCAGCAGCATTCCCGAATTGATCTTGCTGAATTGAAGGCTCTGTTATTGAGAAAACTTGGCCCAATTATGTCCAAGCACTACTTTAATTATTTAAACAGATTGTTGAACTTGAATATAGTCCTAGTCCTCACTTTTTCGTTATTTTGTCATCGTTTTTTTATCAATCATTGAGTTTGATACGTTGTTCTTTAATACATTTATATGTCTTCTTTGATGTTTTTGTTGAATCATCTTTGATTGGTTTTGAGTAAAAATGGTTGACAAACCTGGGGATTTTCACTCGTGTATGCTTTACTGACTTTTTATGCCGAAAACTCGTATGACAAAAAATTCCTGCTAGATTTTGGTTATGGATGAAATAGTATAAAAATATATTCTAAATGACTTTTCGGGTTTTAATCCTTTTGGTGAGTTGATATTATAAAAAGGTGCTTATACAGAAATGCAAAATCACTCTTTTTTTTTTTTTTCTTTTTGACTTTGTAGATGATTTTAAAGTATATTACCATGTATGATTTTTTTCCCTTGATCCTGTAGCTACTACGGCGGATTGGATGCTTCCAAATTCAGATACAAAGTCTATTCTTCAATGTTGGGTGAAAATATGGGATCAACCGCGGACTCTGAGTTCACATGTGAAGGTGAAAGTGGCTTTTCCTTTCATGGTTCTCATGAAAATCATGCATCTACAAATCCAACTTATAGATATGGCCATAAGATCATCACACAGATCATGTTGATGATCAAACAAGTAGATCATGGGCAATGTGTGAGCAACAAATGAGCTCAAATGGTGTTGGTTACCTACTTGAAATGATGGCTTCTAGGGGTGGTTTAATGCCCCTATATTGAATATTGATACAATTAGAAGTGGTGATTTTCCACACAATTGGGAGAAAACGAGGCAAAGCCACACTCGGGAAAAACCACAAGCGGTTTTGAAATTATTACACTTGTTGTTACATCTTATGTTTGTGTTGTAACATTCTGACATTGACTATATGTTTGAATTGATGTGACATTAATGTGCATATACAATTAAAGAATTGATGCAGTGACATTGATGTCACTGCATATACAATTTGATACACAAATTTGATAACTTTGTAAAATAAGTGTAGTGTCATTCACATTCGGGGTGTACTCGAGCCGAGTCGATACTCCATTGGGCTCAAGCTTGACTCGAATAAAAAATTTTGGGCTCGATCGAGCCATAAAAACGCAAGATCGAACTCGACTAGATAAATGCTCGATCTAGCTCTACTTGGCTCGTAAGCTAGATTATTTTCTTAGGAATCATTTAATTTTTAATAAAATATAACAAGATCGAGCTTACGAGCCGGCTTATCAATGCATTGAGGTGGTCAATGCATTGGGGTGGTCAATGCATCGCGGTGGTCACTACATTGCGGTGTCTCTATATCAGGGGTGGTCACTGCATCGTGGTGTCTCGCATCGCGGTGTCACTGCATAAAATGTTAATGTCATTGCATATTTGATTGCCGATGTCACTGTATAGATTGTTTATGTAACGCATATATGATTGCCAATGTCACTGCATAAAATGTTGATATCACTGCATCGCGGTGGTGTCATTCACATTAGGGGTGTACTCAAGCCAAGTCGATACTCCCACAGGGCTCAAGCTCGACTCGACTAAAAAATTTTGGGCTCGATCGAGCCATAAAAAGGCAAGATCAAACTCGACTCGCTAAATTCTCGATCTAGCTCGACTCGGCTCGTAAGCTCGATTATTTTCTTAGGATTCATTTAATTTTTCATAAAATATAACAAGATCGAGCTTACGAGCCGAGTGGTCAATGCATTGGGGTGGTCAATGCATCGCGGTGGTTAGTGCATCGGGTGGTAAATGTATCACGATGGTCAATACGCCGGGGTGGTCAAGACATTGGGTTGGTCATTGCATCGCGGTGGTGAATGCATTGGGGGTGGTCAATGTATCGCGATGGGTCAATTTATCGTGGTGGTCAAGACATTGGCTTGGTCATTGCATCGCTGAGGTCAATCGCGGTGGTGAATGCATTGCGGTGTCTCTGCATCGCGGCGTCTCTGCATCGGGGTTGGTCACTGCATCGCGGTGTCTCTACATCGGGGGTGGTCACTGTATCGCGGTGGTCAATGGATCTGGGGTGGTCAATACATCGCGGTGTCACTTCATCGAGGCGTCTCTGCATCTCGGCTTCTCTGCATCGTAGTGTCTTTACATTGGGGGTGGTCACTGCATCGCAGTGTCTCTGCATCGAGGGTGTCACTGCATCGTGGTGTCTCTGCATTGCGGTGTCACTTCATCGTGGTGTCTCTGCATCGCTGTGTCTCTACATTGCGGTGTCACTTAATTGCGGTGTCTCTGCATTGTGGTGTCACTTCATCGCGGTGTCTCTGCAATGCGGTGTCACTTCATCTTGGTGTCTCTGCATCATGGTGTCTCTGTATCGCGGTGTCTCTTAATCGAGATGTCTCTGCATCACGCGTCTCTGCATCGTCAAATGTTATAACATTGCGATGTCTCCGCATCGCGGTGTCTCTGCATCATCAAATGTTATAACATCGCGGTGTCTGCATCGTCAAATGTTATAACATCGCGTGTCTCTGCATCGGGGGGTGGTCACTGCATCCGGTGTCTCTACATCGGGGGTGGTAACTGCATCGCGGTGTCACATCGCGATGGTCACTGCATCACGCTGTCTCTTCATCGCGATGTCTCTGCATCGCGGTTGTTAGTGCATCGCGGTGGTCTCAACATCACGGTGCCACTTCATCGCGGTGTCTTTGCATCGTCAAATGTTATACCATCGTGATGTCTATGCATTGCGGTGTCTCTGCATTGGGGGTGGTCATTGCATCGCGGTGTCTTTGCATCGAGGTGTCTCTGTATCACGGTGTCTCTGCATCGTCAAATGTTATACCATCGTGATGTCTCTGCATCGCGGTGTCTGTGCATTGAGGGTGGTCATTACATCGATGTGTCTCTGGATCGCGGTGACTCTACACCACGGTGTCTCTGCATCGCGGTGTCACTTCATCGCGCTGTCTCTGCATCATGGTGTCTCTGCATCACGGTTTCACTTCATCACTGTGTCTCTGCAATGCGGTGTCACTTCATCGCGGTGTCCCTGCATCGCGGTGTCACTTCATCGCGGTGTCTCTCGTATCGTGGTGTCACTACATCGTCTTTGTCTCTGCATCGCGGTGTCACTGCATCGTGGTGTCTCTGCATCGCCGTGTCACTTCATCGTGGTGTCTCTGCATCGCCGTGTCACTTCATCGTGATGTCTCTGCATTGCGATGTCTCTGCATCGCAGAGGTTAATGAATTGCGGTGGTCACTGCATCGCGGTGGTCAATGCATCGTGTTGGTCACTGCATCGCGGTGATCAATGCATCGGGATGGTCAATGCATCACAGTGGTCAATGCGTCGTGCGTCGCGGTGGTCAATGCATCGGGGTAGTCAATGCGTCGCGTTGGTCACTGAATCGCTGTGGTCAATGCATCGCGGTGATCAATGCATCAGGATGGTCAATGCATCACAGTGGTCAATGCGTCGTGCGTCGCGGTGGTCAATGCATCGGGGTAGTCAATGCGTCGCGTTGGTCACTGAATCGCTGTGGTCAATACATCGGGTTGTCATTGTATCGCGATGGTCAATTCATCGGTATAAAAAAAAAAAAAAAAAAAAAAAAACTGACTTTCAAATCCTGAAAAAAAAAAAAAAAAAAAAAAAAAAAAAAAACCGCCTTTCTATTTTAACGCCTGAAAAAAAAAAAAAAAAAAAAAAAAAAAATAACAACAACTCAACATTCAGCGCCATATGAATAAAAAACTTAAAAAATGTGCCAAACATGCGCCTGTTTTTTATTATTGTCTTTTATTTTATTTTTTCTTCATTAAGGGTATTTGGGTCTATCTTTTTAATTTATGTCCTTATAATCAAATAAGTTTTCTTAGTGTCCTATTTGCCTAATTAAGTCTGTTTTGTGTCCTTTTGGACCCTTACCCCTAAATGTTTTTGGTTCTTGCGATAGTAGCGTATATCAGAAGCAAAAATATTGTCTTTGACTGCATGGAAGACAACAACAGCGTTCAGGTAAAGCCGGTGTAGCGGAAAATTTACAAGCCGTGGACAGTATTGTATGTTCAAATTCTTGTAAAAAGGATGGTCGTTTCAGTTTATAGTTTTATGTTCATCTCTTATTAATAAGAAGACATGGTGTTAATCATGTTGACACTTGTTTTTTTTTAATTGGTTTTTTTTTTTACTATTTATCGGTCCATTTCAGTTTTTTTTTAACTGTTCATCGGCACTATTCAGATTTTTTTATTTTTTTTTTGAAAAAGGGTTTGAGTTAAATTGTTTCTTTAGAGGACTCAATTGTATCACCTTTCAATGTGCGAATATATGTAGCAAAGGTATGACTATTTTCAAAATATAAGGCCACGATTTGTTGTCGACACGATCTTTGTATCATGCCAAAAAAATTATGTTTGACGTTTACATGATATATTATAAATTTCTTAAAATAAATTTATTTCATAAAAAAACATATCGTTTGTACACGGTGATATGACTATTTTTAAAATATAAGGCCACGACATGTTGCCTACACGATCTTTATATCATGCCAAAAAAAATTGGGTTTGACGATTTCATGAAATATTAAATTTCTTGAAATGAATTTTTTTTCGCAAAAAAACATATCGTTTATATAAAATATTAAATATCATGAAAAATAAATTTATTTCGGCCACAAATATTGTTAAACTGGCTATAGTGTATTGTTGATTTAAGTTCTATGGAAATTTGAATTGTGTATTTTACCATTGCCGTTAAAATTAGCCTAGATCTGAGAATACAAAAAAAACGGTCCAGTAGTGTCGAAAGGTATCGATTTTGTGTCGTGGAGTGTTGACATTGTGTTAGATTTTAATTAAAATATTTAATTAATATTCATTTCATCAACCGACAGCTGTTGGATATGGCGTCGGGGTGTATCGGAGCGTGTCGTATCGTGTTTTTGGTAGAACACGTGTTGTTGCAAATAATGTCGAAGATAGCTTCATTTTTTCGGTTAAAATAGATTTAAGTAGAAATTGAACAAAAAATTGTTCAGTAGTGTCAAAAATTATTCACACGATGTCGGGAGGTGTCGAAGATGTGTCGGATATTCATTTCATCAACCGACACGTGCCGGACATGCCATTGTAATGTATCAGAGTGTATCATGTCGTGTTGGTTGTCGGACACGTATCGTATACCTTTTTATAGTTTACTCGGGTTTATTATTTCAGTCATCTATGATTATTACATTTGTTGATTCACTTTTAATTTTCGCATTTCGGTGATTATAAAAATAAATCGGAGCACCAATAGTACAGAGCACGAATGCTTTTCTTCCTAATACTTTAATTACTTCTATTTATGTGTTGTTTCATTAATGCTTTCGCATATCCTTGTACTAGTATGAAACCCGTGCGATGCACGGAGAACGTTATATTTAAAAAGTCAATCTGTGTATGTAGAAATTTGTAGATACTGTAGTAATTGAAAAGATATTTAAGTCAAACCAAAAAAAAATGGCATGAATGAATTGAAATATTTACAATGATATATGTGTATGTAGAAATTTGTAGATATTGTAGTAATTGAAGAGCTATGTAAGTGAAACAAAAATAACAAAAAAAAAAAAAGATGGCATAAATGAAATATTTACAACGAAATATAAAAGTGTAGACATATGTCATAGTTATGATAATGAAAAGTAGTGAAGGTTCACTTAAAAGCGAACGTGAGATTGCACAACAATCATCCCAATAAAGTTTACTTAACACATGGAATAAAAAAGTAAAAGAAAATATGTGAGCATGTGAAAGATAAATGAGTAAAAAAAAAATCAAAAATCTATACATAAAGGAGATTAAACGTCTTACATGAGGTGTTGTTTTGTTCACGTTTATGTTTGAAAGCCTGAGTGCATGCATCAAACCAATTTACATTCAAAAGAAAAGCAACTTTTAGTGGTGTTGTAAACTATGACGTTGAAGGAGCGTGTACAATGAACGTGTATCGTGCTCCTTCACAAAGTTTCAAATGATCATCGAAAGTGCGATGACCATCTCCCTGTAAATGTGTAAAATTTAATAAACTGAAAGTCCAAAAAAGCATTATTAAAAATAGGTGTTGAAATAAAAAGTGGAGAGAAAAGTACCACTATCAACATATTCTGTAAAGGCTGAGCGGGGGAACGAAGCACATAGTCGGCACTTCTGTCAAGCAAGCGAAGGGTAGTGGTTTCAGATTGGTCCATAATATCAACACGAACACAGTAGCTAAAAAAAGTGAACACGTTAGGAGAGAACAATGAATGTGAGATGGTGTGGAGTATAATAATGTGTATGTACTGCACGATGGGAGTCACTTGCTTATTGCAAGTATAGCAATAAATGTAGCCATCAACATCAATCACATCGTTCTTACAATGCGTGCATACCTCGTAAAACATGTCATTTCTATGAATATGCTTGATTGTAGCTACACAACGAAAATATTTGACCTGCAATAACATGAACTTTTTTTTAAATATGAATAGCATTAATGAATATATAAATATAGATATAAAATCATAAAACATAAAAGTACACATTTGGGACAAACTTAAGGTCGGCTATTCTAGTAGGCTTTGAATTAACAATCATAAGTTTGATGTTGCTTTTTTGTGGTGAGTCGCGTGTCCATCTCACCATACTTTGGGCACATGCATTGGATTTGTACCTGTAAAGTTGTTTAACATTGAGAATTTAATATTATATATGAGAAATTATTTACAAAGTGACAGACCTAAACCTAACCTTGGAAACGGCGCCAGAAAGCTGACGGACATTACCTAGGCTATACAGATCCTAACCGGCAGTGTACCGGGTCAAATTGTAGTGCTAGTCTGGTGAGTCAGGTCGTATTCCTCAGGGAAAACATGGTAATTCTTTTAAGTGGGGTTAAACACCAAAGAGCTATTATTAACTCGATCTAAGTCGCAGTTTTTACCATTTTCCTCGGGTTAGATAGTTAGATGTTAGATGTTAGATGTTAGTATGCACAAAGTAAAATAAGTAAATAAATACTAATATAATATATATATATTTTTGGATCTAGCCAAGAATATTCTTGAATCAATATCTTTTTAGTAGAAATAAATGAGACAGATCTTTTCCTTGATACAAGGAGGTTAATTATATATGAACCGATGTACTCCTAAGCTAGACAACTCCTCCTCACACGAGCGTATGAAATTGTCAAATGTCCATTGCATCAGTCCAAGGTCCACAACTGTTACGGTTTTTCTGAACAGGTCCCGAGTACAAATCTACCTTTAGATAAAAAGGAGTCATTCCGTTCGTCAAACGGTCAATTTTATTTTAAAGGCTCCGGTTGTCAAAGCCGGACGATTCAACTTTCCGGTTTAAGTTTCAATTAAACTGTGATTTTAACATTATTACGATCTCGAGTACAAATTTCAATAAGATTCATTTTTCCAGACAAATGCCCCCGGGTAGGAAATAGGATTCCGTTTGTTAGACAAACGGCCATTTTTACCCTCCGGTCTTTCTATTACGATCTCGTATTCTAATCGCGAGTTGTCAATTCATTAGATTACGTTCAAATAGAAAGAGATTCATTATAATCGGTTTTAATCATTATTACCGAGTCGATCATTCATTTTACCAAAAGATTAACTAATTCGATTCATATCTTGGCTAGATATATTTTTAGTTTAATATCATATATAAATAGAAATAGAAATAATAAACATAACAATTTTAGAATATATTACCGGTTATGACTATCGAATCGGGGTCGTTTCCACCGGATCTAACATGCCAACGCTTCGAAATCAACAATCTTCGATAATTATTCCGCCATTACAAAGATACTATAACCATTTTATTTATATATGTGAAAAACATATATACATACATACATAGACATATATATGTATATACGGGCCCCGAAATAAAAATAAAAGAGAAAAAGAGATGAAAAAGATCTAGATCTAGATCTATAAATATATATAGATAGATCTATCACATATATATATTCATATATAGAATATATATATATATACATGAAGGGTGTGTATATATATATATATATATATATATATATATATATATATATATATATATATATATGATCATCAAAAAAACAAAAAAATAAAAAGAAAGAAAGAAGGGGGACGAGAGAAAGAAAGAAATGGGAAAGAAAGGGGCCAAAGGGGCTGTTCCATGATGCTCTGTATATATAGCCAAATGGGGAAGTGCCGGATCGATCCGGGAAAGGGCCGGATCGATCCGGTGGTGATAATTCTAGATCCTTCTAAAACTTATAAAATTCATATCTTGAGTTGTAGACCTCCAAAAATTATGATTCAAACGTCAAAATTAAGCTCTCGGAAAATTCTTCAACTTTCATGAAGGACTCTTCTTCAGAAAAGGCCTTTTGATGAGTCATTTCATACTCCGAACGTTTTCGGGATTTTTCTCTAGTACAAATCAATTAGCCACTTGACCACCATTTGAGTTGTAGAAGTCCGATTGACTTGATTCAAAATCCATTGGAAATCTTTCTTGAAGATATACAACTTTTATTAAGGAAACTTCTTCAGAAAATGTCGTTTTGATGAGCCATTCGTATTACGAAGATATTTCGGGATTTTTACTAATCCGAATCGATTGGCCACTTGGCCATAACTTGAGTTCCCGAACTCCAAATGACATGATTTCAGCGGCATTGGAAAGCTCGTTGAATAATCTACCACTTTCATGAAGAAGTCATCCCCTGAAAATGCCTCTCAGCTGGGTCAAATCTCCGTCGAAAATATGTAACGATTTAAGTACTTTAGAAAATTTGCTCCGTTGAACTTGTAAACTTGTGGCATCTTCTTCTAACCTCAAAAGATATGTTTTTAGGACCAAAACGTGTCGTCACTTGGGATCTTGGTAAACGTATAATCTTGCAATGAACCACCAAAATACCAAACGTAAATCCGACACGACACTCCGGTTACTAAACCGGTACAAAATCTATAAAAATACAATAAAAACACAATATTTTATATAATAACTACTACTTATACATTTGAATAAAACTTAGTAATTTTGACTTGATTTGATACAATAATGCTCAAAATGGTATCAATATTGGGGTAAAATGTCGTAATAATGATCATAAATTTATCTCTCATCACAACCCCCTACTTAGCTTTTGGTCGTCCTCGATCAAAACAAGCGATAAAACAAAATGAATAAGAGATAAATTTATGAAGATAGAAGGTATAAGAAACAACCAGATGTTGCAACCGTTAGAATTACAACCAGGCTTTAACCTCAATATATATGTATAACAGAGTGTGTGTGTGACAAGCATTTTCAATTTCCACTATCCTCTCTTGAATAAATCAAGCAAAACACACAAATATCCATTCAGACAGCCCTAATGACTTTCCTAGGTATAGTAGTAACAGTTCCTCACAAAGTTCTCCCGTGTACTTATTAGGATAATCCCTAAAGCATATCATTCAGTTTATACTGGGGATAGTCAGAAGATAGCTAAGTTTTCAACCACGCTTAAATTTTTTTTTTTTTTTCTTTTGATGAACTTAATTTCACATGTGTAGCATATGCCTTCATTCCCAGCAATAGGACGTTTCGTGATAACACCCTAGCTGGACTACTATCATCAGGCAGTCGGGAGCTTTTAAACCTCATAGTGATATAGGACGTTTCGTGATAACACCCTACTGCACTCAAATCATTGGTAGCTACAACCGACATATAAATATTTCATCTTATTTATTATTATTTTTTTTTTGTATTCTTCCTTTCATTCCACTTAACTTATATCCTTTCTATCACATTCAAACCTTCAGATATTCACAGTACACGTTCAAAAGTTAGGTACTAAGTTACTGTTATTATCTAGAATAACCACTAGGATACTGAATGGATACAGTTTAAAATTTTCGTTTCAATATCAAAGGCTTACGTGAAAGAATTCATGTTACACAAATATATTTGGAATTACAATGCACTTACGGTTCACATTGGTTATACACATCCAAATCGATCATTACATCTTCAAATCCATGAAATATATACCTTATACAGTTTATTTTAATCAACTAAATAATGCTCGAAAAAAATCGAAAACTAAGAGATTTATTGATATAAAATAACATTAATGCCATTGCTAGACCAACAACGACTCCACCCCCTACTAACGAACTTACATTGTCCCAATGTAAAGTGAGTGTAAATAAGTTGTTGGGAAAGCAATGGTGTACTAAAACAAGTCAAAACAAATACTCGGATGATATAAATGGGTGGGTGGGTGGGTTAAAGTTATGACCATTGTGTGTGCAAATAAAATAAAAGTATGTGGAGTGTGACAGTGTAATGCAAAAGGGTAGATAAACACACCACATAAACTTTTATTGATTTAAAACACACAATATTCCACAGTAGTTGAACTAATACATGTCACACATTATTTGAAATTTAAAACAAGACTAGATCATGATATGAAATATGTGACAAAGTATTAACTCTGAGTCTTTTATACCCAGATCCTCAAGGGTTATTTCAAATCGTTCTAACAACCTAAGTCTAAGAAATGATGCATTTGAATTTTATCTTTGTTCTCCATCAGGATTTTCGGATAACCACCTAATCATTCCCTTTTTTAATGACATTCAAACATTCATCCTAAGACTTGGTGAAACAAAATGAAAATCAATCCGAAGTATTCGCAAAGTATCATCCAAAGTATGAGTAATTATTATATTTAACATTTTTACGGGCTGCCTCCCGGTAGCGCTTTTGGTTAACGTCGTTTGCTCGACCAAAATGATAATGATTAACTAATATAATATACTAAACAAAACAGGTTACTTCTAACAATTACTCACAAAAGCACGTAACATTTAAGCACATAATCCACTAAAAATAAATGGTTAAGGAGTAAAAAGGAAGGATAGTACCCGTCATTGACTACATTTATAGTCTATAGCCAGACTTTACCGTGCTTCAGTTTTTAAAGCACTGGTGGTGGGTCATCCTCACGCACCGCATCCTTCTTTAACACTGGTTTCCAACAGAGGTTAGACAATTTCCACCAATCCACACGATTCTTGAACTTTTCCTTTGATTTTCGTGCTTTGAGTTTACGAGCTTTCACATTATTACTGGAGTCATCTTCTTCAATTACCTGCGTGTTAGTACGATCCACAACAAGGGAACACAAAGTGTCTACACAAGAACTAGATTCTAGTGTAATGTATGGATATTTCAATGAATTGTAAATGTTGAAGATAACGCGCTCATCATTCACTCCCAAACTAAGCTCTCCCTTACAAACATCGATGAAAGGGGTATTAATAGTTAAGTGCCGAAAAGTGTCAATAAAACATGCATACTTATTATCCAACTTCATCTTTGTAATAGGGATAGAATGTATACCTCCCTTACCCTTATCGTTAGATGAAGATGGTAAAGCTTCCTTGAATGATTGTGCCTTTTGAAGACATAGTGTGTCATCATTCAGTACCTTTTTCTTCAAAATATGCAGTGGATATGGTGATGCCTTATTAGATTGAACCGATGTGAATTTAGGTTGAGCCGGATAAAGTTCGGTTTGAATTGGCCCTTTAGATTCCATATTCTTCTTATATTTACCATCTAAATCATCATCTACTACATTATTCCCGAATTTTTCTAATCCATTACTTCCACAGATCCTTCCACTTCTGGTAATAACAGCATTTACCCCACTCAGATTTCTTTCGATATTACTTGGCAATCCTTCTGAGGGTTTACTGTTTTTACGTTCTACTTCTCTACTCAAGTGATATTCCAGATTCCTCAATGAAGCTTCTATAATTCTTATTCTGGTATCATGTCTACTCATAGATGTTTTCAACGTACTCATATCCTTAGTGACTGTACCTATAGAAGTTATCATAATTTCCATATTTTGAGCTTGAGTAGATATCATACCATCGATTTTCCATTAATTTCTCCCATTTGTTAACTCCTTCAGGTTGAGTTGAACTCTGAGTTACTGGTATGCTTTGAGTGGTATGTTGTGGATATGGTTTAGGTAATGATTGTAGATTCCGATTCGAGGTATCTTCTTGATAAACTAGATTTGGATTCTTATATTGGATTGGATACGGTGGTTGTCCTTGCTTACTAGGGGTTTCAGACCAATGAAAAGTAGGGTGATCTCTTCTTATAGCATTAAACGAGTTTGAATATGCATTGTTCAAATTCCTATGCTGTAAAAAACTCACATTTTCCCTTGAATATCCTTTTGGTTCTTCCATCCCTAATGACACATTATGATGATTTGAGTAGTCATTCGGTATGATATTTTCTGAGTTTATAGTTTTACTGGCTAATAAGCCGTCAAATTTCCTACTCAAATTCTCCAAGTGTGCTAGAACTTCCGTATTCGATGTACATTCTCCTGCAAAAGCTACTTTTCTTGTGCTAGAGCCGGTTTCCCACATTCTGTTATTTTTGGAAATCTTTTCAATAGCATCGTAAACTATTTGGGCTTCACTCATCATTAACGAACCACCACATGCATGATCTACATCTGCACGTGAGTCTCTCCTTAATTTACGACAGAAAAGTTGGATTTGCATATCTAAGGAATAACCATGATCGGGACAAGCTCTTAATAATTTTTTAAATCTTTCCCAAGCATTCCCAAACATTTCTTCAGATCCTTGTTTAAAGTTGGCAATTTCGACTATTAATTCCAATTTTCTACCAGGAGTAAAATATTGCTTTAAGAACTCGTTTTGAATATCCTCCCAACTAGTCAATGAATGATGTGGAAGTGACAGAAACCAATCTCGTGCTCTTCCTTTTAAAGAAAAAGGAAACAAAGACATCCTCGTTAATTCCCGATGAGCACCATGACTTTTGGCTGTATTACACAATTCTTCGAAAAGATAGAGATGATGATGTGGATCCTCATCATCTTCTCCTAGAAATTGGGCTCTTGTGTCAATTAAACCAAAAAGATGAGATTTTATTTCGAAATTATTTGCTCCTTTATTGGGTAAACGATTTGGATTATTAATCTGGTACCTTCTTACGGTCCGATCACATATAGGTCTCGGGTTTGGTGGTTTCGATTATTACGATTATGCTTATTCCGATTCGATTATTTCTATTATTCGATTCTCGGTTATTAGGTTGAGGTAAATTCGATTAAGGTTTTGGCCATACCCTTGAGCATGAGCAATCCCTTGTTCAGGTGTTTCACCAACGGTTTCGGCCATTTTCGTAACTCGATTTGACAATTCTTGTGGAATAGAAAATATCGAATAGAAAATAACACAAAATTGATAAAAAAAAAAACCACATTTTTTTTTCCTCGGTAATTACCGAATCCACTCGATATTTACCGAGTAGTTTTTTTTTTTTTTTTTTTTTTCGGTTTTTTTTTTCTCTCTCTCTCTCTCTCGGTAATTACCGAAGCCACTCGGTATTTATCGAGTATTTTTATAAAAAAATTGATATCTTACCAAATAGGTAGGTACCAATGAAAATAAAAATACAAATGAGATTGAGAAATGTATTGACTTATCCTCTCATTTCGTTATGACCACGTTTACTTTCTACTATCGAAAATAGAAAATAACTCGAATTTGGTAGAAGAAGAAAATTGGTAACTAAAAGAAGGTAGATACCAACGGAAAATAAAAATAGAAATGTGATAAGAAGAGTGTTGACTTATCCTCGAGAATTTTGAGCTAATACAAGTAGTAACCCTAGACACAATGAAAGAAATTAGCGACGTTTTCCCCGGCAACGGATTATCAAGGATATTTTCCTAGCGTCGTTTCCCGGGGACGTAGACACAATGCCTTCGTTTCCCCGGCAACGGCGCCAAAAAGCCGGACCTAAACCTAACCTTGGAAACGGCGCCGGAAAAGCCGACGGACATTACCTAGGCTATACAGATCCTAACCGGCGTGTACCGGGTCAAATTGTAGTGCTAGTCCGGTGAGTCGTCGTATTCCTCGTGGAAAACATGGTAATTCTTTTAAGTGGGGTTAAACACCAAAGAAGCTATTATTAACTCGATCTAAGTCGCAGTCGCGGGTTTATCATTTTCCTCGGGTTAGATAGTTAGATCAGTTAGATGTTAGATGTTAGTAGTGCACAAAGTAAAATAAGTAAATAAATACTAATATAATATATATATATTTTTGGATCTAGCCAAGAATACTTTACTGAATCAATATCTTTTAGTAGAAATAAATGAGACAGATCTTTTCCTTGATACAAGGAGGTTAATTATATATGAACCGGTGTACTCCTAAGCTAGACAACTCCTCCTCACACGAGCGTATGAAATTGTCAAATGTCCATTGCATCAGTCCAATGTCCACAACTGTTACGGTTTTTCTGAACTGGTCCCGAGTACAAATCTACCTTTAGATAAAAAGGAGTCATTCCGTTCGTCAAACGGTCAATTTTATTTTAAAGGCTCCGGTTGTCAAAGCCGGACGATTCAACTTTCCGGTTTAAGTTTCAATTAAACTGTGATTTTAACATTATTACGATCTCGAGTACAAATTTCAATAAGATTCATTTTTCCAGGACAAATCTGCCCCCGGGTAGGAAATAGGATTCCGTTTGTTAGACAAACGGCCATTTTTACCCTCCGGTCTTTCTATTACGATCTCGTATTCTAATAGCGAGTTGTCAATTCATTAGATTACGTTCAAATAGAAAGAAATTCATTATAATCGGTTTTAATCATTATTACCAGAGTCGATCATTCATTTTACCAAAAGATTAACTAATTCAGATTCATATCTTGGCTAGATATATTTTTAGTTTAATATCATATATAAATAGAAATAGAAATAATAAACATAACAATTTTAGAATATATTACCGGTTATGACTATCGAATCGGGGTCGTTTCCACCGGATCTAACATGCCAACGCTTCGAAATCAACAATCTTCGATAATTATTCCGCCATTACAACGATACTATAACCATTTTATTTATATATGTGAAAAACATATATACATACATACATAGACATATATATGTATATACGGGCCCCGAAATAAAAATAAAAAGAGAAAAAGAGATGAAAAAGATCTAGATCTAGATCTATATATATATATATATAGATAGATCTATCACATATATATTCATATATAGAATATATATATATACATGAAGGGTGTGTATATATATATATATATATATATATATATATATATATATATATATATATATATATATATATATCATATATGTATATATATATGATCATCAAAACAAAGAAATAAAAAGAAGAAGAAAGGGACAGAGAGAAGAAAGAAATGGGAAAGAAAGGGGCCAGGCTTCTGTTCCATGAAGCTCTGTATATATAGCCAAATTGAAGTGCCGGATCGATCCGGGAAAGGGCCGGATCGATCCGGTGGTGATAATTCTAGATCCTTCTAAAACTTATAAAATTCATATCTTGAGTTGTAGACCTCCAAAAATTATGATTCAAACGTCAAAATTAAGCTCTCGGAAAATTCTTCAACTTTCATGAAGGACTCTTCTTCAGAAAAGGCCTTTTTGATGAGTCATTTCATACTCCGAACGTTTTCGGGATTTTTCTCTAGTACAAATCAATTAGCCACTTGACCACCATTTGAGTTGTAGAAGTCCGATTGACTTGATTCAAAATCCATTGGAAATATTTCTTGAAGATATACAACTTTTATTAAGGAAACTTCTTCAGAAAATGTCGTTTTGATGAGCCATTCGTATTACGAAGATATTTCGGGATTTTTACTAATCCGAATCGATTGGCCACTTGGCCATAACTTGAGTTCCCGAACTCCAAATGACATGATTTCAGCGGCATTGGAAAGCTCGTTGAATAATCTACCACTTTCATGAAGAAGTCATCCCCTGAAAATGCCTCTAAGCTGGGTCAAATCTCCGTCAAAAATATGTAACGATTTAAGTACTTAGAAAATTTGCTCCGTTGAACTTGTAAACTTGTGGCATCTTCTTCTAACCTCAAAAGATATGTTTTTAGGACCAAAACGTGTCGTCACTTGGGATCTTGGTAAACGTATAATCTTGCAATGAACCACCAAAATACCAAACGTAAATCCGACACGACACTCCGGTTACTAAACCGGTACAAAATCTATAAAAATACAATAAAAACACAATATTTTATATAATAACTACTACTTATACATTTGAATAAAACTTAGTAATTTTGACTTGATTTGATACAATAATGCTCAAAATGGTATCAATATTGGGGTAAAATGTCGTAATAATGATCATAAATTTATCTCTCATCACAAAGAACAATAATAAATGCAGAATTACACCACATACCATGTACGGACGGTCTCGCATAAGTTCCATTCAGAATTAACATATAATGTAGTAAACGGTGTTAGGGACAATGTTGTCCCAATACACAATAAATAAAGGAGACTGGTTACCAAAGTTGTTAAGAAGATAAATAACCGAAACATAACATGCATACCCTCGTAGTCTTTTATTGAGACACCACACGTCAGTAAGGTTCGGTTCGCCTCAACATTGCTTGATAAAATGTCCCCATCATGAGTGGCAAAATTTCCCCACAATGTCATGCACATCATTGTTATGTTGTTATATGTTTTGTGTTACATTATGAGGAAGCAAGCAAGTATAAAGTGTACATGGGACTAAAAGATGCATGTGGGCAAGTGTAAAATTGCGAATGAGTTAATGGTAAGATTCAAACGTACGTGTTGTCTAGAACCAACAATTCACGTGTTCTATGGCCGAACTTTGTGTATTGACAGGAAGAAGCATAAACCACCAAACCACGAATATCTGCAATGTTATAGTGTAAGTTTATATTATTTTCTGACGCGGTTATATCAATACTCATTGTAAATATACATACCCACTAAGCGTCTGCTGCCATGCATTTCAGGTGTAATGGAACTTAACTTTCGCAAGTAGAACCTGAATCGAGGTATGGTATCACATTGTTTGAAGAATGAGATGATTTGAGTCCGAGTCGTGAAAAGAAACCGGTACGGTAACGACAAAAAATGATATCTAGATGTCCGCGGTTCAACTTGTATTCCTGACAAACAGTATACATTGACTTCGATAAATTGTGTGGCAAGAGAAACATTATCACGAACCATTCCCTGCATCAATGTATTCTAACAAATGGAAAGATTATATTTTATCACTTATTTATGAAATGTAATGAGTTAGTTTAAAGTATGGTTCGTATGTTACTTACATCGCAGTCAATCCACAATGTAATATGTGGATGTGAGTGAAGTTTAAGCAGCTGAAAAACCGAACCTTGATGCACCAATCATTAGGATGTGGGTGTAACGCGGCAAGAGGAATGGCCACAAACTCTGGAGCATTTACAGGGTCCATTGTCACCGGAGCATCTATCAATGTCTCATCTGCAAATAGGTTCAATGACAATGTAATAGTATACAATGATTTGTAAGGAATTTTTTGTGTATTGTAAGCAGTCTTTGAAAGGTGTTATATGCTCATAATGTGATAAGTTTGAATGAATTAATATGAAATTGAGAAATTGTAATGTTACCTAGATGTTGGATATTAAGTGTCGGAGATGCCGGAACAAATTCAGCACAATCCGAATCGGATGAATATGGAATGACTAAATGTAAGACATCAACATACCAAACAATCATGTAAACAGTACATAATGTATATTGTAAGTAGTAGTGTAAATTGTCGCACCTGAAGATGAAAGTGTCTCAGTAGCATGAACTACATCCACATGACATGCATGTGAAGGAGTTACATTCTGAATGGTCAACGGGACAGCTACCAAAGTGTTGTCTGTAAGTAGGTTGAATGACATAATATTAATTATGAAAGTCTGAAATGGTTGTTATCGTGTGGTGCAATGAATGAGACACGCGAGTTAATGACTTAATGTATCGGACTTGGATTTATGTATTGTTAATTGAAACTATAGAAATGTTACCGAAGTGTTGATTAACATGTATCGGAGATGACGGAACGAATTCACCGGAGTCTGAATCGGAATATGGTGAATTAACTATATGCAAGATACAATATAAAAAAAATTTAGGTGAAAAATCTATATACATATATATTGCAAAAAGTAAAATTTCAATAAGCAACTAAGCATGAAGAAAAATGTGCATTAAATATAGTGAATATAGTGAACATTGTATGTGCAACATCCTCATACAAAAGTCAAATAATTAAGGGAACTTCATGTTTATAAACTACATAGGCACAAATAAGAATGTTTATTAGAATCGATGGTTGAACAATATAAATACATAATATGATGTGGAAATGCAGGAACAATTTCAGCACAATCCGAATCGGATGAATGTGAAGCAACTATAAATAAGACAGTAAGATACAATAAAATAATGTGAATGGAATTAATGTGATTTAGCTATACGGATTACGATTTAACTATATGGATTACAGTAAGAAACAAATATTACATGTAATAAAAAAAGTATAAAAATTGCATAAAGGAAAAAAGCATGAAGGGGGACGTACCTTCTGTTGACGTAGCAAGGGACATCGTAGACTCATCATCTGAAATAACGACACATCACCTTCTGGAGCCAAATGCTTGGTAAATGTTTGAGTCCATATTGTGGGAATTAGGTATGAGTACATTGATAGGTGTTAAGTGATATTTTGAAAAAAATGAAAAGTGAACAAATATCTGTATAAGTTGAGAAATAATAAGTAGTAGGAATTTTTGTGTAATTGATGAATATATATTTTAATTAGATAATAAGTAAATTAAGTAAGTTTTTCATTATTTAATTAATTATGTGGGTGTATGTAATTAATTTTAGTTAGTACATATTTATATATGTTTGGTTATTAGTAATAAGTATAGTGATTTTAATTAGGATATACTATGGATACTTGGATACTTGTTAAGTTGTTTGTATAAGTATGTGTATGTCGCATTAAGAGTTTGATTTTATAGGTATGTGAAATGATATTGGTCATGACATCACTTTAATAATAAACTCATATGACATATGAGTTTGTTGTTAATGTTATGAAAAAAGGTAATGTTTTATTATTTTTAATTAGTTAAGTGGTTCGAAATAAGTTTATTTATTTTGAATAAGATGAAAATAAAACAAAAATTTGTATCCGTATAAAAACAAATAAGGATTAGGTATTTATTGCATCACATTTAGTTAATAAATTTTTAATTAGGTAATTAGTAAATAATATAATTTTTTTTATTATATAATAATGTAACCTTTATAAATATTAATTTAAGTTATTTGATTAATTAATTATTTACTGTTTGTTATTAATTAAATATTTATGTTTTTTTCATTAGGTAAGTAGTAAATAAGTAATTAATTGTAATTATGTAATTAGTAAAGTAATGAAGTTATTTAATTTTTTTAATTATTTAAGTGATTTGAAATAAGTTTGTTAATTAATTAACTTTATTAATTAATTATTTAAGTTTATTTAATTAAACATTTAATAATTTTTAATTGTATGTATGCTGGACCGGACATGAAAAAAAAGGCCCAATCTGCTGTTTCTCGGCCTAGTTATAAAAAAGGGGACCAGTTATTAGTTTGAAGAAATTATGAATTAACTTAAATAAATAGTATATGAATTTAATTAGTATACTTTTTTGTAATATAAATTGATGAACTGAATTGTAAGTTGATAAGTGTGCCACATTATGACTTTTACTAACATATTAAAAAAATAATATTAATCATAAAAACATTGAATAAATTTAATTTGTGTCGTATTGCAGTGTTTATACTGATAATCTATTAAAGTATCCATTTATCCCAACTATATTTTAAAACGGCCCAAGTCTCTTAAAATTTGTTTGGACCTCCATATTTCGGCCCTACCCAAACCTTACACAAAACATCAGCCTTAATATATCAAATTATCAAACCCTACTCCCAATAAACCTAATTTCACTACACTCGGCTGCCTCCCCACTTTATTCTCCATTATCTCCACCGTCCACCTTCACCTTCACCTTCACCTTCACCTCCATACTGTTTCTCATCCTTCCTCAAACAATGAACCATCTTATCTCTTTGAATACTTTACCCGATGCTCGTTTTCTTCTTTTTCTCGTTGACCCATCTTAAATGCTAAGAAGAAATAATCTTGGATGAAACCAAACTCTCTCTCGTATCGAAATGGTGGATGTTGTATTATCAACATTATCCGGCCATTTTCTTCATTTGAACGAATAATCTAGCTTCGATTAGGTTATTAATGTCAATACGTCGATATTAGAGATTTTGGGCTTGAGGGGTTGTCAATCTGGTCTTATCCGATTCAAATCGAAAAACGATTCTCAGAATCGTGAAGGCGTGAATCTTGGGCCGTTTCTTGGTGAAATCATTTCTCTCTCTCTTTTTCTGTAACGATTATCATATGTTTTTTTTCTAGTAACGGTCGATTCATTTGCAGATACGGAGTGACTGTTGCCGGTCAAAGCCCTAATTGGCTGAGGAAGAAAGAAGATTTGGGGATTTCATCACCCTGATTCTTTGATTAGGGGTTGATGATGAAATCAACTTTATGAAACACTTCTATTAGTGGTTGATGATGAAAGAAATCATCTTTCAGAAACCCTACAAAAACGGAGCTTGCTATCAGAGTTTGTTTCAAAGTAGCCTTGAATCTTTCAAATATGTTCAGCCGATTGTATCCTGTCATCTGCTCAGGTAATGTCCGACCCGAGTTCTAAGCCGGGTTGGCTCAGGTATGGTGGGGACCCGAGGAACGTGAATTCTATAATTTAGGTTAGAGTGTAAACCTGAGAACCAAATGGTTCAATGATGGGTTAGGTGATCCCGTGTTGTTTACTTACTCCTTTTTGCTCTGAAGCTATGTTCTCTGCAACTATGGAATCATGAGTTTTCAATCCTCAGATGCAGCTGTTGCAATTCTGAAACCTTTGGTGCTTAGAAGGCAGAAAAGCATCGAGCTTTGATGCTGAAAATGACACTGCTGAGACTGATGATGTTTAGCTGTGGTCAATGATGTCCAAGTATATAAAATGTACACAAATCATATGAAAAAAGTCACATCTTTCCTTTTGTTTTTGGTAAATAACTGAGCTGAGCATGTTATGTGCTTAATCGGTGCTAAAATGATTTTGAGTGTTGAGTATTGACCATGTTATGTAATTTGAATGTTGGTTTGTTGGTAATTTGAGTGTTGAGTTTGTTGGTAATTTGTTTGGTAAATTGCCATGAACAAAGAAACACACTTTGAATCAAAGAAAGAAAAAATGCAAAAGAAGAAATTTGATAACGTAGAGAGGTCCATGTTTTATTCACTTGCTACTGTCTACCACTATTCCTCAGTACTATACACTTTTTTATTGTTATATATCACCATTTTTTAAGCTGAAAAAACCAATGTTGCAGCCTAACATTATCATCTTCCCAAAACTTGTTTTAAGCCTTTTTTTGGCACTCTTGTTTCCTTCTTGTAGTTTTTAGAACATGTGATAATGGCTCTCATTGTTTGGCACTCTTGTTTCTATTTTTGTTCTGGTTGGAGTTGAAAAATGAGGTTGTTTCTTGTAATGTAGATAAGATTTATGGGCTTTTTTTTGTTTGTGTTTTTTCATGCTAATTAGCAACATTGTTGTTTAATTTTCAGATTCTAGATATGATATTTGCATTTATAGTTAGTAGTAGTAGTTGAAGAGGAACATTTCGCAGAAGAGGAAAAAGTATGGGTTTAGATGGGAACTTGAGAGACACTCCAAATGTATGACATCTTCTTGTTCCAGGTTGTTGATTAATTGCAGGAATAAAAACAGGAAAAGAATAATGAAACAATGTAAAGCATAACACTTACATTTAGATAGTAGTCAGAAACGATTGTCGGTAATGGCTGTTGTCCAATGTTCCTGAAATGAGTAATGACTTGTTGTTATGTTTTGTTTAACAGTGGGAAAATGAAGATTGGGAATAGCAACGGCCAATGCAAGATGAACAAATACAATATGAACTGCTTACTTGAAGGTGTTAAACCAACGCCGAATGCAAGATGAACTACAATGCCCAATGCAAGATGAACTGGTCTAATCTTCTATGAAAATTTGAACAAATGTATAGAGTGCGCAGAATGTGCTATAAGGATTGATTGTGTAATGTGCTGTAATGTGCTGTGCGGATTGATTGTGTAATGGTTAAAGGGAGTTTAGTTGTAATGTAAATACAACCGTGTGTGTGTTTGTAGTGCATATCACAGAACTTGAGAATAGTGATAGTGGAGAACGTGGGAAGTTTTAATTTTGTATATTTTTTTAATTTTATTTTAATGAACGTGGGTCTGAAAACTGGACGTGGGTAGTTTTAATTTTGAATGTTTTTTTTTTAATAATAAAAGTGGTTCTAGAAAATGGACATTGGTGGGTAGTTTTAATTATGTATTTTTTTTAATTTTTTAATAAACGTGGTTCTGAAAAATGGGAATAAATAATAAATAAGGTTTTCTTTTATTAATGCCGAACCGGGTTAGAGGCGAGTCAATTGGCCAAAACGGGTCAATTTGGCAGTTTTTGTCTCTTAAATATAAATATAGATGATAATCACTATAATTTGAAATTGATTAATTTATTTGTCATGTGTCGTACGTGTCGAACAATTTATTTTGTATTTTGCCAATTTTTTGTACAGGTCAAATATGGCTGTTTTTAAAAAAAAAATTAAATTAAATTAAAAAAAACCCAACCCTTTTGCCAACTAGAGCATACATAGGAAGTAATTTCAGACCCTATAAATAGAGAGAAAACATGAATACTTCCTCACAACTTTCTCTTCATCCTATCTTAAGAGCTCTCTTAATTCTTGCAGAAGAGAAAACCATGAGTCTAAAGGGCAAGCTTATTGGAGAGATTTCTATCAAATCAGACGGAGACGTGTTTCACGAGCTCTTTCGATACAAACCTCATCACGTATCCACTATCAGCCCCGACAAAATTCAGGGTTGTGAAATCCATGAAGGAGAATTCGGCACAGTTGGATCTATCGTCATCTGGAATTACACCCATTGTAAAACATTAATTCATGTGATTAAGTATACGGATTCTTCCATATATATTCTTCCAATGTTTGAAAATTACGAATAATATATGGAACCTCTTTCATTAATTATTGGTATCGTTGACCGGAATGTATATATCATTATTATACATATTTGCTAGCAAGTCATTAGTGCAAAGTCAAGAAATATAAGGATAATTCTGTCGTAGGGAGTCTCTATTATTCCCGACCGTCAGATTTGTGCCACGTGGATAATAAAACAAAACAATTTTGTTTTTATATACACGCGGCGCACATCTGACGGTCGAGTCCAATAGAGACTCCCTACCTACGAATTTTTCGAAATATAAAACCTTTGATCAACACTGCTACCAATTTTGTGATCTATATTATCAGAAAAAGTCTATCGGAATTAGGAAATCATGGTTTTTTTTGGGGGGTAGTGTGGCCATCATCAAAACATTTTTTTTTTTTGCTAGAATGGCCTTGTACAAGGAATCAAAAATCACACCGTTAAGTAATCGGTGGGTACAAAAAAGTACGAAAAAAAGTTTGAAATTTTTTGTGACGTGACGATGTGATATCGACCAGAACGTTAAATAAGGCGCGGCATGCGAAACATACAAACGAATGGCCTTATCCAAGGAATAAAAAATTACGCCGTTAAGTAATCATTGGATATAAAAAAGTACGAAAAAAAATGTTTGTAATTATCTTTGAAGTAACGATGTGATATCGACCATAACGATAAATAAGGCATGCCGGTGCAAACGGCAGGCAAAACGGAGACCCGAATGGCTTTGTACAAGTAATCAAAAATCACATCGTTAATTAATTAGTGGGGGTACAAAAAAAATACGAAAAAAAAGTATGTAATTTTTTTTAAGTAATGATTGTTATTTTTTATTCCTTGTACAAGGCCATTCGGGTGTCTGTTTCGCATGGCGTTTACGCCGCCGTGTCTTCTTTATCGTTGTGATCGATATCACATCAGTACTTCAAAGAAAATTACAAACTTTTTTTTTTCGTATTTTTTTTTTGTACCCACCTATTACTTAACGATGTGATTTTTTATTCCTTGTACAAGGCCATTCGGGTCTCCGTTTTGCCTGCCGTTTGCACCGGCGTGCCTTATTTATCGTTCTGGTCGATATCACATCGTTACTTCAAAAATAATTACAAACATTTTTTCCGTACATTTTTTATACCTAATGATTACTTAACGGTGTGATTTTTGATTTCTTGGACAAGGCCATTCGTTTGTCCGTTTCGCATGCCGTTTACGCCTCCATGCCTTATTTAACGTTCTGGTGTATATCACAGTTACGTAGCAGAAAATTAAAAACTTTTTTATCATACTTTTTTTTGTATCCACAGAGTACTTAACGGTGTGATTTTTGACACCTTGTACAAGGCCATTCTAGTGTCCGTTTTGCCTACAGTTTGCACCGTCGTGCCTTATTTATCGTTGTGGTCGATATCACATCAGTATTTCAAAGAGAATTACAAACATTTTTTTCTTACTTTTTTTTTGTACCCATAAAGTACTTAACGGTGTGATTTTTTTATTCCTTGAACAAAGGCATTCTAGTGTCCGTTTTGCCTGCCGTTTGCGCCGACGTGCCTTATTTATCATTGTGGTCTATATCAAATCGTTACTTCAAAGATAATTACAACGTTTTGTTTCGTACTTTTTTATACCCAATGATTACTTAACGGTGTGATTTTTGATTCCTTGTACAAGGCCATTCGGGTGTCCGTTTCGCTTGCGTTTACGCCGCCATGCCTTATTTAACGTTCTGGTCGATATCACATCGTTACTTCAAAAAGAATTACAAACGTTTTTTCGTACTTTTTTATACCCAAAGATTAATTATTGGTGTGATTTTTTATTGCTTGTACAAAGCCATTCGGGTGTCCGTTTCGCATGCCGTTTACGCCGCCGTGCCTTATATATCGTTGTGGTCGATATCACATCAGTACTTAAAAGAAATTACATACTTTTTTTTGTACTTTTTGTACCCACCAATTACTTAACGATGTGATTTTTGATTACTTGTACAAGGCTATTCGGGTCTCCGTTTTGCCTGCCGTTTGCACCGGCGTGCCTTATTTATCGTTCTGGTCGATATCACATCGTTACATCAAAGATAATTACAAACATTTTTTTTATACCCAATGATTACTTAACGGTGTGATTTTTGATTCCTTGGACAAGGCCATTCGTTTGTCTGTTTCGCATGCCGTTTACGCTGCCGTGACTTATTTAACGTTCTGGTCGATATCACATCGTTACGTCACAGAAAATTTCAAACTTTTTTTTCGTATTTTTTTGTACCCACCGATTACTTAACGGTGTGATTTTTGATTTTTTGTACAAGGTCATTCTAGCAAAAAAAAAATGTTTTGATGATGGCCACACTACCCCCAAAAAAAAAACCATGATTTCCTAATTCCAATAGACTTTTTCTGACAATATAGATCACAAAATTTGTAGCAGTGTTGATCAATGGTTTTATATTTCGGAAAATTCTTAGGTAAGCAGTCACTATTGGACTCGACCGTCAGATGTGCGCTGCGTGTATATAAAAATAAAACTATTTTGTTTTATTGTTCACGTGGCGCAAATCTGACTGTCGGGGTATAATAGAGACTCCCTACGACAGAATTACCCTTATATTTCTTGACTTTGCACTAATGACTTGCTAGCAAATATGTATAATAATGATATATACATTCGGGTCAACGATACCAATAATTAATAAAGGAGGTTCCATATATTATTCGTCATTTTCAAACATTGGAAGAATATACATGGAAGAATTCATATACTTAATCACATGAATTAATGTTTTACAATGGGTGTAATTCCATATGACGATAGATCCAACTGTGCCGAATTCTCCTTCATGGATTTCACAACCCTGAATTTTTTCGGGGCTGATAGTGGATACGCGATGAGGTTTGTATCGAAAGAGATCGTGAAACACGTCTCCGTCTGATTTGATAGAAATCTTTCCAATAAGCTTGCCCTTTAGACTCATGGTTTTCTCTTCTGCAAGAATTAAGAGAGCTCTTAAGATAGGATGAAAGAAAGTTGTGAGGAAGTATTCATGTTTTCTCTCTATTTATAGGGTCCGAAATTACTTCCTACGTATGCTCTAGTTGGCAAAAGGGTTGGGTTTTTTTTATTTAATTTATTTTTTTTTTAAACAGCCATATTTGACCTGTACAAAAAATTGGCAAAATACAAAAAAATTGTCCGACATGTGCGATACAAGACAAATAAATTAATCAATCTCAAATTATAATGATTATCATCTATTATTATATTTTAGAGACAAAAACTGTCAAATTGACCCATTTCGGCCAATTGACCCGCCTCTAACCCGTTTCGGCATTAATAAAAAACCTTATTTATTATTTATTCCCATTTTCAGAACCACGTTTATTAAAAAAAAAACATAATTAAAATTACCCACCCACGTCCATTTTTCAGAACCACTACTATTATTGAAAAAAACATACAAAATTAAAACTACCCACGTCCCGTTTTCAGACCCACGTTTATTAAAATAAAATAAAAAAATTTACAAAATTAAAACTACCCACGTTCTCCACTATCACTATTCCCAGGTTCTGTGATATGCACTACAAACACACACCATGGTTGTATTTACATTACAACTAAACTCCCTTTAACCATTACACAATCAATCCGCACAGCACATTACACAATCAATCCTCACAGCACATTCTGCGCACTCTATACATAGGGAATTGATTTTGTTGGACCTTTTATATTGTCAACATCTAATCATTACATCATGGAAATAGTAGACTATGTTTCCCAATGGGTGGAGCTGGTGGCCTCACTTACAAATGACGTCAGGGTTGTCTTAAGATTTTTGACGAAGAACATTTTGACAAGGTTTGGGGTGCCAAGAGTCATGATTAGTGATGGATTGAGCCATTTATGTAATCGGTTGTTTGAGAAGTTGATGATGAAGTATGGGTGCGCCATAAGATTGCAGCAGCATATCACCCCAGACAAGTGGACAAGTGGAAGTTACGAATAGAGAGATAAAGAGGATTTTGGAGAAAACTGTGAATCCCACGAGGATGGACTAGTCTTTGAAATTAGAAGACACTCTTTAGGCGTATAGAACTTCTTACAGACCACCATTGGGATGTCACCATTAATGATAGTGTTTGAGAAAGCATGTCATTTACCGGTTAAACTAGAGCATCGTGCCTTGTGGGCTACTCAGTTCCTAAATATGGATGAAAGTTTAGCCGCAAAAAAGAGATTACTGGAATTGAATAAACTGGAAGAGTTTAGACTACAAGCGTATGAGAATGCAAAGATTTATAAGAAGAGAACGAAGTGCCAACACGATAAGAGAATTCTCAACCGCACCTTCAAGTTTGGAGATAAGGTGCTGGTGTACAGTTCGCATCTTCGTCTCTTTCCTGGAAAGTTGAAGTCTAGATGGTTTTGACCATATGTCGTCATAAAAGTCTTCAATCCAAGTGCATGTGAAGTAAATGATGAACAATTTACGAGGATTTACACAGTGAACGGCCACAGGCTGGAGCATTACCCAAAGCGTAATTACAACACCGAATTGGAAGTATTTATGCTGGATGACCTAATTTACAAGGAATGAAGCTTTATGAGTACAGTCGAGCTGGAGACTACAAACATAGAACTACTTCTGATAAACCCTTAATATTGTTTTGTTGAGTCAATAAAGTAGCATGACAACCGAGAATGTTTTTTCATCACATGTATCTGTTGTCATCTAACTCTGGATATATGTGGTTTTTTCCTTAGCGATTCTCATTTGATACCCTCGTAAATGTTATTGCTTCTTGCCGAGGTCAATAAAGAATAAAGTGGCTTAAACTGTTTTTGCGCATTCCTTAGGTATGCACAATTACTGCCACCATATTTTCTTGTTGCCCTTCGTATGTTACTCAAAGTTTTTGGAAATGTTTGATATGCTGGAGGAAACTTGGGAACTGATTCACGATGGTTATAATCCATGATTTAATACTTGACTTGGATGACCAATTGCAGAGCTAAGTACCTTTTATCTTTTCCATTTTTATTAGTCATTGGGAACGTTGTCTATAATATGTGGGATACAACGGTCTTAGCTTGAAATTGAAAAGGAGGTCATTTTTTAAAATTTTAGCTTGCCTATTGAACGTCTTGAGTAAGGAATCAGTAGAAAAGGAGCCAAATAATGATTTGAAGCTAGCTATTGCATATTCAATTTAGTATGGATGAATGAACATATGTTAGATTGCATGAATTAGTGACTTATTAATTGTTATTTTACCATTGCATAAAATTATTTGAGCACATAATCTGAGTGAGAAGTGTTTAAGATCATATGATGAGTTATCTTAACCAGGAATCATTATTTCTCTCTGCATATACTTTAACTGATTGTTGGAGGACAATGGAAGCAACTTGAATGCCACAAAAGGTAAAACGAGACAAAACGGACTTGTGAGAGAGTGAGCTTGTAAGAAACATTAGAAAGAAATCTACTAAAAAGAAAAATAATAAATGCAAAAAGCATAAAGGCAGGAGGGAAGCAAATCGGAGCGTAAGGACGCACGTCCCTTGCACAAAATTAAAAACAAACGAGGACATTTGAGTAGTACTCGGTCCTTGTGTCCACCCAACCTGAGTAAGGTGTCATGTTGTGTAACTAAGTCCGGAGGCACGAAGAGCGAGTATATGCATAGGTAAGTTAATATTGTGAGGTTAATATAACTTGATTCATTTCACGAATGCACTATCGCAACAATTTATCACACGACACATTGATGCATTGGTAAGTGATGGTTAATAGGAAGCTTATGGATTGTTACTTGACATATGTTTTGCCCGAAATCCTTACTGAGCATGTTATAGTTGGTGGGGATTGTTTTTCGAGGTACATTATGCCTTGATGCTCTTTCGAGGACGAGAAAAAGGCTAGTGGGCGGTAGTTGATGATGGTTAAAAGAGTATATCCTACGGCATCAACAATCTACCCATTATAAGCTGAAAACAGTTGTTTCGACCCTTAAATGTGATCCAATTGTGTTGAATGCAATATGTCGGGTTCACGGGTTGAGTATTTGGTATTTAATATTATAATTTCCCGAATCTGTATTATTTCGTGTTTTATTGGATTATTTTCAAGTGACGAAATTTTGGCTAAGAGTTAATGATGGATTGTGGAGCAGACTGACAAAAGGAACGGGCCTAGGGTATTCCAAAACCTTCCAAATTAAGACGGTAGAAGAAATAGGACGAAAATTCCCTCGATACAGCGAGAGCTGCCGCCGCTTAATCGAGCCTCCGAGAATCTTCGAGAACGCGTTTTCTAGGATGAGGAGTAGTTTTTAGGGTTGACTAATTCAGTTGTAGCACTATAAATAAGAGGCACCAGCCTCAATTTTCATTGTACTTTGAATATCATAAGTTTTACATGAAAAAAGTCTTTTATTTCATTTATATTTCTATGAGTTCTAGTCATGGATCCGACAGATTTGCCACCTAGGAAGATCTGTGCTCATCTTAGAGGGTATGATTTTCCGACTTTCTAGATGTAGATCTTTCATTGATTTCTTTTGTGATTAGTATGATTTGATTGTTAATATTAGTTCTGCTATGTAGTAGTTAGTTTATTTTTACCCCGTATGTGTATAGATCTGATTCGTTGGTGAAGAAATCATGAAATAAAGGTTGTGTTCTCTCGATTCAGCGACGGTCTATATCGCCGAATCGAGATATGTTCGCGGTTTTATACAAAGCAAAAGATAACAAGTAATAAAATAAAACCGATGTCAGCCCCAAGTGCGAAGGCTCGCAGCTAGTGGTGAAACCGGATCGTATCCGCAGGGACTTGTACGAAAAAGAGTTTTTTGCCTTCGATTTCTTTTATAAAGTTGATGATTATGATCTCGGATTTTCAATTAACAAACTAAGGTAGCAAACGTGAAAATAAATAAAACTACGATAATAAAAATTTATAATTTAAAACAACTAGAACGCACCGATGATCCACCACCCCACCGAAAATAACAAGAAAGACACATATTCATTCGTAAGTTCTTGGATTATTATCTCTGCTAAAGAGGCATTTTCCCTTTTCGGTTCATCGCCTTTTAATTAGTTCACCACTCTCGGTACAACTAAAGCATTTACGGATCAAAGATATGGATATAAATCCTAATCTGACAACATTCACCCTCAACTTACGTATGTTGGAAGACTATTATCATTCTCCTTCACGGTAATCTACGAATTTATCAACTATCGTATCTAAATTCGATTAGCATGCAACATAAGTATAGATCATACAAATTGCACATAAACAATTCAAACATGAAGGAAGAACAAGAAACTCACTAGAACAAATGAAAACGAAATCCTTGTTTATTCCGGTGATGGTGGCTTCACAAAGGTGGTTCTAGCTTAGAGACCTTAGCCAATCATCCTCGATTATGATTTCAGAATCAGGGCCGTAGCTCCGCATTACAACAAGTACTACTATTCTAATTTATTCTCGGCATAACGCCTACGGAGTATTTACATAAAAGACGGGAAAAGTAAAAGATTGGCCAAAAGTGACCAAGGAGGGGCGCCTTTATGGATGGAAATGAGGGAGTTCTTATAGGGAGAGTTGAGGGGAGGTGTATAAGGGAGAGGTTGTAGTTGAGGAGATATTTTTGGGAGAATATGCTAAGGAATATTCTCAAGTTTGTTATAAGCATGTGGGAGGTGATAATGACTTTGCATGTGAAGGTGAGGAGTCACTAAAATAGCATGTGGAGTTTGTTATGACTCATCATCATCATCATTAAGGAGCACATGGAGTAACATGCATCAAACTTGGCCAAAATATCTCCGGTTCGTCCGTAATTCCAAAGCAGTTCGGTAAAAAAATCATAACTTGAGTTGTAGACCTCCGATTGACGTGATTCAAAATGCTTTGGAAAGCTCATTTTAGTATCTACAACTTTCGTCAAGAACTCTTCCCCTGAAAATGCCTCTAAGTCGGGTAAAATTTCCATCGAAAAACAGGTTACGGTAGAAGTACGTTGGAAAATATTGATCCGTTGATCTCGTAAACTCGTGGCATCTTCTTCTTTTCCTCAAAATCCATCTTTTAGGCCTCAAAATATAATGTTACGTGGCATATTTTGAAATACTTGATCACCAAGTTTGGGCCGAATCGAATCGAGCTTTCTTTATTCGAATCGAGCTTTCTTCTTAATCTTCATCGATCTTCGTTTAAGCTCCTCATTTAACATGCAAGCGTACCTACATTCATGATAACATCGTGCAAAATGTAACATCTCATATTCAAAGATTTTTATCAATGAAACCACATAATTAACACAAATTTGCACTTAACCACTTTTAAAACTCATTTGCTCAATAATTCGATTAAACCCTTGATTTCTATGCAAATTATACGAATATGGAGGAAATTGTTATAAAATATAACATTAGAAATCGTATAAAATCACCCTAAACAACTCCCCCACACTTAGCTTTTGCTCGTCCCGAGCAAAACAAAACAAGAATCAAGGCTCGAAAAAGATAGACACCTCAAAGCAAATACAACATATACTCAATAAATCGAGAGGTTCACCCCGATGTGTGTGCATAGCCATAGAAAACTTCCACTAAGTCCAAACTTGAAAAATTCAAAGCAAACTAGCTAATACCCCTTCAAACTAGTAATAATGATACTTATAAGATGTACCCTACAAAACGTGACATATCCCGAAAAGAATGATAGAATATATCTAGGGCCATTCGATATACTCCAGAGGATAATCCCTACAACATATCTGTCAGTTTATACTGGGGATAAGGTATACGATAACTAAGTCCTTAACTTATTCATAATAATAAATTTTTTCGATTTTTTTTCACTTTTTTTTTTCACACTTTTTTTTTCTCTTTTTTTTTTCAACACACATCGAATGAGCTTTTGCCCGTCATACTAGAATAGGACATTTCGAGATAATCCCCTATCTACTCAAATCATAAGGCGTTTTTTCTCGATCGTCGTGAGCTTTTGGTCATCATAGTGGTATAGGACATTTCGAGATAATGCCCTACCGCACTCAAATCATCGACCACTTTCGACACACACAATTGATTACTTTTTTCGAGATTTACGGCGGCGGTGGTTAACATGCTAAAAGCAATTCAAACCTACCGAGCATAACACCTCAAGCAATGATTTATTTGTTAATTATTGTGCAAGAAAATTAGTTATGTTTCACTTATCACATTCAAACGTTCAGATATTCACAATATATCATACTCTGGCTATAAACACAAACTATCATAATTCTCACGATACGCGTACGTTAGCACTAAGCACATGACTTTATAAGATAATCAAAAATCACTAATCAAAAAGGGGTATAGCTTTATAATTTAGCTCATCATTCACTATGGCTCGTGAAAAATATATTGGGTGAAACAACTAACTTATCGAACATACGGAATATAGCATTAATGACTATAAAAATAACGAACAAAGATATGCATTGTTTACTCGGGAATAAACAAAAATTTGAAAATTTAGCCCATTTAGCATAGAATCAAAATAATTTAAGCAAATGGTAGATACACATAAACCGATCCCTCCCCCACACTTAAATCACAACATGTCCTCAAAGTTGTGCGTAATGTAAAAAGAAAAAGAACACTTAGCTGATTGTGGTTCGAAAGTGGCAATTCCGGAAGTGGCCTAGAATCAGCTCCAGAAATGCTCGATGAAATCAGGAGACTGTGGACCATCCACCGGAAAACTGGCATCATCTGAAACTCACAATTGCTATCGCAAATATCCCGCACATCATGGGAAAACAAGACGTACCTCGGGGATAGGGGCACAAAAGATGATAGACAAAGCAATATCATGGAATAAAGACAGAAATAAACTACAGACAAAAAGGAAAAGATATCTAGGTTACCGTCCTAGTAGGGCTTAATTATAGTCGGGAGCTCGACTAGACAATAAAATTTCAACTCGGGTTAGCTTTGAATTTCCTATTCCCTTAGTTGCATAGTAGTTAAACTAATACATGTCACACATTATTTGAAAATTTAAAACGAGACTAGGTCATGATATGAAATATGTGACAAAGTATTAACTATGAGTCTTTTATACCCGGATCCTCAAGGGTTATTTCAAATTGTTCTAACAACCTAAATCTAAGAAATGATGCATTTGAATTTTTTCTTTGTACTCCCTCGGGATTTTCGGATAACCTCCTAATCGTTCCCTTTAAATGACATTCAAACATTCATCCTGAGACTTGGTGAAACAAAATGAAAATCAATTCGAAGTATTGGAAAACTATTATCCAAAGTATGAGTAAAGTATAATGCAAAATGTAGAGTTTTTTTTTTTTTTTAAACGGGTTGCCTCCCGGTAGCGCTTTTGGTTAATGTCGTTTGCTCGACAACCCAAAAATTTTCAACCCGGGTCAGGCCAGTGAGGCCTCTTTCCGGAATCATTCTTGATTTCCTCGGGGTCAATAGTATGGATCCCACAAAAACAAAGTCTCGCCAACGTATTGGCCATATTAGTAAACTTCTGTATCCACTTTGTTCCTATGGTTCTTCTCTTCTTCTTTTTAGGTTTCAGTTCCACAAGCTGAGGTGTATCATCAGTAATCACAATATCATCAAAGAATTCACAGAGACGTAAATCATCGGGTTCCAAAAGATCGGAGTCGTCTTGACTAGGGACGTCGTTTAGATGGAAAACCACCGGTCGTTCCTTTTGTTGACCAATATAGTGTTTCAACCGATGACCATTCACTCGAACAACTCTCCTCGCTTATTTTTCAATTCGACGGCTCCACTAGGGAAAACCCGAGAAATTTCAAAGGGGCCGGACCAACGGGTGCGTAGTTTACCGGGAAACGGATGTAACCCGGTATTATATAGTAAAACCCATTCGCCCTCTTTGAATTCTCTATGCTTGATTTTCTTGTCGTGAAGAAGTTTAGTCCTCTCCTTACCGATTCTTGAGCTCTCGTAGCTCCGGAGTCCGAACTCATCAAGCTCCCGCAACCGCAACAATCGCTTTTCTCGCATAACTCGGTTTGTCAAAGTTTAAGAATTTAATAGCCCGAATGCTCGTGCTCAAGCTCGATTGGCGGTGGCGGGCCTTACCATAAACCATCCGAAACGGAGACGTGCCAATAGGAGTTTTGAAAGCCGTCCCGTAGGCCCGCAGTACATCATCCGGTTTCGGCTCCGGTCCGTCCTATGAGAATTCACCGTCTTCTCAAGAATGCTTTTCGTGCTTCGGTTACTTACTTCAACTTGTCCACTCGTCCGAGGGTGATAGGGGGTAGCGAGTTTTGTGTTTCACCCCATATCGTTCTAAAATCTTTTCTAATGGAGTATTGCGAAGTGAGTTCCCTCGTCACCGATGAGAGCTCGTGGACAACCAAACCGTGTAAAAATGTTTTTCCTCGAAGCTCTTGACCACCTTGTGGTCGTTCCGCGGTGTTGCTATTGCCTCTACCCATTTTGACACGTAGTCAACGTTGGACGTAATGTACTTGTTCCCATACGAGGATGGAAACGGTCCCATGAAGTCAATACCCCATACGTCGAAAACTTCACATTGTTGAATGGGGTGTAGGGGCATGTCCATTCGCCGAGAAAGTTTACCGGTGCGCCGGCACCGGTCACAACCTTTTACAAAACTCTCTCGTATCCTTAAAAATTGTCGGCCGGTAGAAACCGGATCGAAAAATCTTCGCAGCTAGTCTTCCCGGCTCCATAATGACCTCCCACAGTCCGTCATGGCATTGCTCTATAATGTCCCTCTCGCTCGAACTCGGGGACACACCTACGGAGTAATCCATCCTTACAACGCTTGAAGAGAATAGGGTCGTCCCACACATAATAGTTCAAATCCGAAAAGAATTTCTTCTTTTGCCGATATGTCGTGTCGGGTCCAGATATCCGCCGCTCAAGAAGTTTGCAAAAGGTGCAAACCAAGGAGAACCTTTTCCAAGACGGGCGGGAATAACCTCGCACACATCAATAGTCATGAGTTGCTCGTTGGAAAATCAATTCCAATCTCATCCGACTCTATTTGATGATCATCGGTCGCCGAGACATGTGATCGCCTACCACATTCTTGCTACCCTTCTTGTCCCGGATATGAACATCAAACTCTTGTAAAATCAAGATCCATCTCATCAAACGAGGCTTGGCATCGCCTTGCTCAACGTATACTTCAATGCGTAATGGTCCGTCCAGATCGTAACTTCCGACCCAAGCAAATAGCTTCTAAATTTATCCATGGCAAAAACTACCGCCAACAACTCCTTCTCGGTTGTTGCATAATTTACTTGTGCTTTGGGTTTAAAGTGTGACTAGCGTAGTAGATAGGTTGGAACTCGCCGTCCACTCTCTCGACCTAGCACCGCTCCGATCGCATAATTAGAAGCATCACACATAAGCTCGAAGGGAGCTTTCCGGTCGGGTGCTATAAGAATTGGCGAGGTAATCAACTTGTCTTTTAATTCTTTAAAAGCTCTTTCACACTCAGGGGTGAAAACAAATTTCACATCCTCTCTTAAGAGAGTTGACAAAGGCTTGGCTATCTTAGAAAAGTCTTTAATGAACCGCCTATAGAATCCAACATGACCCAAGAATCCTCTTACTTCTCTTACATTTTTAGGGTATGTCATTTTTTCAATAGCTTTTACCTTTGCTTTGTCAACCTCTATACCTTCCTTGGACACCTTGTGTCCAAGAACAATTCCTTCTTCCACCATTAGGTGGCACTTCTCCCAATTTAAGACTAAGTCCTTCTCTATGCACCGGGACGTAACTTTATCAAGATTGTGTAAACAAGTAGTCGAAACCGTCCCCGAATACGAGAAGTCATCCATAAAAATTTCCATCACCTTCTCCACTAAACCATTGAAGATAGCCAAGCATACATCTTTGAAATGTAGTCGGTGCGTTACGAGACCAAATGGCATCCTTCGGTAAGCGAAGGTACCGGAGGGACAGGTGAAGGTAGTCTTTTCTTGATCAGTGGGGTCGATAGCTATCTGAAAGTATCCTGAATAGCCATCCAAAAAACAATAAAATTGCTTGCCACTAAGCCTCTCAAGGAGCTGGTCAATGAATGGCAAGGGAAAGTGGTCTTTTAGAGTTACCTCATTTAGTCTTCGTAGTCGATGCAAACTCTATAACCAAGTGACTTGTCGTAAGGCAATCTCTTCCCCCTTTTCATTCTTTTCAATAGTAATCCCTCCTTTCTTTGGCACCACCCGAGTGGGGCTCACCCATTCACTATCGGCTATTGGGTAGATGATACCCATGTCAAGCAATTTGATGATTTCCTTCTTAACGATTTCCCGCATGTGAGGGTTTAGCCTTCTCCGAGGCCGTCGCACCTTCTTCGATCCCTCAACAAGCCCCGATCTTATGCATACGATATCGTGGCTTATCCCCTTAATATCTCCCACTTGCCAACCAAAGGCGAGGATATTATCTTGCAAAGCACTTTGATAAGCTTTTCTTCCTCCTTCGGTTCTAACTTAGATGAAATGATCAAAGGGAGCTTATCACCGTCCCTCGAAAAATGTATTTCAAGTGTTGAGGCAAGGGTTTCAACACTAAATCCGACGGTGGCTTCTCCACACTTGGTCTCAATTTATCTCCCTTAAGCTCTAGATCTCCAAGCTTATTATAAGGGCTATGAAGCATCATGGCCTCCCCCGAGACGGGGGCCTCATCTCCTTTTGCAAATGCGGGCATATCACCATGCCTCTCCCTCATCTTCTTTCCTACCACCTCGTGGTAATCGAACTTTCCTTGTCAATCTCTTCTAAAAATTTTATCCACTCCTCATTAGTCCAAGTTGCGTATAGTTTATTGAATTCTTCCTCATCCCAACTACCCATGAACACTTGTTTATCATACTCATCAGTGAAATCGTCCTCAATAGCTAAACAAGTGTCACTGGACGGGTGCTTCACTGCATTACCCACATTGAACTTTATACTCTCATCCTCCAAATGTAAGGTCACTTCGCCACTGTGGGAATCTAGTAAGGCACGGGCGGTTGCAAAAAAAGGTCTTCCAAGGATCAAGGGGGTTTTCTTATCGTTGGTCATATCCATGATTACCCAATCGGTGGGTATATGAAGTTCTTAACCTTGACCAATACATCTTCTACAATTCCCCTTGCATATTTCACACTACTCTATCGGCAAGTTGAAGAGAAATAGGTTTAAGCGTAATAGATTGATCCAATCCAAGAGATTGGAAGATTGACGTAGACATCGGATTGATTGATGCTCCCGAATCACACAAAACATTGTGGAAGTCCCCGTTCCCAATAGTACACGAAATCGTAAATCTACTGGGGTCGGGGCACTTCACAGAAGTTTAGTCCGGCTGATTGCCGAGCATTCTCCATTCAATACTATGTGCTCGAGCTCTTGGAGCTTCTTTTTCGAACTCACCGCGTCCTTTATAAACTTTGTATACTTTGGCATTCCTACCAAAAGATCAACTAATGGAATGTTTGCCTCGGTATTCTTGAGCAAGTCGATTATCTTCTTATATTCTTTATCGACCGTTAATGACGACTTGTTTTTGCTAGGTGGGTAAGGGAGATCGCAAAGTCTTCCTCGCAAAGTGCTTCTTTGCCGTCTTATCATTGATTGCTTTGTCTTCCCTATCCTTCCACCTCACATGCTTCCCGTAACTTAACTTAGAATCGACTTCTTCTCGGCAGTATTCTCTTCATCATCGAATTCTCAACTTTCACCTTTTCTTCGAATTTTCTCTTTCACTTGGATCAATAGTAGTCCCAACATCCTTCTGAGGAGAACAAAGATCTTCCCCTCCCGCGTCTCTGCTCACAGGAGGGGCTACTCGTTTCCCCGGTTGGCCCGACCGCCAACCGCTTTCCCACTCCTCGCTTTATAGCATTCGGCTCATCTTGACCATAGTTCCATGGTGCGGCGAGATCGGTGCAAGAATTCGGTCATTTTGGACCGCATTAACCCCTCGGGGGTTCTTCTCGCAAAACTCGGCAGCTGACCTTGAGGTCGACTTGCTTGCTGCCCCGAAATTTGTCCCATTTGCACCTCCAAATTTCTCACTGTACTGGTCAGAGTGCTTAAAGCATTTGCCAATTGAGTGTTGGCCGTGATTTGCTCGCTCAACTTTTGTTCTAAGATCTGAAATGATTGATTTTGATTTTGCGGTGGATTGGTGTTCCATGCTGGTCGATAGTTGGATTGAAAATTGCTTTGATTAGGCCTAGGGGCCTGAAAATGATTGGGGTTTGCGCCCTGAAGGGTCACTCCATCGGAAACCAGGGTGGTTCCGGTTATAATTGAATCCTTGAGTGTTTTGATTCTGACCCGAAGGTCGATAATTTTGAGAAGTGAATGTATTCACTTCTTCTGAATGCAACAATAGATGACACTGATGGAATGCGTGCCCAACGGTATCGCAATTTTGGCAAACGACATTGTTTTGAACAGCTTTGACCTGTGAGATCGGGTCAAGCTGGCATTGATTACTACGATGGCCTTGGCCATGGCAATTGTCACACACAAGACTTTGAACATTCATTGCCGTCACTTGCTTCTGTAGTGCGGCCAACTGAGCTTTTAGAGACGTGGTCTCATCTACCTCATACTTCCCTGCAGTCGAGCTTTTCTGATTGGACGCACCTGCATAGGTAGGGGCATAATTATACTTTGCAATATCTTCAAACAACATCCATCCCTCATCAGGTGTCTTTCTCAGAAATGCACCTCCAAAGCAGAACTATTCACCATTCCCTTAGTCAATTCAGTCAAACCACTGTAGAAAGTGTTGACCAATCTTTGCTTATCCAGCCCATGGTGGGGGCACTTTCTCAAGAGAGTCTTAAATCGTCTCCACGCATCGTAAAAAGATTCCTTCTCAGATTGCACAAAAGTGAATATCTCGATTCGAAGATGAGCCGTCTTTGCGGGTGGAAAGTACTCGGCTCGAAATTCTTTCTCCAACTCCTCCCACGAAGTAATGGATTCGACCGGTAAGGATTTATACCATTCTTTCGCTTCTCCCTTCAAAGTGAGAGGGAAAAAGTTTCATCTTTAGGGCGTCCTCGGTGACCCCTTTGATTAAAATAGTCCCGCACGATTCTAGAAATGAGTGAATGTGATCGTGCGGGTCCTCGTGGAAAATCCATGAAATGTGGAACCTCTTACCAAATTGATTAAAGAAGTTTTGAGTTCGAAATTATCAGCCGTGATTTCGGGAATCACGACCGCAGGATTAACTTTCACAAGTAGATGGCATGGCAAAGTCCGCCAATGTCCGTTGCTCGCCATTTCTTCAACCCGGGCTCCTACTTGAGCTTCTCCCTCGCCGTATCCTTCAGATTGTTTCCTTCCGTGGTTCCCTCGTCCGTTGGTCCGGTGAGCCGGGCCAAACGTCGTTTGGTCGAGCGATGGTTCGCTCTATCTCCGGATTATACAAAAGTGGTCCCCCGTGAGTTCGAGTTTGCATAAACTACGTTTGGGCACCAACACCTAAATCACGAGGTTTCGGGATTTTATCCTTATGCTTCCGCAGAGTGGGATTCACCGAGAATCCATCACCCAACCTCAATGATTGAAACGTGTTCCGTGTTTCTTTTCTCTCTTTCTCGGTAATTACCGAATCCACTCGGTATTTATCGAGAATTTTTTTATTTTATTTTATTTTTTTTAATTTTTTTTTTTAGAATTAAAAAAAACTATACTAAAACAGGCTCGAAACAGGTCTAAACAGCGTAACAGAAACAGAATACTATAAAACTAATACAGAACAGAAACAGAACGAAAAGAAAATATTTTTTTTCTCTCTCTCGGTAATTACCGAAAGATTTTTTTTTTTTTTTTTTTTTTTTTTTTTTTTTTTTTTTTTTAAGACGAAAACAGATAACTTAGTTGACAAAAAAACCGAAAACGAAAACTTTCCGTGCCAAGTCCCCGGCAACGGCGCCAAAAACTTGTTCGCGGTTTTATACAAAGCAAAAGATAACAAGTAATAAAATAAAACCGATGTCGGCCCCAAGTGCGAAGGCTCGCAATTTAGTGGTGAAACCGGATCGTATCCGCGGGGACTTGTACGAAAAAGAGTTTTTTGCCTTCGATTTCTTTTATAAAGTTGATGATTATGATCTCGGATTTTCAATTAACAAACTAAGGTAGCAAACGTGAAAATAAATAAAACTACGATAATAAAAATTTATAATTTAAAACAACTAGAACGCACCGATGATCCACCACCCCACCGAAAATAACAAGAAAGACACATATTCATTCGTAAGTTCTTGGATTATTATCGCTAAAGAGGCATTTTCCCTTTTCGGTTCATCGCCTTTTAATTAGTTCACCACTCTCGGTACAACTAAAGCATTTACGGATCAAAGATATGGATATAAATCCTAATCGACAACATTCACCCTCAACTTACGTATGTTGGAAGACTATTATCATTCTCCTTCACGGTAATCTACGAATTTATCAACTATCGTATCTAAATTCGATTAGCATGCAACATAAGTATAGATCATACAAATTGCACATAAACAATTCAAACATGAAGGAAGAACAAGAAACTCACTAGAACAAATGAAAACGAAATCCTTGTTTATTCCGGTGATGGTGGCTTCACAAAGGTGGTTCTAGCTTAGAGACCTTAGCCAATCATCCTCGATTATGATTTCGTAATCGTGGCCGTAGCTCCGCATTACAACAAGTACTACTATTCTAATTTATTCTCGGCATAACGCCTTGCTGAGTATTTACATAAAAGACGGGAAAAGTAAAAGATTGGCCAAAAGTGACCAAGGAGGGGCGCCTTTATGGATGGAAATGAGGGAGTTCTTATAGGGAGAGTTGAGGGGAGGTGTATAAGGGAGAGGTTGTAGTTGAGGGAGATATTTTTGGGAGAATATGCTAAGGAATATTCTCAAGTTTGTTATAAGCATGTGGGAGGTGATAATGACTTTGCATGTGAAGGTGAGGAGTCACTAAAATAGCATGTGGAGTTTGTTATGACTCATCATCATCATCATTAAGGAGCACATGGAGTAACATGCATCAAACTTGGCCAAAATATCTCCGGTTCGTCCGTAATTCCAGCAGTTCGGTAAAAAAATCATAACTTGAGTTGTAGACCTCCGATTGACGTGATTCAAAATGCGTTGGAAAGCTCATTTTAGTATCTACAACTTTCGTCAAGAACTCTTCCCCTGAAAATGCCTCTAAGTCGGGTAAAATTTCCATCGAAAAACAGGTTACGGTAGAAGTACGTTGGAAAATATTGATCCGTTGATCTCGTAAACTCGTGGCATCTTCTTCTTTTCCTCAAAATCCATCTTTTAGGCCTCAAAATATAATGTTACGTGGCATATTTTGAAATACTTGATCACCAAGTTTGGGCCGAATCGAATCGAGCTTTCTTTATTCGAATCGAGCTTTCTTCTTAATCTTCATCGATCTTCGTTTAAGCTCCTCATTTAACATGCAAGCGTACCTACATTCATGATAACATCGTGCAAAATGTAACATCTCATATTCAAAGATTTTTATCAATGAAACCACATAATTAACACAAATTTGCACTTAACCACTTTTAAAACTCATTTGCTCAATAATTCGATTAAACCCTTGATTTCTATGCAAATTATACGAATATGGAGGAAATTGATCACCCTAAACAAGATACCTAGTAAATCTTGTTTCATGATAATCAACGCCAGCTACGTATGATCGATATATTTTATTTACATGTTTGTAGCCTGATATACTATTTTCATGTCATCGTAAATTAGCATGAAGGACTATTAGTGAAGTGTTAGTTCGGACATAGTCTTGATCGATCTATAGAAACATGCCAGTCAATCCACGATGGCTAGTTAGGGAGGTCTTCGGTCTTGAGCCAGCTAGTCCTAATTCTTATTGCATATGAATTAAATACAACCGATGAAGGAGGTTAATTGCACATAGGAACCTACTGTCCCTTCAATGGAAGTAGCGTAATATTTGGGATTAGCACCCGTAGCTGACAAAGAATTTAAAATTTACCAACGGGGATGATTGATGTATAATATGGGGGGAAAACTAATCACTCATAGTTAGAACTAATATTTATAAAATTCATAGAAATATAATTATGTTTGATCTTGTGTGCTCATTGCTACCAGTGTTACTTCTCTATTTTGTTGTTGGTCGTTGACTGTCCTTGTGTTCTCAACCTTGATTAACGGTATCGTATGTTTCTCTTTGGATTCGACACCCTTGCTTTGCAGTTGCTATGCTACGATGGACCTAGTCCTATTGCTAGTATAAAGCTAGCTGCACACGATCATTTACGCGGCCCAATAGCTCTTACGTCGTTCAACAAATCTGTTTACATATGCATGATCCCCGTGACATTCACATGCAAGCTCTCAAATGCATTATCCGGTTCATCAAAGGCTGCACATTACATTTTGGCTTACCATTATACAAGTTCACATTGAATGATCTCATTTCCTACACCGTGGCCGACTGTGGTGGATGTCCTGCCACTCGTCGCTCCACTTCGGGTTACTGTGTTTTCTTAGGCGGCAACCTCATTTCGTGGTCTTCCAAACGTCATCCTACATTATCTCGCTTTAGTGGCGTGGCCAACGCCATTTCCGAGTCGCGTTGGCTTCGGAACCTGCTGTTAAAACTTCACTGCCCCATTCTCAAAGCAACTCTTATGTATTGTGACAATGTGAGTGCGATTTATCTATCCGGAAATCCAATCCAACATCAACGCACCAAACAAATTGAAATGGATATCCATTTTGTTCGATAAAAGGTCGCTCGTGGAAAAGTTCGAGTTCTCCATGTACCCTCTCGCAACCAAATTGCTGACTTCTTCACTAAAGGGCTTCCTCGTGTCCACTTTGATGATTTTTTTACCAGCCTCAGCGTCCGAGAACCTCCCGCTTCAACTACGGGGGTGTGGTAGAATATATGAAAACATATTGTATATCTTTGTATTTATCATAGGCATATTTTCATTAATTGTGTATATTCAGCTAACATATTAGGACCCCTTAATCACACCTCTATTGTTGTATATCATACTATACAGATCAATGGAAAATTCACGGAATCATTTCCTTTACATATTTCACCAAATTGAAGAGTTTCCAGGACCCATACTATATGTCATCTCAAAAAACGAATGCTGCCACGTCAACCAGATTTTGCCACATCAGTTGAAATGAAAAATCAAGCCACGTCGTCTGCCATGTCATCTGATTTATAAAGGGACGACACTGTCATCGCGCAAAATGGTCACATGGTTTTTTGGCACAAAGTGAGCGCGGCGACTTTTTTGGGACGGCCTGCTTCTTGTTCATATCTATATATAAATCTCTTGAATGTGTTCATCTCATTCAAAGGATCATGGTTCTCTTAAATGTGTGAAGTTATTTGCTGCACGTGCCATATGCGGACTACACCAATGTGACAAAGTGTAGACCTTTTATTTTTAAACAGAATTCAAACTGTATGGTTCAGATTTGTTTATCGATCAATTAGATAGATGTGATATACCATACACAAACTACCCCTTAATGTCTTATCCATTGTTGTTTTGAAGAATATCTTAATGATGCATTTTACATCAAAAATCATATTGTGTGGTGTAGATGCATTTTCAGTGTATTTTTCTGTGTACATTTCTGTGCCATAATCATTATCTTAGACAGATATGATATACCATACAAAAACTTCCCCTTAATGTATTATCCATTGTTGTTTTCAAGAATATCTTAATGATAACCGTATATAGTTTGGTTTATTCTCTACCACAATTATGCCTGTACAAATCAGATCTATATTTTCAGCACGAAAAATCTATTTCCCTAGCTAGCTGTTCATATCATTTAACATGATTTGAATTAAATGGCTTACAGTAACCTTTCAACCAGCCCATGTGCTGCGTCTATGATTAAGCAGGTGCGGGCCGGTCCCAAGAAGCAAAAATAAATAACAATAGTAAAGTACGATTTAAAATAAATATAAATAATAATAGATAACCATAAATTAAGAATACATAATAAATACTACTTTGAAAATATAATGCAATTGTTCTTAACAAACTAAAGATGCACTGAACAAGTTTACCACACATCACATAATTATTTTGAAATAGTACACATCACAATTACAAAAGAAATGACGCGTGGAATAATCACACTCCAAAACCCTAATGCCTAAAAGAGAGTGGATTTGATACCCGAGTCTAAGACTCGTATGTAAAAATTACAAGCCTTACCTAAATACGGTGGACTAGGAGTAAAACTCAAATATTCTTCATCCCATACCCTTATGCCATTATATATGCACTCCCCCCATTATCCTCTGTCTTTTCAAATCATTTACAATCTTTTGCAAGCATAAAAGGAGAGGAGATTGCAGCAGAGCGAATTTGCCATTTTCTTCTTACAAACTCCAAACTTAAAACACCAAGTAAGCTCCTTTTTTTCTGTGCAATTCATCCTTTGCTTTGATTTCATTCATGTCTAGTAGTAGTAGCGCTACTGAATCCGATAGGGGTAGCGAAACGCCTTCCCGTAGCCATACTCTGGCACCTGCTACCTCTGATCTTCTTCTCCGGCAAGACTCCGGTGAACCCACTGCTTCCTCTCCTCCTGTCCCTAAACAACCCAAGAAGCTAGTAACAAGGATGGATGGAAAATGGGCCAAAGGTTGTCTTAGTTCTCTTTCTTCTGAGGAGGTTACCAGACTTTGCCAAAAATACAACATCGCATGTCCTCCATTCGAAGCTCGACTTCCTTCCGGTCTGAATCGATTTGCTGATGAACCCCCAGAGGGATTTTGTGCCGTATACGAGAATCAACTTGCGAGTGGATTGAGGTTTCCACTCTGCCCGGCCATTCTCGCGATCCTTGACCACTATGAGGTGACTGTTTCCCAGATAGCCCCGAATGGCGTCAGGATTGTGATGGGGTTTATCATAGCATGTCGAGTTGCAGGGGTCTGCTTCTCGATACCCTTGTTTCGGTATTATTATCAGATGGCGGCCACGCCCGACAAGCTATGGTACACCTTCCAGAGGAGGGCGCACCGTCACGAATTCATAACCAAGGGGCCTTCTTCTCACGGGGAGTGGAAGCCTCGGTTTTTCTTTCTTCGACATGGCCTGGAGAACACCTATATAGGGCAATGGAGGACGAGGGGAGTGAAAAAAGACAAGCTAGGGAATTGTCACGGATTTTATTAAAACAAACAAGTAATAATCCGGTTAACCTCAAGTACAAGGATCGTAGTAATAGTGGTTAATGCCGGGTCGATCTTACGGGGAACTGGCGATTGCTAACCCTAGTTTTTGTTTAACTAACTAACCTATGTCACGATTACTAAACTAAACAGATATGAAAACAGTAACTAACTCACAAGAAAGATAACAATAACTTAAACTGGACAGAAGATCGAGATCTAAAGCCAGGAAGGTACGGGTTGCGAACTATTAAACTTAAACTAAATTATGAAATAAGAGTAACTAAACTAGGCAATTCGAGTTTCACGGGATTAAATTCAGATTTTAACGGACAAACGAGCGATTGATCCACCTATCCTAACAAGTATCAATTCCTACCTTGATTATATTGCGTTTTCTAACCAAGTTGTGGTTTACCTTGTCTAAAGCATGAACCCTAATTTCTTAGGTGATTCACTTATTAATCTATATCTTTCGATTTGAGATTAA